>CM041778.1:283345713-283937032 GCA_023374045.1 Limonium bicolor
TATAAGCAGAGAGAGGGCAAGGAGGTGGCATCCGGCGATGCACCGGCCCAGCAGGCACCTCAGGGACAGGGATCCCGGGGCCCTCAGAGAGGCGCACCCAGAGGCAGCCTATTCTCATGTCATTGACCGCGATGGGCCCGGTTCGAAATCCGGCCAAGGTAATCATTTAAACCTTTAATCCTTGAAGTAGCATGCCTAGTAGTAGAGTAACTGTATGAGTGAATGCATGAGTAAATAAATGAAGTGTATGCTAAGCATGAAATGAAGTAGTTGAAACTAGTACTCACCGTAGATGAAATTTGTAACCATAGGAAGCTTTAGTATCTGTTACCCGATACCGGTAACCTTGAATCAAGAAGAGATCGACATCACCAACCACGACTACACCAACAAACAGTGTCAGGTCATCCGCCCAGGTATGATCTTATTAAGGGGATACCTGACACCCGAAGCGCAAATTTCAATCATTCGACGATGCAACGAGCTAGGAACGGGTCAAGGTGGATTTTACACACCCGAATTCCCCGGTGGAGCGAAGATGAAGCTGAAGATGATGTGCTTGGGAAAGGACTGGAATCCTTATACCAAGACATACCAGGAGACACGACAACACGATGGAGCGACGCCACCGACAATACCACCAGAGTTTCAGACCCTCATCACACAAGCAGTGGAACTTGCAACAATGCGAACCTGAACCGATCCCCGCACTTGAAGCGGATCTCTGTATCGTCAACTTCTATGAGAAAGAAGGACGACTTGGGTTACACCAAGACAAGGACGAGACAGCGGAATCTCTCGAACAGGAGTGCCCGTAGTGTCTTGGTCCATTGGTGATGACGCCGTATTCCTGTATAGCGAGCAGAAGCGTGTGGACCTCGCACAGAGACTGGTATTGAGATCAGGAGATGTCCTAATCATGGGTGGAAACTCTAGGATGCTGTATCACGGGATCAACAAGATCAAGTTGAATACGGCACCGCCGGCAATAATCAATGCCACACACATGAAACCAGGACGCCTGAACCTTACCTTTAGAAATATTAAATTCCTAGTATCATGTAATCTATTAGTAACGTGTATTAGAGACACGACATGTATGATGGTTGGTTTATCAATAAAGAGCAGTGTTGATTTAATTCCACTTGTGTCCACCATCAATACTTATCCAATTGTGAATCCAATAGGTTGTGGACTCGGTACCGAAGGTAACCTGAGCATCCTCACCGAAGCACAAGCCGGCAGAAGCGGCACCATTCTAACGGGAACCTTCCCAGTAAATGGCATTGATGCCAATGTGTTATTCGACTCCGGCGCCTCTCACACTTTCGTATCACCCTCCTTTGTGAAGAGGTTGAAGCTAGATGCGGATGAGCTACCGAACTTCATGGTTACTCTCCCATCGAAGGAGCGAGTAAAGTGCACCAAGTACTACCAATCAGCCACATCGAAATCAAAGGCGAATCGTTTCCCATTTCCTTCATCGAATTCAATGGATTGGGATTCGACTTAATCATTGGAATGAATTGGTTGGAGCGGCACAAGGGTAGAATCCTCTGCGCCGAGCATCGTTTGCTGCTCAAGAGTCCTTCTGGGGTTACCGTATCTTACCGCCAGAGGCCGAGAGAGCCTTCGACCACACTCATATCTGCCATGGCTATGTACCGGGAGCTCAGGAAGGGCCAAGAGGTGTATCTTTGTTATGTACAAGACCTGGAACGAGATCCAGAGTTCAGTGATGAAGTACCCATTGTATCCGAGTATCCCGATGTATTCCCTAAGGAGCTACCCGGCATGCCACCACCGAGAGCAGTGGAATTCGAAATTGATCTATTGCCAGGTACCGGTCCCATTGCTAGGGCACCGTACCGCATGGCACCTGCAAATGACCGAACTGAAAGAACAGTTGAGAGACCTTCTAGACAAAGGGTTTATACGCCCGAGCGTATCACCCTGGGGAGCACCGGTCCTCTTCGTGAAGAAGAAGGACGGTAGTCTCCGACTTTGCATTGACTACCGCGAGCTGAATGCGGTCACAGTCAAAAACAAATACCCACTACCACGTATCGACGACCTATTCGACCAGTTGAAAGGAGCCTCAGTCTTCTCCAAGATCGACCTCCGTTCAGGGTATCATCAGATTGCAATCAAAGAACAAGACATTGGGAAAACGGCATTCCGTACCAGATATGGCCACTACGAATTCACAGTGATGCCATTCGGTTTGTCAAACGCACCGGCAAAATTCATGGACCTCATGAATCGACTATTCAGTGAGCAGTTGGACACTTCGGTTGTGGTCTTCATCGACGACATCCTTGTATATTCCAAATCACCAGAGGAACATGAAATCCACTTGAGGAAAGTGCTAGAGACACTGCGCGAGAACCAGCTGTATGCGAAGTTCTCCAAATGCGAGTTTTGGCTTGATCAGGTATCATTCCTTGGACATGTCATCTCGAGCGCAGGCATCTCAGTTGACCCTTCTAAGATAGAAGCTGTACGATCATGGCCTAGACCCAAGACTGTTACCGACATTAGGAGCTTTCTTGGTCTAGCCGGTTACTACCGGAGATTTGTAAGGGACTTCTCGAAAGTCGCCAAGCCCATGACTACATTGATGAAGAAAGATGCACCGTTTGTATGGACAGACGAGTGCGAGCTATCATTTCAGAAACTGAAAGACTCATTGACCTCAGCGCCCGTCCTTACTCTTAGAGGGCACAGAGGGATTTGAGGTATACTGTGATGCATCAGGCAAAGGAATGGGATGCGTACTCATGCAGCATGGCAAGTGGTTGCTTATGCCTCCCGCCAGCTGAAGAAACATGAGGAGAATTACCCGACTCACGACTTAGAGTTAGGAGCCATTGTCTTCGCCTTGAAGATATGGCGACACTATCTCTATGGGTAAGCATCACCATCTATTACTCCGACCATAAGAGCTTACAGTATGTATTCACTCAGAAAGAACTCAACTTGAGACAGAGAAGGTGGATGGAGTTTCTCTCAGACTACGACATCAATCTGCAGTATAAGGAAGGGAAGGCAAACATTGTAGCCGACGCCCTGAGCCGTCGAGCACACTCGCTCCATTCGCTACTCGCTTCTTCTAGCTTGGTTGACGAGGTGCGAGACGCTCAGTTGAGCGACCCTTACCTAACCGAAATCAGACACAAGATCGAGAATGGTACTTTGAGAAGAAAAAGTATGATTTTAAGCTACATGAAGATGGTTTGATTCGGTTGAATGGCAGGCTATGCGTCCCCCGAAGCAATGCTGAGCTAAGGGATCGCATCCTGCGAGAGTCACATAGTTCTACATTATCAGTCCATCCGGGAGCCTCCAAGATGTACAAAGACATGAAGAGGTACTTCTGGTGGTCTGGAATGAAGTCAGATGTGACGGAATTCGTATTGAGATGCTTGATATGCCAGAAGGTAAAATTTGAACACCGTAGACCGGGCGGAATGGTACAATCGATGCCAATTCCAGAGTGGAAATTTCATGATATCTCCATGGATTTTGTTGTAGGACTCCCACCTGCTAGGGGAGGACTCAACATGATCTGGGTTGTAGTAGATCGCCTTACCAAGGTTGCCAGATTCATACCGATGAAGGACACCTGGAAGGTAGTAAAGCTAGCTGAGCTTTTTGATAAGGAGATTATCAGACACCACGGAGTCCCTAAGACCATAGTATCTGACCGTGACACCAGATTTCTTTCGAGATACTGGAGAGCTACAAGGGAAGCGTTGGGTACAGAACTGAAGTTGAGTACCGCCTTCCATCCTCAGACCGACGGTCAGACAGAAAGGACCATCCAGACACTGGAGGACATGCTTCGGGCATGTGCCTTGGACTTTCAGGGGAGTTGGTTAGATAAGCTTCATCTTATCGAGTTCTCGTATAATAATAGTTATCACGCCTCGATTAAGATGTCGCCTTTCCAAGCTCTATACGGTAGACCTTGCCGTACACCCTTTGTTGGGATGAGTCAAGTGAAGCGGTCATAATAGGACCGGAGTACCTTGAGCAAGTGCAAGCCGAAGTGCAACAAATCCGAGCTAACATGAAGGCAGCCCAAGATAGACAGAAATCCTATGCGGATGTGAGACGACGCGACCTTGAGTTCGCCGTGGGCGACCAAGTGTTCTTGCGAGTTTCACCTATGAAGGGTGTCTTCAGATTTGGTCAGAAGGGCAAGCTAAGCCCAAAATTTGTAGGGCCGTACACTATCACCGAAAGAGTTGGTTCAGTAGCCTACAGGTTGCATTACCTGAGGACTTGGGACGTGTCCATGATGTATTTCATGTGTCACAACTCAAGAAGTATATGGCTGATCCTTCTCATGTGTTGGAGCCCGAGAGACTATCCATTGAGCCAAACATGAGATATGTCGAAACCCCAGTGAGAATCCTTGATAGGAAGACCAGAGACACTCGCCATAAGTCTATACGAATGGTGAAGGTCCTATGGTCTAACCATGATGTCGAAGAAGCGACATGGGAGTTGGAAGATGCCATGAAGGCTAAGTACCCACAGCTGTTCATAGACTAGTTAGTCTAGCATTTAGTATACGGGTACGGGTCGTACCCCTTTTAAGGGGGGTAGAACCCTTTTGCTTTAGCATTGCTTCGGGGTAAGCATTGCATTTTGTACGGCACATGTAGTGCAAGTGAATTTAGTATAGATGTGTATGTATGTGTAATGTGTAATGAATGATGTGTATGTGCAATGTATGGTGTATTGGTGTAATGTGTATTGTGGATGGCAATGATGTATTTTGTATTGTGGTATGGTATGAATGGAAATGATGCATTGTGTATGTGAATTGCGTATGATGTTGAAATGTGTATGCTTGCAGTGTGAAAGAAGTAAACACCTCATAGGTGTAGGAAGATACATTATGGCAATTGGTTTGCATAATGAGTAGAATTATAAAACTATTAACCTTGAGCAACTTTGAGGGCAAAGTTTCTTAAGGGGGGTAGATTGAAATACCCCGTAATTAAAAACAGTGATTAATTAGGCTAATAAGTAATTTAGAGGCTTAATTAAGTATAAATAATTACTAGGGAACAAATCCCGAAGAAAACGGATCCTTAAAATGGATTAAAAACATTACCGAACCTTAAAGCGCGTTTTTCGAGGTAACCGGGAAAACGTGTCTTTAAGCGGGTCAAATAGACTCGTAACAATTTTAGTCAACTAAATATTCCTTAATAAATATTAGTGAAGCTGTAGGACCAATAAAATCAATAAAACGAGAGATTAGTAAAACTGTCAAAAACGACAAGTTGGGGTAAAATATAATTAACACAAACTTATGTGTCCAACTTTGTAAATAAAAATTTTAAAACCCCTAGTTGCTGTGTGCTGTCCGATTACATATATACACACACACACACTCTACTATCTTATTACAAACAAACAAAATAATAAAAAAACCCCCCTCTCTTTATTACTTTACCCCACACTCTCACAATTCTCTCTCCTACCTCATTTCCCTCACTCCCGTATTCCCTCCTCCCTCACTCTCTCTTTTTCCTCTCTTCTTCAACCTCCATCGGCTCCCATGGTGAAACAAGAAAAACAAAACAAAACCTTACTTCTCTCCTTTGTAACTCTCTCCACACACTTCCAAAAATTATAAAAATACCACCATTGTAATCCTCTCCTCAAGAGCTACATTTTCATCTTTCCAAAATCCAAAAACAAGCATTTTCGATTTTGAGGGTATTCCCCATTTGAAGCTTCAACACCACCATTAGAAGGCCCTTGTTCTCCTTGTTCTTCTAAGGTAAAAATATCTTCAAAAACTCCATCTTTTTCTAGCCTAAATGGCAAAACGAAAATTTAGACTAAACCTTGTTTGGTCTCTTGTATGTCCAGCCGATTTTGGCAGTGGTGGTGTGGTGGTGTGAGAAATCTTGTCTGAGCTGCTCCAAGTATTTCATAAACTCTTGGAAGGTAATATAAATTCTAAACCCTAGAATGCGCATTAGAACTTGATTAATGGTTAGAGTTAGTTTTAAATATTGAATGGTGTATATGAATGGTTGTAGTGTTAGAGGATTGAGATTACAAAACCGGTAGAGAAAGAAGGAAGAAGAAAGAAGAAGAAAGAAACTAGAAGCAAAACAAGGTAAGGAATGCTCACCTTTGTGTAGTCTTGTAATTGTATAAGTAACAGATTTTTAGAAATGAAAATTGGTATTGAAAAATGGTAATGCATGAGTAGTATAATGTGTAAGAGAATATAAGTATTTTGAAGCTTTAAAAGACATGTTAAACTGTTACAAAACAGATTGGGGATTAGTGTTTGTGTGCAGGAAATTTTGTAGTGTTTTAGTGTTGTTTTAGTATTGGTAATAGTATATGGGAGCTTGTATATTGATGTCTATTGTAACAGGTGAAATAAGTGTTGAATTATGAACTAGAATGAGTGGTGAGAGTGTAAAAATATAGGGGAGGTTATGTCAAAATTTATTTAGAATTAGAACACTTAGTGAATTTTAACTAGGTGAATGATGTAAGTGTAACAGATTTTGAGATAGTTAGATTGAGGGAAGATGGGGAGAGATAGTTAATGTAGTTGTAAGGTATTAGAGGTGTTAGAAATGACATTAGAAGAGGGAGTTGTAGATGGAGAGTGTTAGTGCTAAAATCTGTAGCAAACACAACTAGGGGAAACAACTAGGGAAAGTGTGAGTTGAAACTTAGAAAATTAGATGAGTGAATGAGTATAGAATTGTGTAAGGAGTTAGGAAATGAACTAGGGTGTATTAGGAGGTTTAAATGGTGTTAAAACATGTAGGATTAAGTGTAGGAACAATGGGGAAGTATTGGGTAAAAGAGAGGACTGAAAACAGAAAGTAAAATGCAAATACTGGGCCGGACCGAACTTGCGACCGGACTTGAAAGTTCGGTCGAGCCCAGACTTACAAAGACGGGTGAGCTACTGGAATCGACCGAACTTGCGACCGGACTTGCAAGTTCGGTCGGACCAGAAATTTTCCCCGTCTGTAACCTACTGGAATCGACCGAACTTGCGACCGGACTTGCAAGTTCGGTCGGCCAGAAAAATTTCCATCCTGTAACCTACTGGAATCGACCGGACTTGCGACTGGACATGCAAGTTTGGTCGGTCCCGAAAATTTCCGAGGATACCTACTGGAATCGACCGGACTTGCGACCGGACATGCAAGTTCGGTCGGCCCAGAAAATTTCCCGAGGATAGCTACTGGAATCGACCGAACTTGCGACCGGACTTGCAAGTTCGGTCGGCCAAGAATTTCGGTACTCTGAGCTACTGGAATGGACCGGACTTGCAAGGTCGGTCGCAAGTCCAGTCCGGTCAAAAAAAAAATTATTTAAATTAAAATATATATATATATATGTATATACCTACTATATATATATGTGCATGTATGAAAGCATGCCAAAGTTAAGTAAGAAAGTAAAACCTAAGTGATGAAAAGTAAGTAAGTAAAGTGTAAGTGTAAGAAGTAAAGGGACATAGTAAGTAGGAGTTAAGTTGATGATAGGTGTATTAATCATTCGATTGTATGTATATAATAGGACTTGATTTGTGACACCGAAGGATGTTTGGAATCACGTACAACGGTGAACGGTATGGATTCCTCATGCCCCGTATGCTATCTTGGTTACTCAGATTTGTGTGTTGTGTGCTAATTGATCACCAAATAAGATAAATGCACGAATCGGAGTTAATATGCATACTTGTGAATATGTAGTGTTGTATGATGTTGTATATCTCCTTTAAATCATAGTTTGTATAATTCATGAAATGTATGGATGATAATGAATGTGTGTATGTATGTTGTATTGTACCGTGACCGTTATTTATGGTGTTTGGACTTCTAACTTGTTCCTAACAAGCTAACCATCCTAACTTAAAATGGTAATTAAATTGGAATGAGTAGAAGTCCGATATAGTTTCGGCCACGCGTGAGGATGCGGAGTCACGAGAGGTTGGCTCCAATTCCTGACTCTTAAACTGGTCCGCGGCCCAAATCCCTTAAGTGGGTAGCATCCCGGATTGGTGAGTCAAGTAAATCCCGGATGTGGGACGGTGTAGTCCCCAAGGCCGGAGGTCCCGACGACTTAACTTGAGTATAAGAAAGTAAGTAAGAATGAGTAAGTAGTAAGTAAATGGAAGTAAGTATTTGTAAGTAAGAAAAAGTAAGTAACGAGTAAAAGAGTAAAGCGTTCCGATTAACCCGGATGCATAATTTGGCTAACCTTGTGAAGGTAAGTAAGATGAATGCTATGATATTGTTTGAAATACCCCAAATCTAAATAATATTATTTAATCATTATTTATTGGAATATAATCCAAATATAAATCATTTCACGTACGCATGCAAACCCATGCATGAAAACGTTACGTAAAAACAGTCGTTTCACCATAAACGCTAAAACGCCTTAGAAGCATACGGTCAAACATGACCTTGTATGACCCTCTAATATTCAAACTAAATGGTCATACAATTATTATATGAATATACAAATATATTCCCTAAGCTATATTCAGTCAAATACGCAAAATGCTCGGGAGTGCTCACACCCGCTCCTTAAAGCACGAAAAGTCCGGAGGAGTGCCGAGGTGGCACGAACTCCTATAAAATTAATTCCTGAGTTCCTAACATCATTATTACCATTATAAAGAGAACCCACGAAGTGGTTTCTCAAAATTCAGCAAAAACCAAAGGAGGATTTCTTAGCGCTCCTTTTTGGCCCGGGAGTGTCCCGATGGCCCGTAAATTATGTCACGGGTTGATATAACCCCATATAACTCAATGTAACATCTTAGCATATGTTTATTTACTATAATAAGTGTTTACAAACACTTGGAACTCATAAGAACAATTGGTTTCCCAAAATTTCCTTAGAGCACAAAAACACACCTTCGGGTGTCACGAAAATGCGTTTTACGCAATTACCTTGTAGTTTTTGACATGCCACGAATTGGTAATCTTAAAAAGGGTTAAAATGACCTTCTAAATCAGTTGGTGTGACTAGTCAACAAGGCTCTCTATAGGGGCCGATTTTAAGGGCAAAAACTAGTATAAAAATTGCATTAAAAGTTTATAAAAACATAGAACATGGTGACTCACCTTCCCATGTGTTATATTACTTAATGTCTAAGTATGTAGGTCTCATTTGACCAGCAAGCTGTCGAAATTAGGCCATGGAATAAGGCCATGTGAGCTAGAACAAAACAAATGGAAAAAGTAAAAAGTAGATCTAAGATCTACTTTATTTGATTCCTTCTTCCACATGTGACCTTCCTTGTTCTTCCTTGGCTCTTCATGGCCGGTTTTTGAGCTCCATTCAAGCCTTGAATTCGTGACTCTACATGAGGAAGAAGACAACACAAACTTAGAAAAATCAAAAGAAGATACCTTACCTAAATTTCCTTGTCTTCTAGTTCACATTATTCCTTCCACATTCTCTTGCCTTGTCACACACCACATGGCCGGTTTTCAAGCTGGAAAAGGGGTCATTTATTGAGCCAAAACCATGAAATAAACTAAGAAAAAGTATTGTCACATGACATTAAAAATTTGACAAAACAAAATCAATTTCCAAATGCCTATTGCATTTACGTGAGCTAAGTCTCACTTTCTTCCTTGCCCTCTTCATCCACGGTTTAGGTAAGCTCTCCTCTCTCTTCTAGCTTCATCTTCTTCCTTTGAAGCTCTTAAGTCCATTAATGGAGATTTAACTTCTATCTTCATCTTTAAGGTAAATTCCTTGCATTTCTTGGCAAGTCTTGAAGCAAAACTCTTCCTAGCATAACAAGGTGTGTTCGGCTTCACTTAGTTCTCCAAGGAGATTGTCCAAACCAACATTAAACCAAGGAGCATCTCAAGGTAGGTTTTAAAGCTTGAAAATCCTTAAAGCACATTTTTATGTGTAACCAAGTTCTACCTCTTCTAAGTCTCTTTTCTTCTTCATTTTGATGAAGGGAAAACTTGTTCTTCACCTACCTTAGGAGTGCCGAAATTATAAGGAGCAAAGTCTAAGGTAAAGTCTTATAAAACTACTTCCAAATCTACTTAAGATCTTTATTCAAGATCTAACTCCTAAACAACTTCACCTCTTGCATAAAACCGAAGAGGAGCATCAAGTTTACCTAGGAGGAAGCTTGGAGATTCAAGAAGAAGTTCAAGCACTTAACCACCTTTGTTAAGAAGTAAGTTTACTAAGTAAATCCTTATATTATAAGCTTTGTTAACTCCTAAAAATTGTACAAAAATTATGTACACCTCTTAGGTTAAATAATACCGAAGCTATATGGTTTTATATGCCAAAAATATAACCTATAACATATAAGGAAAATATTTACCTTAAGACACATTTTTGTGTCACAAAGTTTATTTATGTTACATATAAATTAAGGCCGAAAGTTCAAGAGCAAAAGTACTCCATTTTGAGCTAAGAATTCATATAAGACATTACAATAATTTATACATGAGTTATATGACTCCTATGAATTTATTTATAATTACTTAGACATATAAATCCACTTTATATAACATAAGGTCTCATTTAAATTATGGCCGAATGTTCTACTTGATAAATAAGTTTTAATGAGCTACTTAGGTATATAAATTTATATCATAAAGTTTGGTGAGATAAAAATATTCTATTAGTGTCTAAATGACTAATTAATTAAGTTATGTGGATTAAATGTAATTTTTACAAAGTTTAGTGCTTATATAAAAACCGTGAGCTAAGGGGCTGTTTGGTGTAATTATAAATAATATAAGGTTAGGAATTAAGTTTAAGAATTTTAGATAATTTAAACAAGCTTGAAAATAACTTTTTATAAAGTTTTGGGCTATTATGTAATTTATAAAAGTTGTTATGAAAGTTTAGAATATAGGGGCGAATTCATAATTAAGGAAATTATTAGGTGCGCTTTGAATTTAGAAGAATTAAATACTTAAACTATAGTTTATAAGTTATTAATATCTATTAAAGTTTTGGGGTGAAAATGTAATTAATGGAAAGTTCAATGACAAAGCCGAATTTTTGGGGTTAGTTTGGTAATTTAAGAATTTAAATATATATTCGGCATTTATGGAGAATTAAAATTAAAACTATAGTTTACATGTCATTATGTAAAAGTTATAAGATTTGGTGGTTAGATTGTAATTATAAGGAATAATATATGTTGGCCGAAATTTAAGGGGCTAAGTTGTAATTTTTGAGAGTTATAATATTTAAAAGCTATATACCAAAATATTAGGGGTGGCTTTGTAATTTAGCTAAATAAGAAATTAAAACTCTATAATATAATGAGATTAGAATTTAATAAAGGTTTATGATTATGTGGTTGTTTTGTAAATAACCGAAATACAAGGGTAAGAATTTAGATTAAATAAATATAGGTCCTACATGGATTTGAGGAATTAGAAGAAAGAATTTTGATTAAAGGATTATGAATTAAACTATGCTTATATAGTTATAAGGAATTAAGTAAACCAATAATATTATTTTGGTTAAAGGGAATAATAAAACTATAAGATTTTATGTCATTGAGACATTTAAATATGTTAAGAAAATTATAAGTTGTTATGTCACTAGACAATTAAAATAAACAACAAAATGACAATAAACACATATGTACATTAAAGGATTTATAAATAAATCAAAAGGAATAACAAATAAGTTATACATAAAATCATGAGGTAATTAAAAGAAATAAACCTCACATGAAATAACAAATACAAGATTTGTTAAAAGATCAATAGAATTATATAAGGGTAACATAAATTAACCCTCTCAGTTAATCCTATTCTAGGACTTTGTTTGACCAGACGTTGACCGGGAATTACAAGTACAGTCTACGGTGAACGGTATGGGATTCTTGCAACCTGTTTTCTAACGGATTACACGGCTTGTGTGCTATCTGTTGTTTGAAATAACGACCAAGATAATTAATGTAAACTGTTGTTTTACTCTTGCACACTGTGGTATTATTTTATGTGCGTGATTGTTGCTGACTACAACGTGTATGTCCCACGCATACAAACACTACTATACCAGTGGATTAAATACCTGCGTTTCAGTATACCGAGGACTTGTACTCAAGTCTCTCACTAACTTCACTTTATAACATACGTCATTATCCTAAACGTGATAATTGACAATACACATTGTGTTCTTGTTTAACGTCTTTATATGACACTTAACAATTATATACTTCGAGATTGAGGAGCCCAGTTGGATCTGGCCATGCATGCTACGGGAGTTGTACCTGTCTCAGGTCGTCTCCTACTACGTCGCGACGGAACATTCAGTTGGGAGGAAGACTTTATTCCTTCCGGGATTCAAATGCCCTTCAGTTCGAGGAAGACTTTATTCCTCTAGTGGGTTCTTATTTCCCACGCCATTCAGTTCAGGGTTTGACTACGTCATCTCCTGGGGTTTTTATACCCAACCTTTCTTTATAACGAGGTCACTATACCTCCACTATTTCAGATATTCAGTTATAACTGTCAGTCCCATTGTGTGGACCGACTATCAGTAAAGAATTTCAGTTCAGCTAACTCGACCTTCTGTGTCTTGTTCTATGTGACATTATTGTCCTTGTATGGATACTTGTTATTATCAGACTATGCTTGTTTACAGCTTTATAAAAATGAACTGCATGTATTCGACAAAGTAGTTGGTGTGGCCCGGTAGACGATGGGCTGCACGTTTTCCATACCAGCATTGTTTGCTGAGCCCCTTTGGGGGCACCCCCATTTTTCAGGTACCTGAAGATTGAGAAGTTCACTACACTGAGTGTAGGTGGGGTAGACCAAGCTTTGGGAGTCTACTATTAGTTATTTGTTTTATTTCAGTATTGTACTTTTGAGTTTGATTCCTAGTATCTCGGGTTGTATCTGTATTCCAGACCGTGACATTTGAGGATTGTATTTGGACTTAGCCTTGTTGGTCACAAGGGTGGCCAACGGCATTGTAATACCGCCCGGTTGTATTTATTTCCGCTGCAGTTGTATTTTATTTGGGAGTGATCGCCGTTCAGTTTATTGGATTTCGGGTTGGGGTATTACAAAAATGGTATCAGAGCGTAGTTACGCTCTGGATACAAGGATACACCGAGATTAGGATATCTAATACTTTAGGTTAAGGGTTGAGAGATAGTATTGAAAGGAGTTTAAGTTAGTTTTACTTAGACTACTATCCAAGACCGAGTTTTGACCACAGTGCCTAATATACCTCAACATCCTGCAGATGTCAGGAAGAGGAGGACGACGTGGACAGGCTGATGAGGAGCCAAACATCAGGTTGGCAGACATTGCTACCTTAATTGCTCAGGCTTTTGCACAGGCGGGGGTTGCACAGCAGCAGCAGCTACCTCCACCACCACCACCCAGGGAGAGAGACTGGGTGAAGAGCTTGGCTGATCTGAGGCCAACTGCATTCAAGGGGCAGACTGACCCTGCTCACTTAGAGACCTACATCATGGAGATGGAGACAGCGTTCGAGACGCTTGCAGTCCCAGCTAGGGAGAAAGTAAGACTTGCTGCCTTTTATCTGAAGGATGCAGCTAGAGATTGGTGGAACATGGTGAAAGCCGACCACCTGGATGACCCAGCCTTTACTTGGGGACATTACACTGCACTACTTAGGGGCAAATACTACCCGGCCCACACCAGGATGGTGAAGACTCGGGAGTTTGACGCCTTGGAGCAGACGGGGAAGATGTCAGTGGATGAGTACTATGCGAAGTTCACTTCGCTACTCCGACTATTGCCCGGCATAGGATACTCGGACCAGGTCTTGGTCGACCGGTTCTACGGGGGACTGAGCCCTCGACTTCAGTTTGGGATGGGACCAATCATCCCTACCAGTTTGCAGGAATGTTACCATGCTGCCTCCGTTGTGGAGATTACTTGCAAGAGAAGGGATGCTTTGAGCTCCCAAAAGAGGAAGGACGGACCTGGTGGCGAAGATGCCAAGCAAGGGAACTCCTACAGAAGGAACAAACCCTATCAGAAAGGCCAGGGGTCCTATCAAGGAAAGGGGAACCAAACTACTGGGAACCCTCAGTCAGGAACCTACGGAGCGGCAGCTCCACAGAAAACTTACCCACCTAAGGGTAGGCACCTTAATCAAGCAGTTAGACTTGAAACTTTTGTGATTACCTTAGTACCATTGGAATGCGTAATTAACCTTGATTTTATTAGGTTCTGGATCTGGCTCAAACACGGGCCAGAAGTATGTCCGCCGTTTCAACTGTAAGCAGTGCGGAAAGGATCACCCCGGTGTGGACTGCCAGGGGGAGAAGGTCATGTGCCGCTACTGTCAGATACTCGGGCATCGTGCCTTCGAGTGCATCCGAAACCCGGAGAGCAGGAACTACCGCCCGGGAGCAAAGCCAAACACCGGCCCTAAGAATGGAGCTAGCGATACTCGCCCTCCACCAACCAACCAGGCTCAAGGGTATAAGGGCAAGGGCCCAGCATCGGGACCCGCCCTACATGTCATGGACCGCTCAGATGAGGCTGGTCCCTCTACTAACCCAGGTAATTCTAAACCACGTGAACCTATTATTGAGCAATGGATGATGTGAATGAGTGCTTGCATGCCTTGATTGTCTAATTGAGTAGGAGAAAATTAGTAAGACTCATTAGTAAAATTTAAACCACGTAGGAAGCTATAAGATATGCTTTCCTATCCCCTCACCGCCCTCCCTGGAAGAAAACATTATCAAAATACAAGAACCAGGGAACGAACAATGTAAGGTTATCCAACCAGGATTGATACTACTCAAAGGATACCTAACACCGGAGACACAAATTGCAATCATCAGAAGGTGTCAAGAATTGGGAGCAGGACCAGGAGGGTTCTACACTCCAGAATTTCCAGGAGGACCAAAAATGAAGCTGAAAATGATGTGCTTGGGAAAGGATTGGAATCCTTATACCAAGAATTACCAGGATACAAGAAATGGAGATGGAGCTCAAGTGCCAAAGATTCCAGAAGAATTTTTACAAATTGTGGAACAAGCAGTTACTACCGCTCAGCAGATGGAAGAAGATCCAGTTCCCAACTTAAGGGCTGATCTATGTATCATCAACTTCTATGAAGAAGGAGGCCGTTTAGGGCTACACCAGGACAATGATGAAACAAAAGGGTCCCTTGAACAGGGGATACCAGTATTATCTTTGTCTATTGGAGATGACGCAGAGTTCCTTTATTGCGAGCAGAAGCGTGTGGACCTTGCAAAGAAATTACATTGAGTTCAGGAGATGTTTTAATAATGGGTGGAAAGTCAAGGTTGCTATACCATGGAATTAAGAGGGTTAAGCTAAACACAGCACCTTCGACAGTGATAAACACCACTCACATGAGACCAGGAAGATTAAGTTTGACTTTTAGAAAGTATTAGTGTTGTAATTTGTTTTTGGACTTCAGAAAGGAGATCATCTCATCAATGAAGCATTATTGTTTGTGAAAGTGAATGTCTTTAGACCCCATCATGTATCAAAGTACTTACTCAGATTCTGTTATTAGGTTGTGCTAAGGAGACGGAAGGTGCCTTAAGTATACTTACTGAGGAGGAGGCCAGCAAGGGCGGCTCGATTCTCACTGGTACCTTCCCGGTTAATGGAGTGGATGCATTAGTACTGTTCGACTCCGGGGCCTCACATACTTTCGTTTCGCCTACGCTTGCGGGGAAGTTGGGGCTAGACGCAGTAGAGTTACCTGATTTTAAGGTGGCACTCCCGTCTAAGGAGAAGATCAGTTGCACTCGTCTTTATAGAGGAGCCACTATCAGTATTAAGGAGGAAGAATTTCCTATTGACCTTATTGAGTTCAGAGGTCTAGGATTCGATGTTATAGCCGGGATGGACTGGCTGGGGCGGCACAGAGGCCGCATTCTTTGTGCAGAGCGCAGACTATTGCTTAAGAGCCCATCAGGAGTGACAGTATCTTACCGTCAGAGCCCTAGAGCGCCATCGATAAAAGTTATATCTGCTATGTCCATGTACAAACACGTCAGGAAGCAGAAGGAGGTATATCTATGTTATGTTCAGAATGTAGAGCATGACCCTGATTTTGATCCAGCTATGCCAGTGGTGTCGGATTTTCCAGATATTTTTCCAAAGGAACTTCCAGGCTTACCGCCATCTAGAGAGGTAGAGTTCTCCATCGAATTACTACCAGGTACCGGTCCTATAGCTAAGGCACCGTACCGTATGGCACCAGCAGAGATGGCTGAGCTGAAAGAGCAGTTGAAAGATTTATTAGACAAGGGATACATACGACCTAGCGTATCTCCTTGGGGAGCACCAGTGCTTTTTGTGAAGAAGAAGGATGGAAGCCTTCGTTTGTGTATTGATTACAGGGAGCTTAATGCAGTATCGGTGAAGAATAAATATCCACTACCACGTATTGACGACTTATTTGATCAGTTGAGAGGAGCAAAAGTGTTTTCGAAGATCGATTTGAGATCAGGCTACCATCAGATACCCATCAGGGAGCAAGACATAGAAAAGACAGCATTCAGAACACGGTATGGCCACTATGAGTTTACGGTTATGCCTTTTGGCTTGTCAAATGCACCTGCAGTCTTCATGGATTTGATGAACAGATTATTCAGAGAGCAGTTGGATAAGACCGTGGTTGTATTCATCGATGACATCCTAATCTACTCAAAGTCTAAAGAAGAGCATGAGAGTCACCTTCGACATACACTTCAGATCTTAAGGGAGAACCAGCTTTATGCTAAGTTCTCCAAATGTGAGTTTTGGTTGGACAGAGTTTCTTTTCTAGGACATGTCATTTCAGATGCTGGGATCGCAGTGGATCCAGCAAAGATAGAAGCAGTTCGCACCTGGCCTAGGCCAAAGACAGTGACTGATATCAGGAGTTTCCTTGGGTTAGCAGGTTACTACAGGAGGTTTGTCAGAGACTTCTCCAAAATAGCCAAACCTATGACCAGTTTGATGAAGAAGGACGCACCTTTCACATGGACTACTGAATGTGAGACCTCATTCGAGCTTCTGAAGAATGCTTTGACATCAGCACCAGTTTTGACTATCCCTGAAGGCACAGAGGGTTATGAAGTTATTGTGATGCATCAGGAAGGGGACTAGGGTGTGTACTCATGCAGAATGGGAAGGTAGTCGCCTACGCTTCCCGACAGTTGAAGAAACATGAGGAAAAATATCCCACACATGACTTGGAGCTTGGAGCTATTGTTTTTGCCTTGAAGATCTGGCGCCACTACCTGTATGGTGTCCAGATGACCGTATATTCGGATCATAAGAGTTTGAAATATGTATTCACCCAGAAGGAGTTAAACATGAGACAAAGAAGATGGGTTGAATTTCTTAAGGATTATGACATTGATTTGCAGTACAAGGAAGGGAAAGCTAATGTTGTAGCAGACGCATTGAGTCGACGAGCATATTCTCTTAATGCCATTGTGGCTAGCTCGAGTCTTATGGATGACATACGCAGAGCACAGCAGAGTGATCACGAATGATGGAGATCAGTCAGAAGTTGACTGACGGTACATTTGAGGGTGGAAAGTACGAGTTCCAGTTACATGATGATGGACTCATCAGATTGAAGGGAAGACTGTGTATTCCCAGAGACAGCACAGATATAAAGGAGCATATTCTTCGAGAGTCCCACACTTCTACCACATCTGTCCATCCAGGAGCTTCTAAGATGTACAAAGATCTGAAGAGGTATTTCTGGTGGAGTGGGTATGAAGGGCGACGTGACAGAGTATGTGATTCGATGTCTCACTTGTCAGAAAGTGAAATTCGAACATAGACGACCAGGAGGTATGGTACAGTCTATGCCAGTTCCAGAGTGGAAGTTTTATGATATCTCTATGGACTTCGTGGTGGGACTACCACCTACGAGAGGAGGACTTAATATGATTTGGGTCGTTGTTGATCGATTGACTAAGGTTGCTAGGTTTATTCCGATGAAAGACACTTGGAAAGTGCCTAAGTTAGCAGAGCTATTTGAGAAAGAGATTATCAGACATCATGGAGTTCCAAAGACTATTGTTTCAGATCGAGATACTAGATTTCCTCACGATATTGGCGAGCTACTCGCGAAGCACTTGGCACTGAATTGAAGCTTAGCACAGCATTTCATCCTCAGACAGATGGTCAGTCAGAGAGAACCATTCAGACCTTAGAGGACATGCTACGAGCATGTGCCTTGGATTTTCAGGGCAGCTGGATAGATAGATTACATCTCATCGAGTTTGCTTACAATAACAGCTATCACGCCTCTATACAGATGTCACCTTTTCAGGCTTTATATGGCAGACCATGCCGCACACCTTTGTGCTGGGACGAGTCTAGTGAGACCGTCATCATTGGGCCTGAGTACTTGGAGCAAGTCCAGGCAGAAGTTCAGCAGATCAGAAACAATATGAAAGCAGCACAGGACAGACAGAAATCATATGCTGATGAGAGGCGACGAGACCTTGAGTTCGCAGTTGGCGACCAGGTATTTCTACGAGTTTCACCCATGAAGGGTGTATTCAGATTTGGTCAGAAGGGCAAGCTAAGCCCGAAATTTGTAGGACCCTACGCTATCATAGAGCGGGTGGGCCTAGTGGCATATCGACTTGATTTGCCAGCCGAGTTGGGCAAAGTACACAATGTTTTTCACGTGTCTCAGCTTAAGAAATACATGCCTCATCCTTCTCATGTTCTACAACCAGAGACACTCTCTTTAGAACCAACGATGCGGTATGTGGAAACACCGCAAAGAATCTTAGATAGAAAGACACGAGAGACTCGAAACAAGTCTGTGAGCCTCGTGAAGGTTCTTTGGTCGAACCACGATGTGGAAGAGGCCACATGGGAACTCGAAGCTGATATGCGAGCGAAGTTTCCCTCATTATTTACCGACTAGGCACTTTAGTCTAGGGTACGGGGGCGTACCCCTTCTTTTTGGGGGGTAGAGCCTTTTTCATTTTTGAGTTTAGTGTGCACTTTGTTGCACCTTTGTGCATTGCATTTGTTGCTTTTGTGCATTTCAGTTGTTGCACTTTTGTGCATTTCAGATGTTGCACTTTTGTGCATTTCAGTTGTTGCACTTTTGTGCATTTCAGTTGTTGCACTTTTGTGCATTTCAGTGACACCTTGTATGTGTTCTTGTGTAACACTGTGTTTAAATGTACCTTGTACTTCTACGCGATTGTGTGTACTTCATTACACTACAATGGAAATATTATATGCACTACGTTGCACCATTTGAAACGAAAAGTGATTGTGTTCACTACCTTGCTTTACACTGCAAGTATATGTTATGACATTCCAAGTATTCCTGTTGTACTTGATATACACTATGAACTTAGGGATATAGAGACTTGAGACTTGATCCCTAAAAATTAGATTGAGTTGTGGATACTTAGTGGAACTTGATTCCCCCACAACCTTATACTTTAGATATGAGACTTCGGGGCGAAGTCCTTTTTAAGGGGGGTAGATTGAAATACCCCAAATCTAAATAATATTATTTAATCATTATTTATTGGAATATAATCCAAATATAAATCATTTCACGTACGCATGCAAACCCATGCATGAAAACGTTACGTAAAAACAGTCGTTTCACCATAAACGCTAAAACGCCTTAGAAGCATATGGTCAAACATGACCTTGTATGACCCTCTAATATTCAAACTAAATGGTCATACAATTATTATATGAATATACAAATATATTTCCTAAGCCATATTCAGTCAAATACGCAAAATGCTCGGGAGTGCTCACACCCGCTCCTTAAAGCACGAAAAGTCCGGAGGAGTGCCGAGGTGGCACGAACTCCTATAAAATTAATTCCTTGAGTTCCTAACATCATTATTAACCATTATAAAGAGAACCCACGAAGTGGTTTCTCAAAATTCAGCAAAAACCAAAGGAGGATTTCTTAGCGCTCCTTTTGGCCCGGGAGTGTCCCGATGGCCCGTAAATTATGTCACGGGTTGATATAACCCCATATAACTCAATGTAACATCTTAGCATATGTTTATTTACTATAATAAGTGTTTACAAACACTTGGAACTCATAAGAACAATTGGTTTCCCAAAATTTCCTTAGAGCACAAAAACACACCTTCGGGTGTCACGAAAATGCGTTTTACGCAATTACCTTGTAGTTTTTGACATGCCACGAATTGGTAATCTTAAAAAGGGTTAAAATGACCTTCTAAATCAGTTGGTGTGACTAGTCAACAAGGCTCTCTATAGGGGCCGATTTTAAGGGCAAAAACTAGTATAAAAATTGCATTAAAAGTTTATAAAAAACATAGAACATGGTGACTCACCTTCCCATGTGTTATATTACTTAATGTCTAAGTATGTAGGTCTCATTTGACCAGCAAGCTGTCGAAATTAGGCCATGGAATAAGGCCATGTGAGCTAGAACAAAAACAAATGGAAAAAGTAAAAAGTAGATCTAAGATCTACTTTATTTGATTCCTTCTTCCACATGTGACCTTCCTTGTTCTTCCTTGGCTCTTCATGGCCGGTTTTTGAGCTCCATTCAAGCCTTGAATTCGTGACTCTACATGAGGAAGAAGACAACACAAACTTAGAAAAATCAAAAGAAGATACCTTACCTAAATTTCCTTGTCTTCTAGTTCACATTATTCCTTCCACATTCTCTTGCCTTGTCACACACACATGGCCGGTTTTCAAGCTGGAAAAGGGGTCATTTATTGAGCCAATCAACCATGAAATAAACTAAGAAAAAGTATTGTCACATGACATTAAAAATTTGACAAAACAAAATCAATTTCCAAATGCCTATTGCATTTACGTGAGCTAAGTCTCACTTTCTTCCTTGCCCTCTTCATCCACGGTTTAGGTAAGCTCTCCTCTCTCTTCTAGCTTCATCTTCTTCCTTTGAAGCTCTTAAGTCCATTAATGGAGATTTAACTTCTATCTTCATCTTTAAGGTAAATTCCTTGCATTTCTTGGCAAGTCTTGAAGCAAAACTCTTCCTAGCATAACAAGGTGTGTTCGGCTTCACTTAGTTCTCCAAGGAGATTGTCCAAACCAACATTAAACCAAGGAGCATCTCAAGGTAGGTTTTAAAGCTTGAAAATCCTTAAAGCACATTTTTATGTGTAACCAAGTTCTACCTCTTCTAAGTCTCTTTTCTTCTTCATTTTGATGAAGGGAAAACTTGTTCTTCACCTACCTTAGGAGTGCCGAAATTATAAGGAGCAAAGTCTAAGGTAAAGTCTTATAAAACTACTTCCAAATCTACTTAAGATCTTTATTCAAGATCTAACTCCTAAACAACTTCACCTCTTGCATAAAACCGAAGAGGAGCATCAAGTTTACCTAGGAGGAAGCTTGGAGATTCAAGAAGAAGTTCAAGCACTTAACCACCTTTGTTAAGAAGTAAGTTTACTAAGTAAATCCTTATATTATAAGCTTTGTTAAACTCCTAAAAATTGTACAAAAATTATGTACACCTCTTAGGTTAAATAATACCGAAGCTATATGGTTTTATATGCCAAAAATATAACCTATAACATATAAGGAAAATATTTACCTTAAGACACATTTTTGTGTCACAAAGTTTATTTATGTTACATATAAATTAAGGCCGAAAGTTCAAGAGCAAAAGTACTCCATTTTGAGCTAAGAATTCATATAAGACATTACAATAATTTATACATGAGTTATATGACTCCTATGAATTTATTTATAATTACTTAGACATATAAATCCACTTTTATAACATAAGGTCTCATTTAAATTATGGCCGAATGTTCTACTTGATAAATAAGTTTTAATGAGCTACTTAGGTATATAAATTTATATCATAAAGTTTGGTGAGATAAAAATATTCTATTAGTGTCTAAATGACTAATTAATTAAGTTATGTGGATTAAATGTAATTTTTACAAAGTTTAGTGTGCTTAATATAAAAACCGTGAGCTAAGGGGCTGTTTGGTGTAATTATAATATAATATAAGGTTAGGAATTAAGTTTAAGAATTTTAGATAATTTAAACAAGCTTGAAAATAACTTTTTAAAAGTTTTGGGCTATTATGTAATTTATAAAAGTTGTTATGAAAGTTTAGAATATAAATGGGGCGAATTCATAATTAAGGAAATTATTAGGTGCGCTTTTGAATTTTAGAAGAATTAAATACTTAAACTATAGTTTATAAGTTATTAAATATCTATTACTAAGTTTTGGGGTGAAAATGTAATTAATGGAAAGTTCAATGACAAAGCCGAATTGTTTTGGGGTTAGTTTGGTAATTTAAGAATTTAAATATATATATTCGGCATTTATGGAGAATTAAAATTAAAACTATAGTTTACATGTCATTATGTAAAAGTTATAAGATTTGGTGGTTAGATTGTAATTATAAGGAATAAATATATGTTGGCCGAAATTTAAGGGGCTAAGTTGTAATTTTGAGAGTTATAATATTTAAAAGCTATATACCAAAATATTAGGGGTGGCTTTGTAATTTAGCTAAATAAGAAATTAAAACTCTATAATATAATGAGATTAGAATTTAATATAAGGTTTATGATTTTATGTGGTTGTTTTGTAAATAACCGAAATACAAGGGTAAGAATTTAGATTAAAATAAATATAGGTCCTACATGGATTTTTGAGGAATTAGAAAGAAAGAATTTTGATTAAAGGAGTTATGAAGTTTAAACTATGACTTATATAGTTATAAGGAATTTAAGGGTAACCAATGATTATTACTTTTGGTTAAAGGAGGAATAATGAAAACTATAAGATTTTTATGTCATTGTAAGACATTTAAATATTGTTAAGAAAATTATAAGTTGTTGTGTCAACTAGACAATTAAAATAAACAACAAATATAGTACATGAATAAGTAAACACATTTATGTACATTAAAGGATTTATAAATAAATCAAAAGGAATAACAAATAAGTTATACATAAAATCATGAGGTAATTAAAAGAAATAAACCTCACATGAAATAACAAATACAAGATTTGTTAAAAAATTCAATAGAATCATTATATAAGGGTAACATAAATTAACCCTCTCAGTTAATCCTGTTCTAGGACTTTGTTTGACCAGACGTTGACCGGGAACTAAACAGTACAGTCTACGGTGAACGGTATGGGATTCTTGCAACCTGTTTTCTAACGGATTACACTGGCTTGTGTGCTATCTGTTGTTTGAAATAACGACCAAGATAATTAATGTAAACTGTTGTTTTACTCTTGCACACTGTGGTATTATTTTATGTGCGTGATTGTTGCTGACTACAACGTGTATGTCCCACGCATACAAACACTACTATACCAGTGGATTAAATACCTGCGTTTCAGTATACCGAGGACTTGTACTCAAGTCTCTCACTAACTTCACTTTATAACATACGTCATTATCCTAAACGTGATAATTGACAATACACATTGTGTTCTTGTTTAACGTCTTTATATGACACTTAACAATTATATACTTCGAGATTGAGGAGCCCAGTTGGATCTGGCCATGCATGCTACGGGAGTTGTACCTGTCTCAGGTCGTCTCCTACTACGTCGCGACGGAACATTCAGTTGGGAGGAAGACTTTATTCCTTCCGGGATTCAAATGCCCTTCAGTTCGAGGAAGACTTTATTCCTCTAGTGGGTTCTTATTTCCCACGCCATTCAGTTCAGGGTTTGACTACGTCATCTCCTGGGGTTTTTATACCCAACCTTTCTTTATAACGAGGTCACTATACCTCCACTATTTCAGATATTCAGTTATAACTGTCAGTCCCATTGTGTGGACCGACTATCAGTAAAGAATTTCAGTTCAGCTAACTCGACCTTCTGTGTCTTGTTCTATGTGACATTATTGTCCTTGTATGGATACTTGTTATTATCAGACTATGCTTGTTTACAGCTTAATAAAAATGAACTGCATGTATTCGACAAAGTAGTTGGTGTGGCCCGGTAGACGATGGGCTGCACGTTTTCCATACCAGCATTGTTTGCTGAGCCCCTTTGGGGGCACCCCCATTTTTCAGGTACCTGAAGATTGAGAAGTTCACTACACTGAGTGTAGGTGGGGTAGACCAAGCTTTGGGAGTCTACTATTAGTTAATTGTTTTATTTCAGTATTTACTTTGAGTTGATTCCTAGTATCTCGGGTTGTATCTGTATTCCAGACCGTGACATTTGAGGATTGTTTGGACTTAGCCTTGTTGGTCACAAGGGTGGCCAACGGCATTGTAATACCGCCCGGTTGTTGTATTTATTTCCGCTGCAGTTGTATTTTTTTGGGAGTGATCGCCGTTCAGTTTATTGGATTTCGGGTTGGGGTATTACAAAAAACCCATAAGAGGGCTGTGTGTAGCCGATTTTTCCCCCTTACACTCCCTTAATTATTCCTTATATGCAAAAGACAAAACAAATAAAAAGCAAAAAGTAACTTACCTTTTTACCTTCTCTCTCCTACTCCCCCTTTCCTCTCATCTCTCACAGTTTCCCTCCCTCTCTATTCCTCTTCTTCCTCCTTTGGCGACAGCTATGGAGATTTGAAGAAAGCAACACAAACCCCTGTGGAGGGTGATTTTTCGGTATGAGGGGGGTCTATCTAAATGGTCTGACTAAAAAGTCGAGATCCTAGAAAAATGCCATTCTGTGGAGGGTGAAAACCCGTTAATCTGGCATCCCTCAAATACCTACTACATCGTCCGTCTTTCCCAGAAAGCATAATGGGGAGTGCAAGTGTGCACTACACCCGCTCTCAATGGGCTCCACGCGGACTTATGCCTCTATAAGGCGGAAATTGACTAGAGTCGCCACCTAGTTTGACCTAAGGAACTAGGAAGGGAAGAGGAAGGGTTCTAAGAACCGTTAGTTGACTCTGAGGTTGTTCCCTATGGATAGGACTTATCTGGTCATTTCAGAGATTATGTGTGGGTTCGCACTGGGTTACACCCCTTGGAAGTGGCAACGACCACAACTTCGGATTGGTGCCCGAGGAAACCTCGGTCTCCAATTGTCGGGATTGCCTTCTTTCAAAACCTTATTAGAGAGATTCATTTAAAAGCCAAGGATAGGATTAAAACGGGAAGAGAGAAAGAGAGTAGATGAGGTGAGCCTTTCTGCCAAGCTAGCGCCGAATGAAGAAGAATTGGGGAGTTTGAATGAGTATAGAATGAAGATTGAGGAGAAGTTTGAGGTTGAGTGAATAGACAAGACTTGGAGTCTGATGGTTTGAAGTTTGTGAGAACCGAAGAAGGTTTTGAGAGGAATGAAGAACGCCTTAGAGTGGGAAAAGGGTTTATTGATTGGAATGGAGTCGCACCCTAGATGGGCTGCCTACGTACTCAACTTCCTGTTGAGATCAGACCTTACGTAGTTCAGGGTATTGGGCTTTTGGGAGTTTTGGGAGGGTTTTGTCAATTTGGGTCTTTGGAGGGTCAAAGAGGTATTGTGGTCATTTTGTGGGGGTTTGATGGATTGTCGGGTTTGTCTTGGAGTTTTGAAGTGCAAAAAGTCTGTGAGACACTCAGGTCTGTGAGACATTTAAAATCTTGAGATGACGGAGTCTGTGAGACACTCGGGTCTGCAGGACAATCAAGGCTTGAAAGGGTTATGAAGCTTCAAGGGGTTCAACTTTTGAGGAGCTGAGGGTTTTCGAGGTGTTTGAATTTGATGAGTCCATTGAGTTGTTGGGACTTTCAAATCTGTTGAGCTGTTGAGACCTTCGAGTCTATTGAGCTGCTGAGACGTTCGAGTCTGTTGAGCTGCTGAGACGTTCGAGTCTGTTGAGCTGCTGAGACGTTCGAGTTTGTTGAGCTGCTGAGACATTCGAGTTTGTTGAGCTGCTGAGACGTTCGAGTCTGTTGAGCTGCTGAGACGTTCGAGTCTGTTGAACTACTGAGACGTTTAGAGATTCGAGATGCTTGAGTTCAAAGGAGTTTGAGATTTATGATGTTTGGAATTATTTGGGATTGAAATGAAGTTGAATTGAATTGGGAATGAAAAGAATTTTGATATGAATTGGATTGAAATTGAGATTGAATCTAACTGAATTAAGAATGGAATTGATTTTGAATTGGGCTTGAACTGAAATGAATTGGGTTTGGAATTGAATTTGGTTTGAGTCGAATTTAGTTGGGGTTGGAAAACAAGGCGGGTCAAAGTTAGACCAAGTCAAAATGGGATTGAGTCACAGTTGGGTCAAGGTCAACTTGGGCTAAGGTCAAAGTTGGACCGCGTCAAAGTTGGGTCAAAGTCAAAGTTCGGATTGGTCAAAGTTGGGCCAAGTCAAAGTTCGGGTTGGTCATAATTGGACCGGGTCAAAGTGACCGGATTGGGCCTTGGTCAAGGTTTGGGCCGGATGAAGTTTGGGTTTTGGTCAAAGCTGGAAGTTTGGGCCTTGGTCAAAGTGGGAAGTTTGGGCCTTGGTCAATGTTAGACTTGGGTCGGGTCAAAGTTGGGAGTTTGGGCCTTGGTCAATGTTGGACTTGGGCCGGGTCAAAGTTGGACTTGGGCTTTGGTCAAAATTGGACTCATGGACTTTGAAGGTGTGGGCCGAAATGGTCTTTTAGGCCTAATGGGCCGCAATGGTCTTTTAGGCCTAATGGGCCGCAATGGTCTTTTGGCCTTATTGGGCCAAGGTTAGTTTTTTTTTAGTTGGGCTAGCTTTTTGATTTTGACTTGATTTTGATTTTGGCCACAATTGGTTATTGGGCCGAATTGAAAAGGGGCCAAAGTTTGGATTATTAGGCTGGATTTGGACATTGGAATTGGATTGAAATTAGAATTTGGATTGGAGTTGGGCTTGGGCTTTGAATTGGGCTGAAGTAGGCCTCGAGTTTGGCTTTGGAATGAGCCTCGAATTGGGCTTTGGAATGGGCCTCGAATTGGGCTTTGGAATGGGCCTCGAATTGGGCTTTGGAATGGGCCTCGAATCAGGCTTTAGAATGGGCCTCGAATTGGGCTTTGGAATGGGCCTTGGAATGGCTTTAGAATGGGCCTCGAATTGGGCTTTGGAATGGGCCTCGAATTGGGCTTTATTTAGCATTTGAAGTGAATTGATGTTTAGATTTTGAAATTGACTAATTTTTGAAATGAAATTTGATGATTTTTTTTTTTAGAAATTGAATGGTGATTGTGCATTTTATTCTGACATTAAGGGATGATTTGAAAAGTTTTGAGGAAAACGGGTATTCCTCACATGGACCGTGTCTAGGACCCGTATGCATTGAGGATACCCAAACCTAAGGCTGTTCTACAAAGGGGTGTCCTATGGGCTAACTAGAGCTTCCTAGACATTGGACCTTTATATTGGGCTGGGCCCAACAATTACCAATCTAACCTATACAAATAGTACATTGTAGAAGTTTATGGCAGACTATAATTTATTCCTATTTTCAGAAGCGATGATTCTAAAGCAACATAAACAAGTTAACAGACACCTCTTTTTTTTTTACAAAACCGAAACGCGGCCTACGTACATGTGGTGGGTATATATGTTGGACTAAATTCCGTTCAGACAGTCGTTAACCTATTTTGACCAAATGTGATTTTCTTCACTACAAACCGAGTACAAGGCATGAATAAACCGAAACAAATTTAAACGCAAATGAACACAGCAAACAGAGAACCTAATAATTGCTGGAACTAGACATCATTGAAATAGGGCAAGCTTATGTGCAAGTTCAGTCTATCATACAGAAGAGTAGTTTGAAGATTTAAATGGTACTAGCGAATGAAAAAAATAATTGCTGCTTGTTCATCAATCGTCGCAGACAAAAACATAAGGTTATACATCTATGTAACCGGAGAGCCTAAGAAAACTAAGCAACAACATCATGTGGATCAAACAGCACAATCGAATAAATACATGAAAGCTTCTAGCACTATTGGGTTGAAGGTTTTAGTACCAGGCTGAAGACCACAGCATCTCCTGCACATAAAGGACCAGAGAACACACAAAAACAGAAGAAGATTAGATACGGGTTAGTCCATAAATGTAACTGACATTGTGAGGAACAAGAAGAAAGGATTTAGGTTTTTGGAAAACGTTAATCTGCTTCTGAACTTGAGTCAAGCTTATGGTTGTTGCCCCAAGAGTACCACCGATCAAGTGAAAGTTCGAGCATATGAGGTGCAGAAGGAGTAGCACGCTTGAGCTCTGGCTTTGAATGAGTACATATCGCATATGGGGTATAGATAACCCGAGTCAAACCGTTGCAGAACATATAAAATAAATGGAGTATAATCAGGCATATGCAACACAATCCCAAAATCGAATCCATTCACGACGGTACCTAAAATTGAGTTTTGAATTCGGCAGACATGAAGTAGAATAGCGATACAGAAGCACTTCAACGTCCCAAATGACAAGATACCGAAATAGAGATGTTCAAAATGAACACAAACGGAAACGACTGCTTCAGGTACTTTCCACAGCAAAGGCATAAGGAGACCAGTGAACATACTAGCGCAGAAGAGTATGGCATAGAATTTCTCGGACAGAGACACAATCGACACTTCTAGTATTGCGCAAACTTCTGAACTCCATGGACCAATGGTGGATTCGGAATTCAGACCACATACAGAAGAAATGTATATAAACAATTAAGGGAAGTCGAAGGGGAGGAAGAACAATGATTCGAAAGGCCGGGTTCTTCACTCAGTGACCACAGTTCTCAGATTCCAACCGGAAGTAGGACACAACAATGGAAGCATTGAATCGACAACAAACCCAAAAAAAGTTCGGGCCATGAAATCAGACAGAGTGATTGACTTAGAGTTCGTTTGCGATTGATATGCGCAACGAGAAACTGAAGTCTCAACTCCGAATATGTATATAAAATGTAAAACAAAAACAGAGAGGAAAGCAAACTCATCTTTTAGGAACAAAATCCCGATGGAGTTGCATTTTCTCCCGACCATCCTCAGTTCTTATGGACATTAAAACAATAATAGTGCACTGAGATGGATTTCTGGTGAGCTCTGAGGTTAACGGTGATTTTCGGAGGCGGCGTAAAGGCTCAAGTATGGTGTCCTTCTGGGCTCGATTTTTTCAGGTTCACGGGTGTGGTAACGGTGGGCTTTTCTGGCGGAACGTGTCGGTGTTCGAGTATATCGGCACAAAACTCTCGAAATTTCTCGGTGAAGGAAGGTGGTTATTGTTGTAATGGCGTTGAGGAGCAGAAAAGAAATTTTGCTCCTGGGTATTGCTTTTCGATTTTGTTGGAGAGTATTGGGGAATGTTGGTCGGCCGGCTCTTTTTTTGGGGATTTGAAATTTTTGCAGAAGGTGAATGTTACAGGGTAAGACCGTGAGTCTATGCCATCTTCTATCTCCGTGTGTCTGAGAAAAGAAGATGAGAGTAAAAATGGATTAATGGCCAGCAGATGAGGAGGCCTTCATGTTCGACTTGAGGAGAACAGAACGTGAACGAAGAGGAAATCACCGAGGAATGAGGAAGATGGGATCTGTGTCGGCTGGTTGCTGCTTCCACCACAGTAGGGTTTTTTGATGTTGTTTTTATAATGAGGATGGCGGATGATTTGGGTGTGACTAGGGTTTTGATTGTGACTGGGTTGTAGGTGCAAGTAGGAATAAAAACAACAAGAATGAGTAGAGGGCTAGATTCGAACCCATCACCCCTGGGTTCTTCAAAGTATGTACATACCAGATTATCTGTTGTTAATCGTCAATATGTTTATGCAACCATAGGTAAAATTACAATGCCCGGTTCGAACCCAAGAAAAGAAAGACGATGACCCCCTTTTTTTATTATTATTATTGTTATTTTGTTTTATGGGGTGAGAATTTTTGGTGTCTACAGATGGCTCCCCTTGATTCAATTTTGCAAGCCCTTGCAGAATTGGATCAAGGTTGAGAGGGCGCCAAAAATTCTCACTATGACTTTGTGGTGCAACGGGATATGACCGTGAGGAAGATGATGCATGAATGCGATGGGAAGTGATACGTTAACTGAATGTACGAGGACTTATTACGAGCCTCAACTGGACCTCTTGACATCCAGTCCTAGGACTTATGACGAGCCTAGATTGCTAACAATAGATTGGTTTGGGGTGCACGAGGTCTTAGGAGAGCCTCAACTGGACCTCTTGACATCCAGTCCTAGGGCTTATGACGAGCCTAGAATGCAATTAAAAGTACGAGGACTTAGGAGAGCCTCAACCAGACCTTTTGATATCTAGCTATAGGACTTATGACGAGCCTATAATACTTTTGCATGTGTACCGTACTAGTAGCGTAATAGCTGCCTAGCAGGTGGGTGTGAAACGGTCTTGCACTAGTAGCGTAATAGCTACCCGGTGGGTTATGAAGTGAACGATCTCGCACTAGTAGCGTAATAGCTGCCTAGTGGAGGAAAAACGGCGGGCCACACTAGTAGCGTAATAGCTGCCTAGCGGGTTCTGAAGTGAACAACCTCGCACTAGTAGCGTAATAGCTGCCTAGCGGGTTATGAAGTGAACAATCTCGCACTAGTAGCGTAATAGCTGCCTAGTGGAGGAAAAACGGTGGGACCGCACTAGTAGAGTAATAGCTGCCTAGCGGGTTATGAAGTGAACAATCTCGCACTAGTAGCGTAATAGCTGCCTAGTGGAGGAAAAACGGCGGGACCGCACTAGTAGCGTAATAGCTGTCTAGCGGGTGTAAAATGAAAGGCGACCGTACTAGTAGCGCAATAGCTGTCTAGCAGGTGTAAAACGAAAGGCGACCGTACTAGTAGCGCAATAGCTGTCTAGTAGGTGTAAAACAAAAAATTCGACCGCACTAGTAGCGCAATAGCTGTCTAGCGGGTGTAAAATGAAAGGCGACCGTACTAGTAGCGCAATAGCTGTCTAGTAGGTGTAAAATGAAAGGCGACCGTACTAGTAGCGCAATAGCTGTCTAGCAGGTGTAAAACGAAAGGTGACCGTACTAGTAGCGCAATAGCTGCCTAGCAGGTGTAAAACGAAAAATTCGACCGCACTAGTAGCGCAATAGCTGTCTAGCGGGTGTAAAATGAAAGGCGACCGTACTAGTAGCGCAATAGCTGTCTAGTAGGTGTAAAATGAAAGGCGACCGTACTAGTAGCGCAATAGCTGTCTAGCAGGTGTAAAACGAAAGGCGACCGTACTAGTAGCGCAATAGCTGCCTAGCAGATGTAAAACGAAAAATTCGACCGCGCTAGTAGCGCAATAGCTGTCTAGCGGGTGTAAAATGAAAGACGACCGTACTAGTAGCGCAATAGCTGTCTAGCAGGTGTAAAACGAAAGGCGACCGTACTAGTAGCGCAATAGCTGTCTAGCAGGTGTAAAACGAAAGGCGACCGTACTAGTAGCGCAATAGCTGCCTAGCAGATGTAAAACGAAAAATTCGACCGTGCTAGTAGCGCAATAGCTGTCTAGCGGGTGTAAAATGAAAGACGACCGTACTAGTAGCGCAATAGCTGTCTAGCAGGTGTAAAACGAAAGGCGACCGTACTAGTAGCGCAAAAGCTGTCTAGTAGGTGTAAAAAAAAAATTCGACCGCACTAGTAGCGCAATAGCTGTCTAGCGGGTGTAAAATGAAAGGCGACCGTACTAGTAGCGCAATAGCTGTCTAGTAGGTGTAAAATGAAAGGCGACCGTACTAGTAGCGCAATAGCTGTCTAGCAGGTGTAAAACGAAAGGTGACCGTACTAGTAGCGCAATAGCTGCCTAGCAGGTGTAAAAAAAATTTGACCGCACTAGTAGCGCAATAGCTGTCTAGCGGGTGTAAAAATGAAAGGCGACCGTACTAGTAGCGCAATAGCTGTCTAGTAGGTGTAAAATGAAAGGCGACCGTACTAGTAGCGCAATAGCTGCTAGCAGGTGTAAAACGAAAGGCGACCGTACTAGTAGCGCAATAGCTGCCTAGCAGATGTAAAACGAAAAATTCGACCGCGCTAGTAGCGCAATAGCTGTCTAGCGGGTGTAAAATGAAAGACGACCGTACTAGTAGCGCTATAAGCTGTCTAGCGGTTGTAAAATGAAAAATTCAACCGCACTAGTAGCACAATAGCTGTCTAGCGGGTGTAAAATGAAAGGCGACCGCACTAGTAGCGCAATAGCTGCCTAACGGGTGTAAAACGAAAAAGCGACCACACTAGTAGCGCAATAGCTGCCTAGCGGGTGTAAAACGAAAAAGAGACCACACTAGTAGCGCAATAGCTGCCTAGCGGGTGTGAAGATGCATTAGATAGTGAACAAATTTTGTGGGTATATGCAAGTGATATGCGATGTGAGATGGTTAACAATTGTATTAATTGAATCGAACTCCCTGTTTGTGGGTGTTGGTTTTTGTGTGAGCAGATGGCTCTAGAGTTACATCAAAACTTCGGGATGGCTCCGGTGGCTCCGGCATGGCTTCAAGGATCTGAGATGGCTCCAACATGCGTTGATGGCTCCGGTATGCACTGATGGCTCCGGTATGCACTGATGGCTCCGGTATGCACTGATGGCTCCGGTGTGACCAATGGTCTCGGGGTGGTTGGTGGGTTTGACATGGTTGGTGATTTTGTGGCAGTTTGTAGGCTTTCATTTGACTTGAGATTTTTTTTTCAGGGTGGTTTGATGGCTCCGATGATGGATTTATTGTTGTTTGACGGGATTTGTTGTGGACTTTGTAGTGAGTGAATGGTTTTTCACGAGTGAATGATGAAACACAGTTGCATTACTTTATTGGGAGTTCCCATCATGGTTCTAGGATTTCCATGGATGGCTCCGGGATGACCTTGTGCTGATTGAGCATGACGATGCTTTGGTTGGTTCACTTTAATGACACCGAGGGGAAAAGGGAAGTTTTCGCCTCTGATGTGGTCGCACCCTGTGCGGGCTGCCTACGTACTCAATTCCATATTGAGATCAGACCATATGTAGTTCGATGACTTTGCGAGCAAGGATTTGGTGATGAATCGGCTCTAGTATGGTTCAGAGGTGGCTCCCGTATGGATCTTCGACTCATGGGATGGCTTCTGGATAGCTCTAGGAATGGTTCCAATGTCTGAGGATGGCTCCCGTATTGTTCTCGAACTGTTGGGATGGCTCCTGCATGGCTTCAGCTTGGCTTTGAGGGTGGTGTCGATGAGACTTGAGTATGACACTGGATGGCTCCCGCTTTGACTTCATTTGATTGGAAGTTATGCTTCAACGACCACAACTGAGGTTGACTTTCAGCGAGACTATGCATAGTTCTTACCGGTCAGATGTTGAAGATGAAATGATTATGATGCATGCAGACACTAAATGCTAGGCGCAAAGTGCATATGCAGTTTTTGGAGAGAGTGTATGGTTCTATCTTTATTAATATGAGGTTTACGAACATAAGACATCTTTGGTTCGATCTTGAGTGATTGTTGAACTCGAATGTGTGAATCACTTTCCTCTCATGGAGGGATGTGGGTCAAACTCTCGTGAGTATGGCCGTGTGTGCTATTGGTGTGATGATGCTCTTGATGCTCAGAGCAGTATTTTCCTTAGAATTTCTTTCGAGGTTTTGGACTTTCCGATCCTCACAAATTTCTCACCTGCAACGGGGTAGGCTGTTTATGATTTGGTGCTCAGATTGGAGATTCACTCGCACTCATAAGACCTCGTGGGGTAAGGTCACACTCATTCGCTCATGGTCCCTTTGGTATGACGGGACATGTTGATAACGAGTACGAAGCTTATGATTCATGTTTCAGATCCGGTACTTTCAGTTAACGCTCATCGACTAACGAGTCAGAGGTCTTTATTAGGTTATAACGGGGCTGAGGGGTATGATGTATGTCACATGGGACTGGATGATTTATTTGGGGATTGTGGAGCTTTTGTGCAATATAGGATATGTTTCGCCTTCACCATGGGTGGAATGACTAGACGGGTTTTGATAACCTTTTTATTGATTTCTACGGGACATCATTGGTCCTTTGGATTTGGTTTTTTTCCTCTTGTCTCTTCTGATGTTCGATTTGAACTTTCTTCTCCTTTTGCTTTTGAAATTTGCATTTGGCTCATCAACTTTCTCAAGCGTTCTCTGCTTTGTATTTTGGCTTTCAGCTTTGGAGTTGCATTGACTTGTTGATATTTTCGAACATTTTTGGCGTTCTTTTTTGGTGTTTGGCTTTGGAGTTTCCTTGACTCACTGATTTCTTTGGACATTTTTGTTTGTTGTTCTTGTGAAAGATGGTGGGGGAGAGACCATGGCGCTGGCTCCTTCGAGATCCTCTATTGCATGGGTGAGTAAGTATGTGTATGTGAGTTGGCATGTTGTGGAGTTCACAGAAAAAGGTTTATCGTGAAAAGCTCAGCGGGGCTCACTAAGGGATTATGTACAGGGCAGTCAAAGCTTTTTGGTTTTGTGGAGATTTTTATTCCTAAGTGCCTCGTCGTTCTCATTAGTCAATGATTGTTTTCTTACCACTTCTCAGATCTTTGCATGAATCACAGTTCGTATCTTGTTTATCGACATTGATCTCACTCTAAATTGTGCCTCTCCATGCGCTGAAGAAAAATGCACATGTCGCTCGTGGTTTTACCTCGATTGGCTCTCTCTACCTTCCCTCATCGCTAGGGGATTGCCCAGTATCCTCGTTCGGAATTCAAGGGAAAATACCGCTCTTCGCACGCTACTCACTTTGCTTGTGGTGCTGATTTTGATTTAAACCCATGTGTAAATTGAAGGGTCGAGAGTTTAGTGATTCAAACATTCGATTCAACTAATCTCTCAAGATTTTTCCCAAAGATGTCATTCCGATATGGAAGTATGCGAATGCAACTATCTACCATGCAATATGTTGTGGTAATATGGAATTACTATGTATTGGATGCATGAAGTATTGACAACGAAAATGACTCATTTTGGATTTTGATTGAATAATTTTTGTTTTTTTTTTTTTGATGCAATGCATGAGTGGTAAGACTACACCAAGTCTCGCTTGAGTCGGTTCCAGTTGATGGTCCATGAAGCTCATCCCGTCATTGTAAGCCCTGAAGATGGTCTAAATGTTGGGCGCGATGTGAGAGAAACTGTTTCAAAATGGTTTTTGGCTGATGATTAGCTCCTGGTTTTTGGAATTTTAGGGAGTGACCACTCCCGCATGGTGGTCCCGCGATATGACAGTGACTGTATTTCTTGGGGTTTTTGAAGGTATGATTTTTTTTGGATTTTCAAGTGTATGTATTTTTTTGGATTTTTGGATGTATGATGTTTTTTTTTTGGATTTTTGGATGTATGATTGTTTGGGATTTGTTTGGGATTTTTTTGGGATGTATGATCTTTTGCTGTTGTTGGTCTCTATGTACATGGTATGCTGAATGGGAAAAGGCTTGGATCCTTGGTATTTCTTGCTATCACTTCGAAGGTCATGTCATCACTCGTGGACAAAGACAGTTATTCACCTGCAAACATGGTCATCATAACAGGAAGAACATAACAAAGGTGAATGTTAGCATGCTTGCAAACTTGGATGAATGCTTGTGTGTGGTGTGTTGGGAATGCAACATGTGATTATGCAATTTTTCTAAGGTGAGCGTGATTCATGAATGATTAATGAATGTGCACTGACCAAAAAATGGGAAGAAGCAAGTCGTATGTGCTAAAAGAAATCAAGTTTTTTAGAAAAACAATTTTGAAAACATGTGTTTTCGAAGTGGTGGGTTTTCTCAATAGAAATTTTGATGCTCAATCATTCGTAAATAAAATAGGGAGTGGGGAACCCTATACACATTGATCTAAATAAATTCAAAGGGAGTGTACAACCTATACATAAAGTCTATTCAGAAAATGACAAGAGAGAAAAGAATGCTAGGGGAAAACCTATACATCGATTCTAAAAGTCATTAAATGGGGGAGTTTGAGCTTAAAACGTCTCTCGAATTCCTCTTCTTCGTCTTCAAGCTTCTGACTGGCAGCTCATTCTTGTTTGGGCTTCTGATTGGCTGCTCGCTGGTCTTCGGGATCTTGACCGGCTGCTCGCTCATCTTCAGGCTCTTGTAGTGAAGCGGTATCGTGATCAAACAAAACCGGTTGGTGTTCTTCTAACTCTCAGAAATTTTGAACTCGAACAATCGCTGTTGGTCTTCATGTCGCTCGACTCGAGTTGGTGCTCCTCTGTTTTTTAGCTTGAACTGTTGTTGTCGATCTTCATGCGCCCCACTTGATCTGACGAGGAAAATAAGGGGCGTTCTTTGAGAAATGAAAGGTGAATGATCGAGCACAAGATCATTGTGAAAATCCACCACTTTTGTGAAAACACGAAATGACTAGTACACTCCACAGTAATGACCGCTGCTCTTGAAGGTGGGTTGAACTTCAAAAATAGCAGGTCACAACATGGGGACTAAATCATTTATTTTAAAAAACATTTGTGGAAATCAACTTGAAAACTGTTTTCAAAAACAAGCTTGAAATGATATTCGTGAAAAAAGCTGTTTGAAATTCGTTTGTAAAAAGTAGGTTTTTGAAATTTGTTTTTGGAAATAGTTTTTGAAATAGCATTTGTGAGAAATAATGATTGAAAATCATTTGTAAGTAATAGATTTTTGAAATCAGTTTTTTGCAAACCGTATGACAAAGTTTGATTGAAACCGTTTTTGAAAACTGTTTTGGAAATAACAATTTTGAAAATCATTATTTTTTGAAATCATTCGAGATGGACTTTGAAGATAATTCATTAGAGTGTTTGACATGATTCATTTTCTGATTTTTGCTCATTTTTGAAAAGTGATCACACGTAGATATAAGCGCAAAGTGAAAATCGTGGCTGATTTTATGTGGAGCTGAGTGCGAATGATTGGGATAATCACCTTCCAGGTCCATCAATGCTTCCATACCACCGGGGGAACCGTCGTTCCTTCACTGTTCATCTCTCGGGATTTATCTCTGTTATGCCTGTGGGGCACGTCATCAAGAAGGTCCGGAGTGCTTAAGTTCGAAAGGTCAGGATACCCGAAGTGATACAGTCACACGAGCCACGGCCGGGGATTATCACAACATACTCACTTTTGGGAAACTTGGGGAAGTACTGCATGGGAACGGGTCTCGTCATCTGCACGTAAGGTGTGTCTAAAGTCCAAATTATTCACTGACTACGTTGTGCCATGTATGGGTATCCGTAAATACGGGATCCTCTATGAATTTGTAGCGCGACATTGGGCTTTAGACACCCGTGGTGCAGAGGAACATGGAGAACTGAGCCCATGCAATCTTCAGGGTAAGGAAGGGTGGTCAGACAGGCGGCATACAAGGGGGTGACTACCCATAAAACCCGTCCTAGACACTGGACCAGGCAGCTGGACACTGAAGGCTCATGGCTCACTATATGCTGGCTTAGACTCGGGTAATGGAGGATATGTTTGGATCATGAGCTTCAAGGCGTGGTCTTGGACCGTTACCTCGTGGGTTAACTCCTTCTAGGAAGGACCCAACTCATGGGGAATCAACCGTGGACCGGTTGGGATCCCGTGACTCGTGGACAAATCGGGTGACAGAGGAATGCATGTCCTACTACCCGATGCAACAATGGGTTGACTCCTTCTAGGAAGGCCCCATTTACAAAAGCATAAATAAGCAATAATATTATGTCATGCATGAAGAGCAGTAAACATAAGACAGTAAACACACAACAATAAACACAAAAGTGAAGCATGCAAATGGTAAAGCACACATATGGCACTCAAGGCCAATCTCGAACTCTGACTCTCATCCTAACTATCCTCTCAGCGCACACTCTAAGTGTGGAGTAGAGTAGTCCTAGCGGCTTAGAATGAATCTCTTGGAGGTTTTGAAAGAAGTTAGGGAATCCTGACAATTTTGAATGGAGTTCAGTCTTCCTTGAGTTTGAGAAAAACTTACTCAAGTTTTCCCCAGCAGAGTCGCCATTCTGTGGAGGGTGATTTTTCGGTATGAGGGGGGTCTATCTAAATGGTCTGACTAAAAAGTCGAGATCCTAGAAAAATGCCATTCTGTGGAGGGTGAAAACCCGTTAATTGGCATCCCTCAAATACCTACTACATCGTCCGTCTTTCCCAGAAAGCATAATGGGGAGTGCAAGTGTGCACTACACCCGCTCTCAATGGGCTCCACGCGGACTTATGCCTCTATAAGGCGGAAAATGACTAGAGTCACCACCTAGTTTGACCTAAGGAACTAGGAAGGGAAGAGGAAGGGTTCTAAGAACCGTTAGTTGACTCTGAGGTTGTTCCCTATGGATAGGACTTATCTGGTCATTTCAGAGATTATGTGTGGGTTCGCACTGGGTTACACCCCTTGGAAGTGGCAACGACCAACTTCGGATTGGTGCCCGAGGAAACCTCGGTCTCCAATTGTCGGGATTACCTTCTTTCAAAACCTTTTTAGAGAGATTCGTTTAAAAGCCAAGGATAGGATTAAAACGGGAAGAGAGAAAGAGAGTAGATGAGGTGAGCCTTTCTGCCAAGCTAGCGCCGAATGAAGAAGAATTGGGGAGTTTGAATGAGTATAGAATGAAGATTGAGGAGAAGTTTGAGGTTGAGTGAATAGACAAGACTTGGAGTCTGATGGTTTGAAGTTTGTGAGAACCGAAGAAGGTTTTGAGAGGAATGAAGAACGCCTTAGAGTGGGAAAAGGGTTTATTGATTGGAATGGAGTCGCACCCTAGATGGGCTGCCTACGTACTCAACTCCATGTTGAGATCAGACCTTACGTAGTTCACGGTATTGGGCTTTTGGGAGTTTTGGGAGGGTTTTGTCAATTTGGGTCTTTGGAGGGTCAAAGAGGTATTGTGGTCATTTTGTGGGGGTTTGATGGATTGTCGGGTTTGTCTTGGAGTTTTGAAGTGCAAAAAGTCTGTGAGACACTCAGGTCTGTGAGACATTTAAAATCTTGAGATGACGGAGTCTGTGAGACACTCGGGTCTGCAGGACAATCAAGGCTTGGAAGGGTTATGAAGCTTCAAGGGGTTCAACTTTTGAGGAGCTGAGGGTTTTCGAGGTGTTTGAATTGATGAGTCCATTGAGTTGTTGGGACTTTCAAATCTGTTGAGCTGTTGAGACCTTCGAGTCTATTGAGCTGCTGAGACGTTCGAGTCTGTTGAGCTGCTGAGACGTTCGAGTCTGTTGAGCTGCTTGAGACGTTCGAGTTTGTTGAGCTGTGAGACATTCGAGTTTGTTGAGCTGCTGAGACGTTCGAGTCTGTTGAGCTGCTGAGACGTTCGAGTCTGTTGAACTACTGAGACGTTTAGAGATTCGAGATGCTTGAGTTCAAAGGAGTTTGAGATTTATGATGTTTGGAATTATTTGGGATTGAAATGAAGTTGAATTGAATTGGGAATGAAAAGAATTTTGATATGAATTGGATTGAAATTGAGATTGAATCTAACTGAATTAAGAATGGAATTGATTTTGAATTGGGCTTGAACTGAAATGAATTGGGTTTGGAATTGAATTTGGTTTGAGTCGAATTTAGTTGGGGTTGGAAAACAAGGTGGGTCAAAGTTAGACCAAGTCAAAATGGGATTGAGTCACAGTTGGGTCAAGGTCAACTTGGGCTAAGGTCAAAGTTGGACCGCGTCAAAGTTGGGTCAAAGTCAAAGTTCGGATTGGTCAAAGTTGGGCCAAGTCAAAGTTCGGGTTGGTCATAATTGGACCGGGTCAAAGTGACCGGATTGGGCCTTGGTCAAGGTTTGGGCCGGATGAAGTTTGGGTTTTGGTCAAAGCTGGAAGTTTGGGCCTTGGTCAAAGTGGGAAGTTTGGGCCTTGGTCAATGTTAGACTTGGGTCGGGTCAAAGTTGGGAGTTTGGGCCTTGGTCAATGTTGGACTTGGGCCGGGTCAAAGTTGGGCTTGGGCTTTGGTCAAAATTGGACTCATGGACTTTGAAGGTGTGGGCCGAAATGGTCTTTTAGGCCTAATGGGCCGCAATGGTCTTTTAGGCCTAATGGGCCGCAATGGTCTTTTGGACTTATTGGGCCAAGGTTAGCTTTTTTTTTAGTTGGGCTAGCTTTTGATTTTGACTTGATTTTGATTTTGGCCACAATTGGTATAGTCGGGCCGAATTGAAAAGGGGCCAAAGTTTGGATTATTAGGCTGGATTTGGACATTGGAATTGGATTGAAATTAGAATTTGGATTGGAGTTGGGCTTGGGCTTTGAATTGGGCTGAAGTAGGCCTCGAGTTGGCTTTGGAATGAGCCTCGAATTGGGCTTTGGAATGGGCCTCGAATTGGGCTTTGGAATGGGCCTCGAATTGGGCTTTGGAATGGGCCTCGAATCAGGCTTTAGAATGGGCCTCGAATTGGGCTTTGGAATGGGCCTTGGAATGGCTTTAGAATGGCCTCGAATTGGGCTTTGGAATGGGCCTCGAATCAGGCTTTATTAGCATTTGAAGTGAATTGATGTTTAGATTTTGAAATTGACTAATTTTTGAAATGAAATTTGATGATTTTTTTTTTTAGAAATTGAATGGTGATTGTGCATTTTATTCTGACATTAAGGGATGATTTGAAAAGTTTTGAGGAAAACGGGTATTCTCACATGGACCGTGTCTAGGACCCGTATGCATTGAGGATACCCAAACCTAAGGCTGTTCTACAAAGGGGTGTCCTATGGGCTAACTAGAGCTTCCTAGACATTGGACCTTTATATTGGGCTGGGCCCAACAATTACCAATCTAACCTATACAAATAGTACATTGTAGAAGTTTATGGCAGACTATAATATTCCTATTTTCAGAAGCGATGATTCTAAAGCAACATAAACAAGTTAACAGACACCTCTTTTTTTTTTACAAAAACCGAAACGCGGCCTACGTACATGTGGTGGGGTATTATGTTGGACTAAATTCCGTTCAGACAGTCGTTAACTATTTGACAACATGTGATTTTCTTCACTACAAAACGAGACAAGGCATGAATAAACCGAACAAATTAAACGCAAATGAACACAGCAAAAGAGAACCTAAAATTGCGGGAACTAGAATCATTGAAATAGGGCAAGCTTATGTGCAAAGTTCGGTCTATCATACAGAAGAGTAGTTTGAAGATTTAAATGGTACTAGCGAATGAAAAAAAAATGCTGCTTGTCATCAATCGTCGCAGACAAACAAATAAGGTATTACACTATGTAACCGGGAGCCCTAAGAACAACTAAGCAAAACATCATGTGGATCAAACAGCACAATCGAATAAATACATGAAAGCTTCTAGCACTATTGGGTTGAAGGTTTTAGTACCAGGCTGAAGACAACAGCATCTCCTGCACATAAAGGACCAGAGAACACACAAAAACAGAAGAAGATTAGATACGGGTTAGTCCATAAATGTAACTGACATTGTGAGGAACAAGAAGAAAGGATTTAGGTTTTTGGAAAACGTTAATCTGCTTCTGAACTTGAGTCAAGCTTATGGTAGTTGCCCCAAGAGTACCACCGATCAAGTGAAAGTTCGAGCATATGAGGTGCAGAAGGAGTAGCACGCTTGAGCTCTGGCTTTGAATGAGTACATATCGCATATGGGGTATAGATAACCCGAGTCAAACCGTTGCGACAGAACATATAAAATAAATGGAGTATAATCAGGCATATGCAACACAATCCCAAAATCGAATCCATTCACGACGGTACCTAAAATTGAGTTTTGAATTCGGCAGACATGAAGTAGAATAGCGATACAGAAGCACTTCAACGTCCCAAATGACAAGATACCGAAATAGAGATGTTCAAAATGAACACAAACGGAAACGACTGCTTCAGGTACTTTCCACAGCAAAGGCATAAGGAGACCAGTGAACATACTAGCGCAGAAGAGTATGGCATAGAATTTCTCGGACAGAGACACAATCGACACTTCTAGTATTGCGCAAACTTCTGAACTCCATGGACCAATGGTGGATTCGGAATTCAGACCACATACAGAAGAAATGTATATAAACAATTAAGGGAAGTCGAAGGGGAGGAAGAACAATGATTCGAAAGGCCGGGTTCTTCACTCAGTGACCACAGTTCTCAGATTCCAACCGGAAGTAGGACACAACAATGGAAGCATTGAATCGACAACAAACCCAAAAAAAGTTCGGGCCATGAAATCAGACAGAGTGATTGACTTAGAGTTCGTTTGCGATTGATATGCGCAACGAGAAACTGAAGTCTCAACTCCGAATATGTATATAAAATGTAAAACAAAATCAGAGAGGAAAGCAAACTCATCTTTTAGGAACAAAATCCCGATGGAGTTGCATTTTCTCCCGACCATCCTCAGTTCTTATGGACATTAAAACAATAATAGTGCACTGAGATGGATTTCTGGTGAGCTCTGAGGTTAACGGTGATTTTCGGAGGCGGCGTAAAGGCTCAAGTATGGTGTCCTTCTGGGCTCGATTTTTTCAGGTTCACGGGTGTGGTAACGGTGGGCTTTTCTGGCGGAACGTGTGGTTCGAGTATATCGGCACAAAACTCTCGAAATTTCTCGGTGAGGAAGGTGGTTATTGTTGTAATGGCGTTGAGGAGCAGAAAAGAAATTTTGCTCCTGGGTATTGCTTTTCGATTTTGTTGGAGAGTATTGGGGAATGTTGGTCGGCCGGCTCTTTTTTTGGGGATTTGAAATTTTTGCAGAAGGTGAATGTTACAGGGTAAGACCGTGAGTCTATGCCATCTTCTATCTCCGTGTGTCTGAGAAAAGAAGATGAGAGTAAAAATGGATTAATGGCCAGCAGATGAGGAGGCCTTCATGTTCGACTTGAGGAGAACAGAACGTGAACGAAGAGGAAATCACCGAGGAATGAGGAAGATGGGATCTGTGTCGGCTGGTTGCTGCTTCCACCACAGTAGGGTTTTTTGATGTTGTTTTTATAATGAGGATGGCGGATGATTTGGGTGTGACTAGGGTTTTGATTGTGACTGGGTTGTAGGTGCAAGTAGGAATAAAAACAACAAGAATGAGTAGAGGGCTAGATTTGAACCCATCACCCCTGGGTTCTTCAAAGTATGTACATACCAGATTATCTGTTGTTAATCGTCAATATGTTTATGCAACCATAGGTAAAATTACAATGCCCGGTTCGAACCCAAGAAAAGAAAGACGATGACCCCCTTTTTTTATTATTATTATTGTTATTTTGTTTTATGGGGTGAGAATTTTTGGTGTCTACAACCCCCACTTCTCTCCTCTTGTTAACTACTCCAACCTTCTCCAAAATTCACAAAAATTGTATCATTGTGTTCCTCTCATCAAGGAGAACACTACTCTCTTTTCCAAATCAAAAAACAACACTACTAGAAAAAAGCGAATTACCTACGGACAATTCCGTAGGTAATCCGTAGGTAATTATAATTACCGATGGATTACCGACAAAATTTCACTAAAAACATTTGTCGGTATTTAATTGGTCGGTAATAAGATTACCGACGGAAAAATGAGTCTGTCGGTAATTACCTACGGATTACCTACGGAAATGTCAGCCGTAATTACCGACAGATTACCTACGGAACGGTCCGAACGTAAATTACCTACGGAAAATCCGTCGATAATCCGATGCCACGTCATCATTCCCCCGTCTCTTAATATTTGTCGGTAATCCGTAGGTAAAATATTACCTACGGACCTTAGCCGTAGGTAATATTTTACCTACGGATTACCAACAAAATCCCTTACCAACCATTTTTATTAGGCGTTCCGTAGGTAATCCGTAGGTAAACTGTTACATATGAATTAGCTACGAACCTTTATACCAATTATTAGATAGACCGTGAGTAACGGTATGTAATACGTAAGTATTTATATTTTTGTATTTTGCATTTATTTGATCATATTTAGTGATTTATTCTTCATTTTTAATATTTGAATTAAAGCTATTTCAAAATTAAAATTGTTAAACAATAAAATGTTAAAATATTCAATAGCCACGAACTATATATATTATAAAGCCACACATAGGGAGCAAGGGGAAAGTCAAGGAGTAACTTGGATAGAAGAATCAATTCTCGTGTTGTATTTCATTTCTGCTATTGTACAAGTATTAACAGTTTGTTACAATTTGCACTGTAACTTAATACAATTTACACAGTTACTAAATACAATTTGCATTGTAACAGAATGTAAATTGAAATACAGCACTTCTGTTACCACCAGAATAAGGGCATTTTTTTCAGCCTTGTCCATCAGGCTTGCCCCTCACCCTGGAAAACAAAGAAGCAGTCCGGTGTTTGCTATTATAGTGTTTTTTGTCAATATCCCATTATGATGTCCTTAACTTCTTCATGTAGAGGCTCAATCAACGGTAGAAGCAGCAGAAAATTTTTCAACCATCACCTCCAAAGATATTGCTGATATCGTTTTCTGATCAGCATTCCTTATTATTGGGGTCATCAAGCCCTACAAGATCAAGACAGATTTGTAAAGAAATAGCATAAATATACATATATCAAGTACACTATCAAGTAGATACCTTCTCAGTTGCGACTGCAATGGATATGTCTACTGAATGATTAAGCACAATTTCACCTTTCTCTTCACTCCAGTAACCTGTCAAGCAATTGCATTGTAGCACAATACTAGATTAATATGTGGTAACTAAAACAGTTAGTTCGGGAACATAAATCTATTGCGCATGGATCATTACAGGTCAAATATGAATTGTAATCCTTGCGACTTGAGCATTTAAAAAGAAACCAAGACATGTCCATCAGCAACTCATCACAAAAATTGACAGTCAGACAATCAAGCGTTGGGCACTGAAGCTTTTTGAATAAAATAGTAAAACATCAGTGACGTTCCAACTTAAAAATAGAAACTATAGCTTATCAAACACATGGACTCAGATGTCTGACAGCAATAAGTTTTAGCATTCAATTATATTTTCTTTCTTGTAATCATCTTCCATAAATACAGGACAGAACTAGGAAATGAGCAGCATACAAAAGAAAACAAACGGCCTGAATATGATAAACTATATTGGACCAACCATTTTTCAACAAATCCTACCATTTGTTGTAGGCACGTTCCTGAGAGCAACAGCTACAGCTTTGATGACAATGTCATTCACAGAACCTTGACACTATGTCTTTCTGCATAAGATCACAAAAATGTGTGAGGTGAATAGATTTGTATTATCTTAAAAAAATAGAACAGAGGGTAGAGCCCTATTTATAGATATTTAAGACCTAGTATGCTTCGAGAATAAGCAATCTAACATAATAAAATATACTAAATAGACTAACAAGTGCCATAAGTAAATAGGCTCGCAAGAAAACTATATGAAAGACATAAATATATATATATATATATATGACAACAATGTGTAAGCCAAAGAGGAGGCATGCATACAATAAACCTCAATAAAAAAGGTACATCCATACCTATCAACTCCTTGCGGAATGCAAGAGAGGATCCAAAGTGACATCTGGTACCATACATCAAATAAGATATTCAGTGGCATAAAGTCTTTTCTGCAAGAAGACAATATGATACATATGCATGCGTCCATAGTGAAGCGATTCAAAACCTGAAGATAGATAAAGGTGTGGTGTATTCTGTTTTGAGTCCAGTAAACGCTTAGCAATCACCTACAGGATAGATAAAAAGAAAAAGCACTGATGTTTCAATTATACAGTACATATTGCACATAAGTGATGTTAGTGCACTTACTCTTACAGCGCCTGGTGAAAAATGTTTAATTGTAGCATAGTCAGCCATAGTCCATTTTATACCTTAAATTAATCATGCAATTACCATAGGCTTAAGCAATACTATGAGAAAATCGATATACAGCATGTTAGTGTACCGGTTTCAGGTACAAAATGTTGAAGGGTTTATGCCCGTAAAGAGGAGCCGGTTAATGGCAGTTGATGTTACTCAACGGTGAGTGATATAAGTAGTAAGACAAGTAACATTTGCCTTGCGTGTGACCTCTAGAATCCTCTTAGGAATTTGGAGACTATGAATAGAATCAGTCAAGCACACTAGTTCTCAAGTTCGGTTATTATGTTTTGTCAGCTGCAACGAGAGGTTTTGCGGAGGAAGGAAGCATTATTCCGCGGTTCGGGATCAAAATCACAAGAGATTATACCTCAGAAACAAATATATTTACACCACAGATATGTTTACACCTCAGAAACCCATCCTAATCATAACAATAAGATACTTCAAAATCACAAGAGATTATATGTAAAGCAAGTCAGAGAGCCTCTTGGAATAATATGTTTGCGAGATGAAAGAAAGACCATATCTACCTAAATTGCGTTAAGAAGCTTAGAGTTGCAGAAATCAGCTTTGCACTGCTATTTTACTTGTGAAATGCACTTTTACTCAGTTTAGTACATATAATTTCATAATATACCTCACCGATAACCGTTAACTGTGTCCTGGTTGGAAGAAGTCGCTCAGTCCTCTTAACTCCAAGCAGTGATTTACCTCAGTTTTGGATTGAGCTCGTAAGAGGCAAAATATGACCAGAGCAAGGATGAGAAAGAACAAGTGGTGTGGGTCACTGGCAAAGCACTTGTGCGTATCAAATGAAGGCGTTAGAACCAGACCAGAGAATGGTCGATGGGCTCATCGAAGAGTCGTTGGCACTTGCAATGGTCCGATAACTATGGGTAGACTGGTTCCTGGAGTACATCGGCTGGCTCTTCTCAGGAGAAAATCGGGAGCGTTGGAGGTAGTGATGTCCGCTGGTTGAAGGATTGCCAGTTAGGTCAAGAAATTGAGGAAGCTTGGAGCTGATGCTCCTTGTTTGCCAGTTTGCCTGCAAAATTAACGGGAGTGAAGTGGGTGAATTAGGGCCGCCGGTACGTTGCTCGTTTGCCAATGATTTGAAGAGAGTGAGGAAAGGGGTGCGAGATCGATTCATCGACGAAGTAGGGGAGAAGTGAGTCTGGGTTTATTGAGCAAGTTGAAGACACGCGAGTTAGGGTAGCAAATTCGGTGATGAAATTAGAACGCGGAGTTAGGGTTGCGAAATTTGGTGAGTGAGCATTGATTGAGCAAGTGAAGAAAAGAAAGGTTGTAAAATCTCAGTGATGAAGTGAAGACCGAAGAGAAGGAAAATTGAAGAAATTGCAGTAAATCGACAGAGAGGAGAGGAAAACTGGAGGAGAGGAAGGCTGGAGTTCCTGAGTTATGGGCGTTGTTCAAGAAGAGAAGAAGAATCAAATCGACAGAGAGTAGATAGACTGGAGAGAATCGTGTTTTAAGTTAACAATCACCGACGGATATATTCCGTCGGTAAATAAGTTTACAAAAAGAAGCAGTAAAAACGTCCGCTCAGCTGTAGTACATCGCAGTACTTACCGACGGAAATTTCAGTAGGGAATTACCGATGAAATCAGTTCGTCGGTAAATATAACATAAAAATGACGGCGTTTCCTGCAGTAAGAGCTCTTCCTCGCCATATATAGAAAAGTAATTACCGACGGAATGAGTCCGTAGGTAATTTTATAGCAGAATTTACCTCCGTCGGTAACCTTTTGTTTAAATCCCGCCCATTACCAGCCAACCTCCCGCACTTTTCCCTTTAAATTTACCTACGGAATATTCCGTCGGTAAAATTTTCGTTGGAATTTCGTCGGTATTCCGTAGGTAATCACTTAACCAAGGGCTGGTATTATAAACCGTAGGTATTCTGTAGGTAATTTCCGTAGGTAAACTACTGTTTTCTAGTAGTGCAAGCACTTTCATCTACATGGGTGTTCTTGGTTTTGAAGAAGAAGACCACCATTAGAAGCCTCTACTCCACCTTGTTGGTCTAAGGTAAAAAGAAATTCGAAAAGCTAGCATTTTAAACCCTTATTTGCTAAAATAGAAATTTCTAAGTTGGAACCACTTATTCCTTGTTTGCCCAGCCGATTTTGGCTTCCTTGGAGTGTGGAAATCTTGTTCTTGTTGCCATCCAACACTCCATCCATACACTTGCAAGGTAATGCATTTCCTAAACCCTAAAAACTTACCTTAAGCTTTAAAGATGATTAAAGGTTAGTTTTAATTTAGAATGTGTATAAAGAATGGGCTGTAGCTTGTGAGAATTGAATCTCCATAACCGGTGGGAAGAGAGGAAGGGAAAGAAAGAAAGAAAGAAGAAAGAAGAAGAAAAGAAAAGCTAGTGAGGAAACAAGGTAATTGCACTCACTTGTGTAGTTTTTGTAATGTTTATTGTAACATATTTTTAGTAGTGTAAATGAGTATTGTAAATGTTAATGAGTAGTGGTATAATGTGGAAAAAGAACTCAACTGTTTTGAAGCTTAAAAGATACTTAAAATTTGTTAAAACCTTAAGGAAAGAAATGTGTGAGTGCAGAAATTAATTGAGTGTTTAAGGTTTAGTATTGGTGTTGGAGTTATATATTGATGTTGTTTATAAACAGGTGATATGGATGATATATGTGAGTGAAAATGATGTGGTGAGAATGTAGAAATTTAGGGGAGACCATGTCAAATTTTACCTAGAACTAGAACACTTAAGAACTAGTAACGAGGTAGAAAATATACCTTGTAACAGATTTTGATTGGAGCTAATTAGTGGGTAGGTTAGGAGAGGTGTGTAATGCATTATAAGCCTTAGGAATGGCATTAGAAGAGGGAGCTATAGATGGAGAAGGTGAGAATCAAAATATGTGGCATAACTATGCTAGGAAGAAACAATGTAAGTGCTGAAATGAAATTTAGGAAACAAGTGTGTAAATTGATATAGGAAAGAGTAATGAGTTGATGGATGAACTAAGATGATTTAGAGGGTTTAATTAGTGTTAAAACATGTGGGATTGCTTGTAGGAAGATTGTGGAAGTAATGGGTAAAGGAAGGACTGAAAACAGAAATAAAAATGAAACTACTGGACTGGACCGACCTTGGGACCGCCCTTGGCAAGGTCGGTTGAGCTCAGAATTGCAAAGACGGAAGTCTACTGGAATGGACCGACCTTGGGACTAAACTTGTCCAGGGTCGGTCGAGTCCAGAATCTCGAACCCAGAACACACTAGAATGGACCGACCTTGGGACCGGACTTGCAAGGTCGGTCGGGCCTGAAATTTTCATGTAATGTAACTCACTGGAATGGACCGACCTTGGGACCGGACTTGCAAGGTCGGTCGGGCCTGAATTTTCTAGAGTATTAACTTACCGACTTCTCCGACCTTGGGTCCGACCCTGGGTAAGGTCGGTCGAGTCATACAAAATAATAATAATAATAATAATAATAATAATAATAATAATATAATAATAATAATAATAATAATAATAATATAATATTGTATATATATATGTGTATCACACATCTACATATGTACATATATATATATATAGAAGTACATCATTGATGAGTAAGGAAATAAACTTAAAGTATGAAATGGATTCTTAATCAATTGTAACATGTAAGAACTAGTAAGTATACATAGGGAAAGGTAATGGAATAAAGAGCTAGATCGATACTAAATCATTAACCATACAACTCCATGTATGTTATAGGACTTGAATTGTGAACACCGAAGGAAAGTCGGTTGCTAGTACAACGGTGAACGGTATGAACTTCTCATGCCCCATATGCTACCTTGGTTACTCTAATTTGTGTGTTGTGTGCTAATTGATCACCTAAATAAGATAAACGCACGAATCGGACTATTATGCTTACTTGTGATTATTATGATGCTGTTCCTTGTTGGATATTATCTTTAAATCATAGTTTGTATAATTCATGAAATGTATGGATGATAATGAGTGTGTGTGTATGTTTGATGTACATTATAGTGACCGAATTCAATTGCGATGGACTTCTAACTAATTCCTAACAAGCTAACCAATCTAACTTAATAAAATGGTAAATTGGAATGAGTAGAAGTCCGATATAGTTTCGGCCACACGTGAGGAGGCGGAGACACAAGAGGTTGGATCCAATTCCTGGTTTTAATCTTTTCCACGGCCCAAACCCCTTAAATGGGTAGCATCCTGGATTAGTGAGCCACCTAAAGCCCGGTGGTGGGACGGTGTAGTCCCTGCCCGGAGGTCATACCGACTTAACATGAGTAATAGTAAGTAAGTAAGAGTAAGTAAATGAGTATGGAAAAGTAAGTAAGTAAAGTATGAGTATGATTGTGTAAGCATTGTGTAATGAGTAAAAGAGTAATAAGCATCCGATTAACCCGGATGTGTAATTTGGCTAACCCTTGAGAAGGTAGGTACAGTGTATGCTGTTGTATTACTGTTTGGCTTATGTAATGCCTTCAGTGGTGTGTATTGTGTCTTGTATGATTGTATGGTTATTGTAATAGCATGTATGCATGTAAATAATGAACCGCATGTATAGTCGACCTAAAATAGTCGGCGTGCCCTTGTTAGCACGCGGTATATGCGAAGTTCATATGCAGCTTTTTGATGAGCCCCTTGGGGCACTGTTTTTAATTTTACAGGTGCTCGTGATGGGTGAAAACTATGGAGAGATTAAGTTCGATTTCTTTTGTGTATTGGTGGATTGTGAATGGCGTACCAAGTTGTACACGGCTGTAAGCCTTTTTGTTTAGCCGGTGTACCATGGGGTACACCCTTTTGGATATTGTGGGATTATGAATTGGTATAGTTTGCTTGTGGAAACTCATTATTTTTGGTAAACTAGAGAAAGGATGTAATTAAGTATACTTGGATACTCGGTAATCACTTTTGTAAGTATTTGATATTCGGTATTTGGTAAGTAATGTAGTAGCTCGGTATTTTCTAGACATCAGACCGTTATTGTATTGTAGTGTAAGCCTTGCAAGCCGTAGGGGCGGTTAGCGGCATTGTATCACCCACCGTAGTAGTAGTATTTCCGCTGCGAGTAGTAGGATGAACCGGACAATTAGACGGTAAGTAAGGAATTTGCGGTAGGTGTGTTACACATGCAGAATCTGGTTGAAATCACCAGCTATCACCCAGGGCAAACAAACTTGCTTACTAAGAAGGCGGAGAAGTTTCCAGGACAAATGCTTAAGTGACCATTTTAACCACCCATAAAACCTGGTAAACACAAATTGAAGATCACCCAGGAGGGACATACTAGCCGACATATGCTGCCTTGATTGGGAAACCATCTTACACCCTATGAACCTCTTCCACATAAGGCAAAGGCCACCACTCCTTCCTCTACTAGAAACCGCTAGTCCAAGGTACAGAGGAAATTTATCGAAGAAGAACTCCATGTCTATCTCGGATTTATGGGTTTCACTGAGGAAGATTATATATGGATTAAGTTTTAGGATCAAACTCTTAACCCAATAAACTGCCTTGGATTTCCCCAAACCCCTGCAATTGAGAGTTAAGCAACTCATCTGATTGAATCAATAGACGCGACCACGAAAGCTGCCTTGCACCTGATCTCCACAAGCACCCGATCGAAACCACCCAAAATAACGACAAGCACGATTGACTGACCCAGTACACTGCCAAGCACCGGAATACCATCTCTCTAGGATGGAGAGAACAAACAGAGCCGGATTCGACAGACTCAAAAACCTACTATCCAGACCTGAAACTATGGTGACTATTGAACCAGAAAACCAATCCCTTGAACGAGGAGAAGAGAAGAGACACGAACTTATCTCAACCAATGGGCTAGCGAACTCAGGAAAGCGACTAGAGCAGAAAGACACCCCAAAGAAGGCAAACCAGCCTATGTATCTGCCGTCCACTGAAGAAATTGGAACCAGGAGGGAAACGGCCGTCGCAAGCAGAATCAAACAGACCAAGAACTACTGCCAAACAGACGGAACCAAATCAACTTCGACAGACCGGCAATGTGTAGAGCAGAACTCACGAATAACACCCCCAAACTAGAACAGGGGCACGACGAGTATAATTCCACGGGCAGAGCAGCAGAGCAAAAGCAGAAAATACCTAATCGAGATTCAGACGACACAGAAGGGAGCAGTTGCTGACGAGAGAAGAGAAGGGTGAACCACTGGAGAACCATACTAGTATTGATAAAAACCCTGAGAGGGGAAATTTAATCAGGCGAACACCAAAATCCCGGAGAAGATACGGTAGACTGAGAGCAAATCTCGCTGAGGAGCAGGCGAGAACCCAAAAGAACGAAAAAAAAATTTCGCCTCTTGAATTGCTTCCTAAGGAGAGCGAAAACGGAGTTCTTTTAAGGAGTATTTAGTTTGTAGAAATTCTCTTTCCTTCATGTCTTCAACCTCCTTTATGAGATTTATGAATCTCGATAACTATTACAGATACTATTATATCGTATCTGTAATAATCCTTGTGCCTTTAGGGTAATTCTTTCATTCACGTGCTTAGTTGTGCTTAGTTTATATGTGAATTTGTATATCTTAGGGATTTTACAGTTTGTCTTATACTGTTCATAGAGAAGTCATTTTAAGTGATTTTTAAGCTTATGAATCCCATTAGTTATCCCGATAGTCATTTTAAGTGATTTTTTTCTTTTTGGATGAGATTTATGAATCCCGTTAGTTATCTCATAATTTTTGTTTATATATGTATTCATACTATAAGTGTAACTTAGATTTCATTTTTCAATGTACCCATAACTTATAATTTTTGTTTATATGTATTCATACTATAAGAATTACTTAGATTTCATTATTCAATTTACCAATAACCCGGATGTGCCACCATTGTTAAAAGGACACATCCCCTTGTTATAGGTGGGGAGCCTACAATCATTGCACCAAGATAGTGGTGACCTGACCAACGTTTCATTACACTCGTTGGATTTCCAACTCGTGAAGGAACCTATCATAACCATCTATTCCGGTACACAACGTGCGACCAAGTTTTCAGTTTGGATTTATCACATATAATAATAAATAGTCACCATTTAAAAATGGTCCCAATCATGGTTACCTAAAGAATGTACTTAGGTATTGTATTCCAATTAGACATGCTAAATTGGGTTCTACCCGTCAATCCGACCCCAAACCAACCCTTTTATAGTGGACCGGGTTGAGTTTATAATTTGTTTAATAAATCGGTTATGTTAGGATTAACGTAATTGTAAATGAGGTGGCCTAGGGTGGTATCTTTTCAATCCGTGAACCAACCAGCGAATCTGTTTAATTTTATATATATATATATAATTACTTATCTTGCATTAAGATTTGTTTTGCCGTTTAAGAATGATTGTGTCATTATTATATATTAGCTTTGCTACATTTGGAGTTCAATGGTTATTTTTGGATGAAGGATATTTTTAGTTTTGGATAGATACCCAATATGCATCAATATTGAAGTTTTATTGTTGTACTAGAACAAGTCACTTTTGTTGTCTATGTATCTAGCATGCTAATTTCTTCTTTTTCGGATGTTTGCTTTACTATTAAATACTTGTCGTTATATATATTTTTATGATTTTTTACTTAATTCGGTTGATCCGTGGTTTGATAGATTGAGTTAGGATTGAAAATCCTAATCCGATTAATTAAGGGGTAGGGTTTGGATTCATAATTTTTAAATGGGTTGGATTATGATTGTCTGTAACCGACCCACCAATCCAACTTGCCAAATCTAATTCCATTGATATGTGATTCAATATTCACCTCACCATTTGATAATGACTTAACTACCTAGGGAATGTACTTAGATAATTCACACATTGGATACTTTATTCAATAACACATATAATGGATTCTCAATACATTAAGTCATCTAAATCTTCAAGAATATCACATTCCTTAGATTTGTTCATATTTCAATTGTATAGTATGGAATTCATGTATTAAGTATATATAAATATTTCATGCATTCTTGGATCAATCAGTTGACTTATCTTTCAGGAGTATTATAATCCTTTGGATTATTTATGTTGTATACTTACATGATACTTAGCTAATGTTTATATTATACACATGTATATATGAATATATTATATATATGTTAGGGATTCTAGGTCCAATAGTTCATACAGTCGATTCCCGATCCAATAGTTTATCATATCTTTTAAGGATGTCTTATTCTTGTTGATTTGTTCATACAATATATGTACATATAGTACTTTATCGAATGTGTACATAGTTGTATAAGGTCCAAGTCTTTTCAAGTTCTTTCTTCTCGAACAAGAACACAAACATGGATAATCATAATACTGAATAAACACATATATCTTCTTTTCATTCAACTATTTAGCGTGAATAAACATATATCTTCTTTTCATTCAATCAAACAAGCACACAAACCCAAGGTAACCTTCAAGGACATTCAGTCTACACAACTCCATACCTAGAATATGAAGTTTTATATAATGTCGTACAAAATACAACAAATTATCTATATCCTAGATTAGAAAGGGGAATAAAATTACAAAACTTCCATTCATCTCTGTATTCAAATTATGTTATCCGTTTAAATTGACTGTTCCACCAAATTGAGTTTATAAGTCTATTATCACAACTGATTGACATATACATATGGTAAAGTAATTACCACCTTATATAAGATACATTATGTATTTTTGGTAACTTAAGCTAAGTTAAGACTAAAGATTAAGTCCAATAAAACCATCATCTATATACCCAAGAGCCCATGTTAATTAGGCCCATGTGGGTCTCAATCCCTTTTTCCGCCGGTTGTATAGTAGCCCCGAAGTTTTTTTTCACCAATTATTACTTATTATCAGATTTCTTTTATTTCTTTCTAGGTTAGATCTATAGTTTAGTCTAAAACATAGACTCCCTCTAACGAACCTATTTCTTGGTCCAATCCATACCAAAATCATTTACTTAATCTGTAATCAATTATCCTTTCATTTGCTCAATTAATTAATCCAAATTTCTTTGAGTGAGCCTTTTCATTAGGCTCAATCACTTAGTGGTCAATCATAAATCCAATTCATTTAGGGGCGCTCACTTTAAGGAGAGGAAATGGAATGGGATCATGAAAGAGAATGCAAAAAAATGAAAGAGATTTCTTCGAATCAAAAAGTATGTTTGGTTCTAACACGGAAACATAATAGAATTCTCAATCATTGCTGTTGTTTGGTTCTAAGCAGAAAGTGTTAATACTTATTAAAATTGTAACAAATATATATTAAGACATAAATTATATGTAATATAAAATAGTATTTATATAAATTATAGTATATACATATTCATATTTCTTTAATATATTAATGTTTGTATAAATTATATATGATATATAGTATTTTTTCAATCTATTAATATTTATTAAATAAAAAAATTTTTATAATGTTTTTAATATATTATATATATCATATTGATATTAATTAAATCAAAATAATATTTATATACATTATATTTTAAATTTGTTTTTAATTAAATTAATTATTATTTATATAAGCCATATAAATATATTATTATATTTATTTAAATTTATTAATAAATAATAATTTTTATATAATTATATATCATATTTTTAACATTTATAGTATTCAAATTATAAATAATATTTATAAGTTATAAATAATATGAACTGATAGTTATATTAATTATATAACATATAGTATATTATTATTTATTTAAAGGGAAATTACATGTCCCACCATGATGTTTGGTGAAATTGCACATGCACCCACAGGTTTAAAAATACTTTCCTCACCCATGTGGTTTCCCTCGTTTTACATCTGACAACTTTTCTAATTTTTGTTCAAGTTAAAAGATGCTTAAACATTGTCCGAAATTGATAAAACCTTACATAGATGATACTAAAGTGTTTTATTTTGATCTTACGTCAACTCCAAAGTTTTTTAAGTTTGCAAGTGACCTGTGGGACCCAATAAAACATGTGACAAATGAACTTGTTTTTGTTGGGTCCCATAGGTCACCTTTGAACTTAAAACTTTGGATTTATCACTGAACCAAAATATATCAGTTTAACATCGTCTATGTAAAGTTTCACAAAACTTGGACTACATTTAAGTTGAATAAAAGTTAGAAATGTTGTCGGATGTAAATGGGGAAACCATATGGGTGGAAAAAGAATTTTTGAAACATCGTGAGTGGAGTGTGTAATTTCGTTAAACGCCGGAGACGTAGTTTTCCCTTACTTAAATTATAAATGATATATATTAATATAATATATAAATGATGATTTGATTGCTATTTATATAGAAAGATATAAATGAGCCATTTCGCTGCTATTTATAGAGAAAGAGAAAGATGAGCCAGATCCCTACTCATATGCTAGCGGACTGGCAGATATTTGTTTGCCCCATAACATTTTGTAAAATATCACTATGATATCACCAAATTCTATTTGTTATCAATTTTACTTCTATTAATATGCAATATTTGTTCAATATAACATTGTAAAATCATTTTTGGTCTATAGTATATAATAAAACTCGTAATATTTTTATTTTAGCAACATAGTTTAAAGTAAACCTGATTATTATGTCAGTTGTAGTAATTATGTACCATATTATCCATAATACAAGTGTTTTTAGTTTTTTTATTACAGATTTTGTAAATTAAAAATAATATTAGAATTACTCAAAATAATTTTTAGAAGAAGTTTTTAACAACTAGTTTAGAACTATTGTTCTATATTATTGACATTAACTTATAATTTTGTATACCCGTTTTTTAATCGAGAAATAAAAAAGGTAAAATAATTAATTTATATATTTCAATTTTAATATTATTTTTCTGTCAAAATATATATGACACCATACATATGACCACATGCATGTGATTTAAAATATATGAATATCATCTTGGTTGTTCTTTCGTAAAAAAAATTCGCTCACTATAAAATTTTACTAGAGATCTCTAAACATGTACTTGCGCAGAAACGCATCTCACTTCAGAATTAAAGACATCAGATATAGAGATTCCCTTTAATGGACTAACGCTCCCGAGAAGATAGAATCGTCTTCTTCCACTAGCTGTCATTTTCTAATCCATTTTCTTTCCTGAGTGGGCACATCTCGTGTCCTTCTTTTCTCTTCTCGCGTCTATTCTCCTTTGCTTTTCTTCATTTCTTTACTGCGTTGCTCAGGTGGTGGTTCTATATCCTAATTTTCTGCTCCGTCCCTGGTAAATATGGATGAAACTGTGGCAATTTCTAATTCAGCCCAGAAGCCGAGAATACGGGTGAGTTCGCTGAACAATCGCAACCGCAGCAAATGTTCACGGATTCTGATGGTCCTAGATTTCCTTCGTTTAAAGAGATGGTGGTTGGCCCAATTTCGACCAGAGGAGCGCATTCTTAGCAGCTATCTTCTTGAGGAAGTCTCAGATGATCTGGCGGATGACATGGAAGACGATGACCCTAAATGTCCGTCAATTTTTCTCACCAAGGAACAAAACTGAAATTCAGACAACCGTGGCATGATGCTATCATCGTTAAGCTATTGGGGAAGAATTTGCCAATGAATATACTCTCAGATAGACTCAAAAATAGATGGAATTGAGGGGTGACTTCAAGATTGATGATCTCTCTAACGGTTCTTCAGAATCGTGTTCTCCAGCCAAGAAGATCTATAGTTTGTGCTGACGAAGGTCCTTGGCCCATTATGGATCATTATCTAACTATTCGTGTTGGAGACCTAATTTCAATCCTTTATCTGAGACTCTTTCTAGTTTAGAAGTTCTTGTCCGGTTCCCAGAACTTCCAAGTGAGTACTATAATGAGGATTTCCTCACCCTTGTTGGCTCCAGAGTTGGCAAAGTCAAGAGAGCTGACCTCTCCCCCACCTTGTTTGGTAAATCCAGGTGTTAACTAGAAAATTGTAGGAAAAACTATATAAAAAAGAATAAAATAATAAACTAATCCTACAACTCTACTACGGGTAACAAAATAAAACCCGGTCGGAGTATAGTGTAAATATATTACGACCGAGAGTATCGAACCCAAGGGACTTATAAAAAACTAGTCCTAATCTGGTAATAGCCTATTCTAAAACAAGGGGGAAAAGTAAATGTAATTATAATATAAAGTAACTGACTAAAGTCCTAACTAAATGTATGATTCGGGACTAGATCAACCCCAAGTACCACTGTGAACATTTACATAACAAGTCTCTGAAATCACCCGAACAAATGAACGTGCCGGATGTCCTGCCGGATAGTTTTTTGCACGACATGTTCAAAGACGTTGAATATGCCGGACAGAACCAACCCGACATTAGACCCGGCAAGAACGAAATGTGAATTTTTATCCCAGTTTCGAACCCCGAAAACAAGGACTCACTATCCAAATTCGAACCCAACAATCTCTCGTCAGTATTCGACTGAAATAATGAAATGGATAGGTTATTCAACTCTTTCGGTGTTGTCATCTACACCTCTGCATCTAACAACGATGACAGACCACTAAGATTCCTTAACCAAAACACTCTTGTCTTTTGAACCTCAAGTGAAATTTAGAAGATAGGAGAACAAGTAGCGAACTCATTCTGCCTTATATGGAAATCTGAATCTTAGAAAAACTTGGGAATATATATATTGAATGATCAAAGTGTTTACAAGGAAGAAACTCATCCCTAACCAAACTAACAAGGATCTCTACTTCTCCATCCACCCCAAATAAGGAAGAAATACATAAAGGGAGAAGGAGATTGATCAAGCCTTAACCCGAAAGGAAATCTTCTCTTCTTCTTCGTGGATGGATCCGTTGAAATGCCTTGGACACCAACAATGGAATGTGGGCGGAAATGAAGCGTGGATGGAGTGTAATAATGATGTTGAAGTCTCCCCATTGATGTAGACTCTCGGCCTATTTATAGGGCTTCAATATGTCTCTTGCCGGGCGTCATGCCGGATCATCGGTAGCCGGCACACGTGGGAAATGTGCTTAACTGTTAACGGTCGAAACCGTCAATTCTGCGCGAAACAGTACATATACCGGGTAGGATATACCCGGCATCACACCCGACAGCGGTTGGAAATCACGTGGAACACATGTGCTGTCGTATGGTCAACCGAAGCGACTCTATACTCATGCCGGATAGCATTTACCCGGCATCACATCCGACAAAGCCTCTTTTTTGTTCTGTGTTCATGCCGTGTAGGACCAACCCGGCACCGAGTCCGACATCAATGGAATTTCTGCCTAGAGATGCGTTCCTTGTATGTAAAACACATAAAACATAAGACTGTACAAATAATACACTTTAACACATAATCTAACATAAATAACACATATATAACTTTATTTAGATAATTATAATATTAAATCTAATGCATAAAATATGATAAGTCTGCGGCTTATCAAGGCCCTACACTTACCTTTTGCTAGTCCTCGAGCAAAACAAGATAGAAAGGAATAATTACTTATGCACAAAATAGGTAAACTTTAGAATGAAAATGTAGATAAATATCTCCAACTATATGACTCTAATTCATAAGTATCACTTAATCTACCTTACCTCTCCAAACATACTAATGGGTATAAAATAAAGAATTTCAAAACCGATCAAAAACTTTTGGGCTATTTTGCATAAGGGATTTTTGTAACCTCTCCTTTTTCCGGTTTCCATCATTCAGCTCTATTTTTCAAGAGTTTCTGAATGTGGCCAAGACACTCATCATTGGTTTTTATTATTCAGCCCTATTTTGCAAGGGTTTCTGAATCAACCATGATTTTTTTTGCATTGAAGAACGGGGAATTTAGGAGAAAAATAAAAGAAAAAACTCTCGTATCTTGCTTTTATTCAGAGGCACTTCATTGCAACCTCAAAGAATATATTGCTTTTCCTTTGGAAGAAGATTTTTTCTTTTTTTCCTTTTTCTTCTTCTTCTCTCTTTTGCACAAAAACCCTTTTTAAGATTTTTACCCAAAAGATTTTTCACAATTTGAAAAGAAAAGAATAACACCCAGAAGTATATAAAGGAAAGAATTAGGAGAAAGATCATGTACTCATGTTAAATAAAAAGAATCAAGAAGTTAAAAACAGGAATCTATAAGTCATTAGAAAGCTTACCTCTTGAGAGAACAAGCATTTAGTCATTCCTAATCTTATCTCAATCAAAAACATGCAAAAAGTTTAGTAAAACATTGATAAAACTCACAACTTATGCATATTATAAAATAAAACTTATTTTTTTAAGGGGGGTCCCTGCCCTACACTTGGCAGGAACACTGTCCCCAGTGTTCAAAAGAAACAACAAAGAAAGAAGTAAAACGTGTGTTTTTTTAGGATTACTAAATAAATATTTTGAAAGAATTAAAAAAAAAACAGTTCATAAAAGAAATAAAAGAGAATGGTAAGAAGGGCTCCCCTGTTTGACATTGAAGGTGTGAGGAGGAACCGCCCTACACTTAGCCTTTTAGGCTATTTGGCATCATTTGAGAGGAGAGTGACCAAATTCGCATGCTCCCGTCGATTTGTTTGCGTTTGGGACGGGAGTTGACCTTGCTGTCTTGGTTGCGTCAGAAGTTGCTGTAACTGCAACGATTTGTGCTCTTTGCGAATGGTCGGGATCTCGTTGTGAGTGTCCTGGGTCTTGTTCATCAGGGCTGACATCATGTCACGAAGTTCAGCCATTTCAGCCTCTGATGATGATGCAGGGTGGGATGGTCTGTATTGCCTTGGACCTCCCTGGTAGCCGGCTTGACTATGAAAGTGTTGAGGGGGGTGGTTCCCCTGTTGTCATAGCTGTCGATACCCTTGGTTACCCACATAGTTGACTTCCTCAACATTCTGAAAGTCGGGCATGTCAGGGCATGGAGCGTGTGGTCGTGCACTAACCACGTTCGCCTGTTGGGGAAGTTTGTTCATTGCTATTTGCTCCACTACCTTCTGTAGAGCGCTAACCTTCGTGGAAGTTTGAGCATTGCTCTCCAACAACTGCTCATGACTTTGCATTAGTTTGTCAAATTTTGCATCACCCTCTCCCACTTGATATAATCCAGCGGTACTGCCCCTTGTTCCACCGGTGGCCCATTCCCTAATCTCTTCGCAAAGAGATTCAACCCCACTAAGGAATTGATCTCCAGGCTTCTTCAGTATGTCTGCACCAAGAGAGGATAGGATCATTGTCTTGCATTGGTTGACCAATCCCTTGTAAAACAACTGAGATAGTTGTTCCTTGGTGAGGCCGTGGTGTGGACATGTGCGCAGCAACCCCTTGAATATGTCCCAAGTCTCACAGATGTTCTCCGAGCTAGGTTGTCTGAAGTTGTAAATGTCGGCGATCATCTCCAGGGTGCGACTTGGAGGCATGAATTTGTCATAAAACTTGGTTGCCATGTCCTCCCAAGTGTTGATGGTACTAGGGGTTAGACTGTGGTACCACTTGCTGGCATTCCCTGTAAGGCTATGGAGAAAGAGAGAAAGTCTGGCGTATTGGAGGACTTTGTTTGTGGAGGTTAGGCTGTTTGTGTGTTGTAAAAATTTGGTGACATGGAGCAAGGCATCGTCCGGGTTTGTACCATCGAAAAGACCCAACTCCTTTATGCATCTAATTTGATGATATGGCTTAAGTTTTTGCCATTCATCGTATTCGTTTTGTGGAAGGAGAGGAAGGTCGATTGCTGATTTTTGGCCTTGGTTAGAAGGCCGGTTTATGTTACGGACGGTAGGTGCTACCATTGGTGTAGGATCTGCTTCTTGTAGGGTTCGTTGTTGCCTTAAAGTTTGAAGCAGGGTTCTCTCTATCTCCGGATCAAGGTTGGCTAAATTTTCAGGAGTACTCGTTGACCGAAGAAGCGTTCACTTGATAACTTCAGGAGGAGCAAGAGAAAACGTTATAATACTTCGTAATAATAAAAGGAATACTATAATGACATAATTAAACTTACGAAAATACAAGAAACATTTTTTTCTTGGTTATGCCGGACAGAGTGCCGGGTGACTCTTACCCGGCAGTGGACTTCCTCCACTAATGCCGGGTTTAAACCATCCGGCATGTCGCCCGGCGTGACCAAAAAAGTGCAAAATAAAAAGATATGGAAAGTAAGAGATAATCCAAGTGTAAAACATAAAATGTAAGGTATCTTGCCTAACTGTCCCTACTAATTATGGCTAAAATATTGAGTAAAATTGAACATGCCGGGTAACATGCCGGATAACGTCTGTCCGGCTTCAGACTTCCTCCGAGATGCCAGTTTTGAGAAACCCGACACAATACACGACAAGTTAAAACTCGGAATACAGAATAAGAATCATAGTTTAGGGACTAAAATAGGAGAGAAATAATGAAAGGAGTAGACAAGAATACATTCAAATTTGTTAAAACTTAACACTGCACGAAATTTTGAAAAATTTTGAACATGCCGGACATAATGCCGGGTAAATCCTGTCCGGCATCGGACTTCCTCCGAGTATGCCGGATGTAGAACATCCGGCATTATACCTGACATATTCAGCCGAAAACAAAATGATCAACTTAAATTAAAGAATCAAAGAATAAAGAATATGGTGTTTTACCGAATTTAGGACTTGGACTAATTCCAAGTCCCCGGCAACGACGCCAATTTGCTAACTAGAAAATTGTAGGAAAAACTATATAAAAAAGAATAAAATAATAAACTAATCCTACAACTCTACTACGGGTCGCAAAATAAAACCCGGCCGGAGTATAGTGTAAATATATTACGACCGAGTATGGAACCCGAGGGACTTATAGAAAACTAGTCCTAATCCGGTAATAGCCTATTCTAAAACAAGGGGGGAAAAGTAAATGTAATTATAATATAAAATAACTGACTAAAGTCCTAACTAAATGTATGATTCGGGACTAGATCAACCCCAAGTACCACTGTGAACATTTAATACATAACAAGTCTCTGAAATCACCCGAACAAATGAACGTGCCGGATGTCCTGCCGGATAGTTTTTGCACGGCATGTTCAAAGACATTGAATATGCCGGACAGAACCAACCCGGCATTAGACCCGGCAAGAACAAAATGTGAATTTTTATCCCAGTTTCGAACCCTGAAAACAAGGACTCACTATCCAAATCCGAACCCAACAATCTCTCGTCAGTATTCGACTGAAATAATGAAATGGATAAGGTTATTCAACTCTTTCGGTGTTGTCATCTACACCTCTGCATCTAACAATGGTGACAGACCACTAAGATTCCTTAACCAAAAACACTCTTGTCTTTTGAACCTCAAGTTAAATTTATAAGATAGGAGAACAAGTAGCGAACTCATTCTGCCTTATATGGAAATCTGAATCTTAGAAAAACTTGGTAATATATATATTGAATGATCAAAGTGTTTACAAGGAAGGAACTCATCCCTAACCAAACTAACAAGGATCTCTACTTCTCCATCCACCCCAAATAAGGAAGAAATACATAAAGGGAGAAGGAGATTGATCAAGCCTTAACCCGAAAAGGAAATCTTCTCTTCTTCTTCGTGGATGGATCCGTTGAAATGCCTTGGACACCAACAATGGAATGTGGGCGGAAATGAAGCGTGGATGGAGTGTAATAATGATGTTGAAGTCTCCCCATTGATGTAGACTCTCGACCTATTTATAGGGCTTCAATATGTCTCTTGCCGGGCGTCGTGCCGGATTATCGGTAGCCGGCACACGTGGGAAATGTGCTTAACTGTTAACGGTCAAAACCATCAATTCTGCGTGAAACAGTACATATGTCGGGTAGGATATACCCGGCATCACACCCGGTAGCGGTTGGAAATCACGTGGAACACATGTGCTGTCGTATGGTCAACCGAAGCGACTCTATACTCATGCCGGATAGCATTTACCCGGCATCACATCTGGCAAAGCCTCTTTTTTGTTCTGTGTTCATGCCGTGTAGGACCAACCCGGCACCGAGTCCGGCATCAATGGAATTTCTGCCTAGAGATGCGTTCCTTGTATGTAAAACACATAAAACATAAGACTGTACAAATAATATACTTTAACGCATAATCTAACATAAATAACACATATATAACTTTATTTAGATAATTATAATATTAAATCTAATGCATAAAATATGATAAGTCTGCGGCTTATCACCAGGTTGGCCAAGGTCGCTATTGAAGTCGATCTCACTAGACCTTTACTGGCGAAGTATCGTTTTCGGAACAAGATTATGAAAATAGAGTACGGGGGCCTGCACTTGGTCTGTTTCCACTGTGGGTGTTATGGCCACGGGATTCTTCATGTCCATTCAAAAATACAGACAACAACGCTCAACAGGAGTATGGGGTCAGACACTACTACAGAAAATGCTTTACACAACTGTTAAAAAGACCTAGAGAACTGTTAAAAACAGTTCTAGTTGTTGGAGTTCTCTATGGTAGGCTCTCCTTTAGACTACTGTGATTAACAGTTCTTATAGTTACTTATAACTACTGTTAAGGTCATGATACACAACTGTTATTAACAGGTAAAAATACTTTATCAGGCCACCATTATTAACAGTTGTCTATTCCATTTTTAAAATCTGTTTTTACTATGATTTAAGAAACTGTCAGTAACAGTTGTCTATGGTCATATTTATATATATATATATCAATGCTATTTGACAACTGTTATAAACAGTTGTTTTTGCTTGTATTTTGAACCCTGTTTTCATAATTGAATTTCATACGCAATGCACAACATTTTATGAATCAAAAGCAACCATTTATTTCTTTAATTAGATAACTAAAATGTTGTCTTACAAGCACAACTCCCATATTCATGGTCATCATTCAGATAGAATGATGGTTCAGTACTAAAAGAAATATATACGACTATAACTAGAGTGGCCACCACCATCTTCATTGCTGTTTTGGAAGTACTCCCCATTGTGTTTCACAAAGTCACTTCTTCCGCTATAACCACCACCTCAGGTGTCCACCACCGGCAAAGTTCCCACGGCAGTCCTGAACCCATTGTTGTTCCGGTATCCACCTTCACGTCCACCACCAAAAGAGAATAAGCTTACCCCATTAACATCTGCAAACGAGAAGAAGATAAGTGTGAAAGATTGGTATAATCCTATGAGAAAAGAAAAACAAGAACATCACTTGAAACGATTGTTTCCCATTAAACTTGTATTCTACCACGTTTGATAGGCCCAAACCTTTTAAATTTGTTCTCAACAATGGCAATAGTGGCACTGTATGACAAATTTTCAATATAGACAGAGAATTTTATAATTAGACGTACTGCTATTGTTGTTGTTTTTTTATGATGAGTGGGAAAATTAAGAACTGAAGATGAGGAAGTTGTTGATGATTACATACCTGTAGCTGATTTGTGTTGGGTTGATTTGAGGAAACTGAACAAAGCACAACGTATGTGAAGAGCAGCAAGCCATATTTTAGCACAAAATGCTAATCTAATCAGACGAATGGTCAGAACAGAAAGTGAATCATGTTGTCATCATATTCAGTATGCTTTATCCATGTCACCCGAATTTTTTAAACCATTTTGATTGTCATTTGATCATATAGTCAGTAAGTTCATTACTTTATTAATTTACTGGTGTCATAACTTTGTCGAGTACACCTAATTTCATTCAGATTATGCTAGTTGAAAGATACGTACACAGTCACACATAGTTGCAGGACAGGTGAAGTTTAAAACAGTTGATTCATATTTTGGAAGGGATGAAATGCTACAAAATCTGCAAAATAATAAGCAGCGGAAACCTTTTCTATCAATAAAATTTGCAGGAGAGACAAATAAAGAAACATAATCACCCTTACAAGTTTGACTAAGTGAAGAACTTTCTTTAGTTTAGATTAAAACTTAACCATTGTCGACTACAAGGAAGCTGCCGTTAATTAAGGACATGTCCATGAGAGAGGCAGCACAACACTGATCACGTTAACTTGAATGAAGATAAAATTATTATATTAACATTTAACCAGCAAAACAAAAACCCCGTAATACTACTACTGTAACAGTATAAAAAGAACAAAGCAGAGCGAGTATAATAGAAATGTCAAATGCTTGATTAATTCATGATCCCCGACACTTGCTTGATTAGAATTAGAATTCCAAGGTCTCCTATTTTCTTTTCATTATCATGTAGTAGAAGTAGTAGTAAAACAATATACTAGTAAAAAAGAAACTGCAAGTGCAACTAGTGTATAATAAGGGTAATGGCAGCTAAGATGTGAGATCCAAGCTACAGCTTTATCATGTCAATCTCCATGAAACAAGCACCACATAAGACTGTTACTCGTAGCAAAAGATGCAAGTAAATTCAAGCCAGACTTTGAATGCCCAAAATCATTATTATATGACTAAAAAAGCATCTTCTCACCTTATTTAACTAACTATATATATTTAGAGTTAGATATCCTTACTGACAGACAAATCTCCTCTCAGGGATTGGAATAGATAACTAGTACTATTTAATTCTTGATCCAATACTGAAACACTCAACTTCAGTAAACAATCATATATTTTGATTTGTTTTAGTATTTACCTTCTTGAAAAAAAAGGTGTTGTGTAGAGCTTCATGGCAACCATGTCCTCTAAATTCAAAATGAGCTAAGTTTATCATCAGTCGGTTCAGTTCACTATACTTATCCATGGTACCCACAAATAAATTGCATAAATGGAAAAAAACAAAGGATGAGATCTTCATTTCTTAAGTATGTGTAGCTAGCAAAGCATCATAGGGTCATTCATAGCAAGGAATTAAGTTGTATACAAAATAAAAGTGGGGAAAGTTTAATTTACCAGGAAGTAGCCATTCTCCACATCTTGAATAATAAATCTAGAAGACAGCCTCCTACACCTCTTCGAAATATCCTGATCACCGGATGAACGGTGGTAGAGTGTTGCTTGCATCTTAAACAGTGTCATGATTGTTAACAGTATTAAAACAAGTTTTATCCAAGCTCCCGGAATTTCAAATGATGAAACAAGAATAAGTTAAATTAGAGCATTATAGTTTACGATCAGAAGTACGATAATTGGTTTTGAAAATAAAGCACTGTAATAGAATATGAATATCTTAATGAAAATGACAAGGGGAGGATAAAATAGATAATGATGATGAGAACTGAAACAAAAATTAAGGAAAGGACAAACTAGCGCACCATTATCAAGCCGCGTCTAACAGCCACCAAGCGCTTCCACTGCTGTAGAGCATCACCGTCGCCTTGCACTGTTGCTTCAGTTGCAGTAAGATCTTATGGAAGATAAAGTACATTTACAGAGAGCACCAATAACACATTATGGGTTTCAAATAAAGAAGAAAACAAATTAGTTAACACTTCATATCGGTTTCAGTCCAAAAAAATTAAATCTTCAGTTAATCCATCAATATAATTAGGGAGGATACGAAAGAAATCTCACTGATGACAAACACGAGAAAAAGGGGAAGTCTGACAGACAAAAACCTACGATTTCCTTGATTGGGGTTGAGAATGTCTAGTAGATCTCGTTGTTGAAAACTACGGATAGGTAACAAATCAATTTTTTTACCTCTGAAGGAGAAGCAATAGAAATCAATAGCAGTAGAAATAGTGGTTCAACAGCGGTTACAATAGGAGTTCAATAGCAGCAACAATAGCATTTAAAAAACAGCAGCAATAGGACTTTAATAGCAGCAGCTATAACTGTTCCATAGTAGCAGAAGCACAGCAGCAAAAATTCAAGGGCGGAAAGAATATAACCAAGCAATCCAAGCAGCAACAATAACCGTTCAACAACAGCAGCAATAGCAGTTGTATAGGAACAGCTATGCAGTTCAACAGGAGTAGAAGTTTAGCACTAGTAGTTCAAGGGCACACCAAATAAAACACCTTGATATTCACTAAGAACTAACAAATAGAGGGAATATTTTCTTTTACCTTGACCAAGCCCTCCATTTGCAACAACTTCTTGGTTTACAATGGATAACCAATTTGTATCACTAGTAATGTCACTTAGCACCTATATTAATAAAAATAATGATTGATTAGCGTAACTGTAAATGACCACACACATAAGCTCATTAGATAAATTGAACTAAAAGCTCAGTGTTCCAGGGACCACCTGTTCATCCCAAATGGGAAAATGTAATGAGAAGTTCAAATTCCAATCATAAGCAACTAGTAGTACCAGCGGTCAATTCTCTTTCTTTTGAAATACACCTTCAATGTTTTTCTGAATCACTTACTTGCTTATATATATTTTTATCTTATTCATTCCCTCATTTTGGTGATTTTTAGCAGCTCACGACAATACAAGAAAATAGAGAAATGAAACTGAGCGTGAAAGGTTTTCGTTCAACTGGAAGAATACAAAAGATACTTCTCCATACATAAATACGCTCTACCAGATGAGTTTGCAAAGGAGTAAGATGGGAACGGATCGCCTTAAGGTTGTAGACAGAGTTGGATATAAGAAATCGTTACCTATCCAAATGGCTGTGGTTTGCAGCTGGGAGATGTGGTTGCTGTTGCTGAGACTGAATCTGGTAAAACAGCTGCGTTTGTGCTTCCTGTGCTTTCTTACTAGGTCACCTCCTTTGAGACATCAAAAATCAGAGCGTAAGCTACGGTAGTGTTCCAACACATCAAGAACGGAAGTTGAGATTGAGAAATAAACAATAAACAACGATTAAGAAGCCTAATCTTCGTTGTGTTCATTATTGACTTCCGCAAGTAAAAAATTGAGAAGAGATCTCACCCAATCGCGTTTGCAGTTTGCACTAAGCACCACGAGCTTTTGCTCCTCTGTGAACATCCAAGAACAGAACATAGGTTAGGGTTTGGAGAGCCTGTGCGAGAGTGAGCGAGCGTACTATGAGGGAGTGGGAAATATCGCGAGAGTATTATTGTAAGGGAGAGAGCGAGAGTATGATTTCATGATTTTATGAGTCGATCAGGATTCGAACCCAGATATGCACTCTTTTTTATTCTTTAAGAATAATCCTCCGCCTCATGTATAAAGGTGTGGCACATATGACTACTGTATTTCATTAACAGTTGTATTATCTACACAAAAAGCATCAAGTTATATCAATGAGTACTTAATTTTATAACAGTTATCTTTAGTCAGTAGTCATTGGCAAAATGTGTAGTGAGATTAGTTTCTTCTGGAGAGAATCCTTCTATTTCCCATGTTACCGATGATTACGGGGATTGGATGATCCCAAAAACAAAATACTTACAAGGATATCTGCCGGTGGACCTAAACCTAATTATGGGGGCTCGCGGTTTGAAATTATGAATGAAGAAGATAAAAATGGGAACTCAGAAGATCCGGTTAAGTTTAGTTTGCCTCGCGTTGAGCGTGTATCTGGGTCTCAGGGTAATATTTCTAATACAAATACTTGACTAGATTCTATTGATGGAGAGATACCTTGCGAGCATGGTGCTAGGATTTCTAGTGGTGATGTTAATATCATTAATCCTAAGGCGATCGTGCAATGGTCCTTATCAACACCGCTCAGCATAGTGATTCAGTGGCAACTAAGTCTCACGCCTCCTCCATTCCTGGAATTTTGAGAGGTAAGGCTTCGTTGCCCAAATCTATTAGACAGTTTTCAAATCCTAAGTCTCTGTCAACTCGGGGAACAAAAGCTGCCTCTACTAATGATCCTGGAGGGACTGGTACGTAATCATGCTTTAATTATACTAATTATGCTGAATAAGCTAATTTTTTGGAAAGTCGGGGGTGCCTTAAAATCTGCTTTTCATGTTGCTATGAGAGATATCTACCGCTCTGAGCATCCTGAACTTGTTATTGTTTTAGAACCTCGTATTAGTGGTGCTACAGCTGATATGGTATGCTCCAAATTGGGTTTTGATTCGTTTTTTAGGGTTGATGCGTGTGGATTTAGTGGAGGTATTTGGTTGTAATGGAAAAATTCGGTTAATATTAACATTACCTATCATAATGACCAGTTTATTCACTGCGATGTTATGTCTGATTGCTGGAGCTTTTTCCTCACTACTATCTATGCTAAACCTACTGCTGCTCTCAGGAAGGATCTTTGGTCCCAATTAGACAGTTTACAGATTCTGCTTGGTTCTTTGTGGTTGTTGGGTGGTGACTTTAATGCCATTCTCTTTCCTCATGATAGAAACCACTCTTCTAACAAAAACTTTGAGATTGATAAAGATTTTTTTGTCTTGGTTCCATAGGAATAATTTACTGGAGTTAAAAGGTTTTGGGAATAGGTTCACCTGGCCTAATGGTAACCATAGTGTAACACCCCACTCATTAATCTCGTAATAATCACTCACGTAGCATAATTAGAGACGTCTCACAGCGGAAGTTAAACTACATTAATCCTCACTTAGGTGTCACATGCCATTACTCGCCCATGCGAGTAAAGAAGCATAACAGTAATCTAACAATGAACAACAACAGCTAACCGTAGTGATGAACTAGATATTTATTACATTATCCTATATACAAATAATACCTATGACAAGTGAGCATTTAAAGAGTTCCCAGAATTTCAACGTGCTAACTGATTTAATACTAAACATGCGACAAATAAAAGTCGAGGTCGTCTACCCATATTCCTGTACTCCGACTTCACGTCCCGATCCACAACCTGAAATGTGTTGGCCCCAAAAAGGGCTCAGCAAACTATATGCTGGTATGCTAAAGTGTAATCCTAGACCCTTTAGGTCACTTAGGTCAATTAGCCGTCTGAACATGAGGTTGATTACATGCTGGTTCATTTTACAGTTTATATACATCAGTAAATAACATGCATAAGCATACAGTAATCCATCAAAGTGACAATCCATACATTACATACAATCCACGACATACCGAATACCATGTACTATAAACATTCATAGAAACACGTAGGTACTTCCATCGAGATGTTAGAAGTTTTTCCTTTAAATTATGTTAATCACCATTTAGTCTTACTCTCCATACCATTGGGCGTCATGTTAGGACAACCCGGAAAAACCTTACTGGACAGTAGTCCTCCCGTACACATGAAGTGCTCATTGCCAAGGATCATTCGATCCCGGGGCTTCCACTTGCCTAATAAAGGTGTGCATGAATGGTCGAAGCCGTGTGCCAAAGTCGGCACCCTGGTCCAACAATCTATCTAGGCCCGTCGGAATATAGAGGGAGTCGGTCCGATACAGACGTTATACTCCGGTGATCACCAATGCGCAACCAACTAGTGAAACTAATTGGGTTCCCATACCATTTGCCATAACCAACACTCTCCAATGTATGACTAATCCTTAATCAACTACCCTAAGTAAATACTCAGGTCTTGAAGAAGTCTTTACCATTTATTTCTTTGAAGTCTCATGGACTTCCCTAGAATTAGTCTAGGTTATAGTCATGTTCGAGTATCAAGCTCTAGAGACCGGGGATCCCGAGTCTCGTTCCTAAGTATTTTACTTAAGTCAGTTAGGGATAAAGTTTCTGAATATTAGTATTCCAACCGCATAAATAATCATAGTAATACTATCCGAAGACGTCGCACACAATAATAATTGCTTACCAACCTTACAAATAATCCACACAATCATGCATAGCAAACATATTGCTCTTGTCACATAGTCAATCAATACCCGAACTGAGGCTTCCCTCAGAGGTTCAGACCACACAATAAACATACCGTACACCGACGAGTAACGCTAGCGTGACGAGCGCACACCTATCTTCTACGTTCCCGGAGCTCGAATCCCACAACCCGATCTACGGAGATATGTGATTACTATTAGTATTAATGTTTCGGATTTGCCTAACTATCCATAGTCATTCTTGACGCGTAACCCGTAATTAATCCCTTAACCGGTTGGTTGTTTAGCTCGGGTTTTCGTGAGTCTTCGGGATTTATATTTCCGTCGTACGGTTTAACTTACGAGTATGCATCATTCAATATTGTATTTATTCACTATGTGAGGATTGGATTCTCGGTTATCATGATATCCAATGAGGTTATTCGTTCTTGTACAGTTATGTTTACGTATATGCATTAATCCTCACATGTGTATGTATATTTATATGTATACATATCTATATTCATGTACGATTATAGATTCGTACGTACGTATATGTAATACTCGTCGTCATTTTGTTGCACATTACATGACGGTAATTACTTAACGGTCAACGTTATTCATTCCTCGTACGGTTATGCATGCGTATACCTACATATAACATTTATACGTTTTCGTATTTACTTGTATCATGTTTCATGTCACGTTGTCTTATATACCTCTATATATATTACACTTGCGCATATTATATGCTAACTATATATATATATATATCTTACAAAGTCGAGTGATATTTTCCATCCCATGCTAAAATTTCATATTAACCTTATCACGTCATTCCATGTAGAATGTATATTGTTCACTTGTATCATTTATCCATACGTATCTTATCAAAACTTGATTTCATGGTTTTACAATATACGGTTATACATTGTTATGCATCTTACGATTTACGGTTCCTAGTATATAATATACTCTCTAATAATTCCCAACTTAACTTATCATTTGCATAGTTGTTTACAAGGTATAATCATACCATGTTAGTCCCTTAACGATATACTTCTATAATCTAGCAAAATGTCTCATTATAACATTGTAACTTTATTTTACAATATGTCTACAAATTTCCAAACCAATCATTATAGTTTTCGTAAATCTTCATACTTTCCCAAACTTAATTTTTGATTAATTACGGTCTCAACCCGAATGTGACATTTGCTACATTCAACACTTTATTTAATTATCAAATGAATTCACTTAGCTTTCTAATCTTGTTAAATGTCATATGTGGTCAATGTTGGCCACCCCTAATGTTTTCTTTGTCTATATTTACTATAATTACGAAAATACCCTTTTTATTTCTCTATTTTTACATTTAACTCTTTAATTTATTAAAATTGTATTTTTACACTTTTCTAAAATTCCTAAAACGTTTCTCTTTGGTTTTATATTAGTTCAACACCCCATATTTTTACTACGGCATGGCGAGCCTGGCGAAAGCGCCATATTATAACATGGCGATAGTACACATGTCAGTATAAGATTGGAGAAAAAAAAAGACAGAAAAATATAACAGACACTAGTGCAATCGCTACGTCTCCTTTTTTTTAAAAAATACTCCCTCTGCTACGTATAAGAGAAAGATAAGTTAGGAGAGAGAAAATAACTTTTTAAAATGTTATAACTTATAAAATATAAGTACAAAAATAAAAAAAATTATATCATTGTTCATCATTTTTCGTGCTCTTCAAAACAAGATGTATCATGGATATGTTTTGACAAACTTAAAATTTTATATTTTGAGAATGAGTATATATTAGGTATTTTTAAAGTGAATCTTATTCATTAGCAAAATGAATCTTCTTTAATAATAAAATGAACCTTATTCATTAACAAAAAGAATCTTACCGCAAACACTCTAAAAACCGTCATAGTAAAGTTAGACCCTAAACCTCTACACACTACAAACCAAAAAACTGTCGAGTGGTGATGATAATAAAAATGTAGAACTAATGTAAAAAAGATTACACTACCCCCAAACAACCTATAAACCACCCTCGCATAAGTTTGTGGTAGAATTAACTTTTACTAGTATTAAAAAAATATTCACTTTTCTTAAACCTTTAATTCACCTTTAAAAAACATTTGATTCATTTTTCTTAAACCTCTGATTCACTTTTGTTAAAACTTCTTATTCATTTTAGTTAAAACAATCTTTATTTACGAGAATAACTTTTCTTAAACCTCTGATTCACTTTTCTTAAACGCATGATTCACTTTATAAAAACCTCTGATTCACATTTCTTAAACCTCTTAATCACTTTAGTTAAACAATCTATGGTTACGAGATTCACTCTTATTACCCTGATTCACTTTGTAACAACTTGTGATTCACTTTTTAACAACCTTTGATTCACTTTTCTAAAACTTCTAATTCACACTAGTCAAACAATCATAACCACTTTAGTTAAACAATCTCTGTTTATGAGATTCACTTTTTTTAAACCTCTTATTCACTTTTAAGCAACTCTTTGATTCACTTTATAATAACCTTTGATTCACTGTATAACAACCTTTGATTCACTTTTCTTAAACTTAAGATTCACAATTAATCTTAAAAAATATGTACATACAAAAAATAAAAAATTTAAAATTTGTCAAAACATATTCATGTTTGGTCTTATTTTGAAGAGCTCGAATTATGATAAACAATGATATAAAATTTTTGTTATTTGGACTTATATCTAATAAACTATAATATTTTAAAGTTTTACAAAAGCATATAACACAAAAGGACAAAAAAGATGATAAATGACTAAAATAGCCATCGCCACCTTACTGTATGGCGCTAGCGCCAGCTTCTAATTCACGTTTTTACTAACTTCCATTTGACTCCATAAATGGTCTTTTATTTATTTATATACTTATAGAATTTGTTTAAAATATATTGTAGCATTATATTTATTTTAAGTAATACCTAAATTCATTAATATTCACCTAAAATTCTCCTAGGTGGTTATATTTATTAAAATTGTATTCTTGTACCAGAATCTTTATATAATTCCTTTAATCACTTTGAAAATTATTAATCAATATTTAAGGCTTCAAAATAAGCATAATAAAGATGGCTTAAAATGTATGGCTTTATACATAACATAAAATTGTTTAGAAAATGACATTAATACGCCTTAGTATATATATAAATTCACTCACGACGTTTGTATAATTAATTTTTTTTCCATTACTAACTTTCATAACTTAATTAAATATTGTATTAATATTTAATTAAACTAACTCCTTAATTTTCTACACTCACTCAAGATTCAAAATTGTGTATTCCCCATAAACCTTCTCTCGACATTCTACAAATTTTTATATGTCGTTTTTAAGCATTTTCCTCCTACTTGGAAACTCATAATTTTGACTTAAATAAACCTTAACCTTGAAATTGTTTACGGTTTTTGTGCAGGTTGTTATTAACATTTTTAAATCCACTTTCCTTCCTCATTAATTCACATAGTGTATTTTTAACAAGCCACAAACATTTCCAAGTCATCAGCCGCACACCAGTACTCAATATTCATTTCTAAAGTAGTTGATGAATCAACTCAAAACAGTCATTCTAAATTGGCAACAGATGAGCATTTTGGTAAGCAGGAAACAACTACATAGGGGCTCTGAAAATCTGAAACGTAAACTTGACAAATCATAACCATCTAGCCTAACAGACATACATTATGTCCACACCATAACATCACCCACACAGCATATACACGGCTTGTGATTCCGGTTCTGTACAGATTTTTGTACACCCCTTTCTCACGGTCATCACCCCCCAGTTAACATGTTATTTGACCTTAACTTTTCATCAGTAACATGGTTCACCACTGCACATACATCACACACATTGTATGTTCTAATCAGCATCTATATTACCCCTACAACTACCGGTTTCAGTCATGCATTAAGGGGATGATTTTCCTAAACGTAATAGAGGAGGTAATGGTGATTTACCTTGGTATGTCTACAGATTTATTTCTTCTCTTTTCTCTTCACCTCTCCTCAGCCAAACAAGGTTCTCTCGGCTGTGTATGTTACATACATGTATCAGTTTTTTTTTGTTTGAGACAATCTGCACTTTAGACTTAAATACACTCGTAGATTGTTAGTAAAATGGTTACCTCACAAGCTTAGTTCCTTCTTGGAGGTTAGCTCTTAGATTTCCAGCGCTTTAGGTAGGAATGAAATTCTCTACCGTCACATGTACACAGAGGAGAAGGCTGTGTAAGAATACTGATTTTTTTTTTTTTTTGCCGTTAATTATAGGAGTAGTTAAGTACATATTTCTTTGAACTTTACAACATATTATTACCGTGGCATTTGGAGATTGTCAACTCTGTTTTCCTGCATCATTCACGGTAGTCTGTTGCAATGGCAACCGGTTCAGCTTGGTGTAGAAAAGAAAGACAGAGAAACAAGGGGGAAGTCATGTTCTTTGGCACTAACTTGTAAGTTTTATGCGTGCAAATTTTTTTTTCTTGAACCTTACAGCATGTCATTACCTTGGTGAGTTGGAGAGATTTTCTAACAGTTTCTGGTGGTCTACAACAGGAAAAGTTGGTTCCAGTTTTGTGCAGAAACAGAAACAATAGAAGGTATGAGGTTGTAGCATTTTGTCAAGCAAGGAACAAGGAGAAACAGCTACACAACAGAGCCGGTTTTTTTACCTTGAAGTTGGCTTCTTCAATGGGGTTTTGGAGCAGCCTTTCTAAGTGTCTTCAAGGAGAATTCTTGGCTCAGTGAAGGGCTGTTAACAACTTCTCTTTGAGTGCAGAAAAGGGCAGGCATAGTAAGGTGAGACCGATGAGCATATGCACAACAGGGAGGATGCGGTGTTATTTTTTTTTTTGTTCGGTGCATTTTACTTACCTTGTTTATGCGGTTTTGTCTTCTGTTTTGCAGGTCCTCAAGGACCCATGTCCATGGGGATTCTCCGTTTAGTTGCAAAGAAAAGAAGATGGTGTTTGGTAGTGGGGAAATGCGGTAGAGTTCCCTGCTGTTTGTTGCTGTTATAGTCACCGAAAATAGGAGTAGTACGGTGGTTTTTATGCGGTAAATGGGGGTCTTGTTCATGGTATTTTTTGGTAAATGTCAAAATGGGGTTTTTTTTGTGTGCAAGAGTGGTGATGCTGGTGAGTTTAGTTGCAGTTGACAAAAATGCAAGAGGGGAAGAGAAAGGTGCCGCGGGAGCTGGGCATGGGAAGAGGAAGGAGATTGTGCTATAGGCTGCGTTCGATCCCGCGCTTGTGGGTAAATCGCAGCTTTAAGTTCACCAATATAAAGCTTTGACCTGTGTTTGACCGGAAAAAGAGGGAGCTTATCCCCCGGATAAGGACTCTATTTTAGAATGTTGCTGAGGCTGCTTTTTAAACCTTCAGCCCATTTTAAGCTTCCATACAGGGTGTTTTATACCACTGTGCCCTCACCTATGAGGCCATATTACAAGAAGCACTATTGAATTATCTTGTACGGTAAGCTCGAGTTCTCTACCGACTCTCAGACAGTGAGGCATCAATGTTGTCCCAGTAACCAACTCCACTCTCTGAAGGATTGCAACGGAGTTTAGCTTGTCATTTCATCATCGAATTTGTACCATCAACGCAGCATATCACTTGACTGTTGCCGCAAGCTACGTCGCATAGTCGCAGTTAACAGCCATTGAATGGCACCATCCGTCCCCAACCACCAAACCTAGATCAGTAGCAGTAGGTTTTAGTTCGTCGCACATCCCCCTTAAATACATTCTCTCCATACTTCAAAATTATGAAGGAAAGAAGGTTCTACCGCATCTAGGTCACTTCTACCTTTTTCTTTGTTCTTCGACACAATTTTGTTTATACAACAAGTGTTTTCGCATACTCAATTATCAACTAATCAACGTATTTTCATTCCAGGGTTGTATTTCAATCAATTAAAAGTCGTGCAAAAACCAGGTAAGTTGTTTCCTGCTTTACTTTTGTTGTTTAAGAACGTATTACTGTTGCTGTGACTCTTCGATGTTGTTGTTTTCATTTTTCTCATATTGATAGTTATGTAGGTCATTTTTTTGGCTGTACACACAGGTAAGTGCTTTGTAAACTGTAAATGTATGTGGGCTACACATACTTATTGTTTTTGATGTGTGACAAATATGCAGTGCCGGTCTTGTACTCAGCATATGATTTATCTTGGTAAATCCAACTTAACTACAACGAAAACAGAGCTGCTCACATGACAATATAAGCTGCGACGGTTGTTAAGATTTCGCCTGATATATCTCCCTTTGTTCTCGGTACTATGGAGAGGAGATATATCTTCCTTAGTTTTCGCCGTTTGGTGAGTTTGTTACGTGTGATTATTCCTTTTGTATATATACACTGTATAGGTATAGTATAGGGTAAGCCTTTTGGGGGATTTTCAGAATGAGCAATACCCTTGACGGTGAGACCCATTGAGTGTTATGAGAGTGATTCTTTATTCGTGAATTTAGGTGTGCGACTATCATTCGAAGAGTGATAGATTAGTGAGTGATTGTTCAAGGTGTTGAATAGATCAGGTGAGGAGTTTTTCACGCTATTAATTTATATTAGTGGCTGAGTTTTCTTCTATCTCGAGATTGTGTTCTTTACATTAGTTAAAACCAAGTACTCAGTTCAAGACTGAGTAAACCGGAAGTCACGTTACGATCTGTCAAGTGGTATCAGAGCAGGCTTACCTTGGCTCGAGGCTAACGCTTCAAGGTAGATCATGAAGATGAGTTCGTACAACGTCAAGGCTCCCAAGTTAACTAAGCTGAACTACTCAAAATGGTGCGAACAGATGGAAGCTCAACTAATGTCAGTCGACTACAAAGTTTGGAAGGTGGTTACTAAAGGCGATTTCAAACCCACCGTCACCGTAGAAGGGAATATTCAGGATAAGCCTGAAGAACAGTGGACGGAGGATGATGAGAAATTACTCAATAAGAACAAACAAGCCTTCCGGATTCTCGTATCGTCTCTCTCCGATGAAGATCAAGGAAGAGTTCTCGGTATTCAAACAGCGAAAGGTGTGTGGGATTTTCTCAAGATAGCATATCAAGGTACCGAGTCTATTCGAAAAGCAAAGGAGAAACAGTATAAGAGAGAATTCAATAACTTTAAGATGGCAGAAGGAGAAACATTGGTTGCTGCGATTGAGAGATTCAATCAGATTTTAATCGAAATCAAAACAGTGGGTGCTTCGCTTACGAATGAACAAACTAACAAGAGATTCTTGGAATCGCTTACTAAGATTGGTTGAATTACACCTCTATGCTGGAGAAGATGAAAAAAGTGTCGTCAGTATCTTTCGAAGAATTGTGTTCCAATTTAGTTGTTCATGAAAGTAAGATGAAAGAACAGTCATTGGATGGTGTTTCTCTTGAAAGAAAAGATCTAGCCTTGAAGGCAAAAAGGGTGGTGGAAAATACTGATTGGGAGTTAGATGATGATTTCGACACGGAGATAAATTTGTTGGCTCAAGGATTGAAGAGAATAATGAGCAGGAAAAGAAGTGGGTTTCAGGGTTCAAGCAGTAACCGGCGCGACTCAGATATGAGTAAGGTGGAGTGTTTCCGGTGTCACAAGCTGGGTCATATGATAAAGGACTGTCCTTTGTCATCCAAACCCCCGCAGTATAGAAATCGAGACCCCCGTATGGCTGCTGCGGTATGGGGTGAAGAAGAGGAAGAGTCTGAACCAGCTGAAAAAGTGGAGGCGTATTACTGTATGACGGCCATCCATCGGTCTCACACTGATGAATTAGCATACGATGAATCGATGTGTCTGGTTGCGAAAGACAAGGAGCATCACTCTCTTGGGGGAGAGCAGGTGTTTTCTTAACTTAAATATGTTGGAGGGAATCTCGGAAAGACTTTTGATGCTTTGACCGTTGCTTTATTAGACTTAAGGATTTAAAAGAAGACTTGACGTGTTAGTAGTAGCGAAATTCATTAAAGCGACGAGCAGGAGATAAACGAGTTGTAAGGAAAGAATAAGAGTTAGCAGAAAAGCTGGTAGAAAGTTCATCCCAGGGTTACAATCTACGTTACTTTCGTCGGTTAAAGTAGGTTGAGTTCACCCAGAATGGGCAGAGAAAAGGAAATTCAATACTAAAGGCAGATAATGAATGGATTCGTCAGGATAATGCTGATCTCCAGAAACAATGTGATACTCTTGATAGAAGATGGAACATTATTAATCTAGAAACCATCGTGGCACAAAGGATAATCAAACACGTAAACAAATCACCAACCAATGGCGAAAAATAAGGAGATATACTCCTCTCCAATAGTACCGAGAACAAAGGGAGATAATCAGGCGAAATCTTAACAACCTGTCGCAGCTTATATTGTCCACGTGAGCAGCTCTGTTTCTGTTGTAGTTTAAGTTGGATTTTACCAAGATAAATCATATGCTGAGTACAAGACCGGCACTGCATATTGTCACACATCAAACAATAAGTATGTGTAGCCCACATACATTACAGTTTCCCCCTTTTTGACGTGTGCAAACTTGGTCATGGTGAATTGAGATACCACGATCTTATATTCCCCCCTGAAAAATAGATTCCCCCTGAAACAAAGCTAACTAGATCAACAGCCAAAATATGCAGGGGGAATATAATATGCGTGGTATCTCAATTCACCATGACCAAGTTTGCACACATCAAAAAAGGGGGAAACTGTAAATGTATGTGGGCTACACATACTTATTGTTTTTGATGTGTGACAAATATGCAGTGCCAGTCTTGTACTCAGCATATGATTTATCTTGGTAAAATCCAACTTAACTACAACAGAAAACAGAGCTGCTCACGTGACAATATAAGCTGCGACAGGTTGTTAAGATTTCGCCTGATATATCTCCCTTTGTTCTCGGTACTATTGGAGAGGAGATATATCTTCCTTAGTTTTCGCCATTGTTGGTGAGTTTGTTTACGTGTTTGATTATTCCTTTTGTATATATACACTGTATAGGTATAGTATAGTATAGTGTAAGCCTTTTAGGGGATTTTCAGAACGAGCAATACCCTTGATGGCGAGACCCATTGAGTGTTATGAGAGTGATTCTTTATTCGTGAATTTAGGTGTGTGACTATCATTCGAAGAGTGATAGGTTAGTGAGTGATTGTTCAAGGTGTTGAACAGATCAGGTGAGGAGTTTTTCACGCTATTAATTTATATTAGTGGCTGAGTTTTCTTCTATCTCGAGATTACGTTCTTTACATTAGTTAAAACCAAGTACTCAGTTCAAGATTGAGTAAACCGGAAGTCACGTTACGAACTGTCATAAACCAAAGCCACACATAATCTGTTTATTGTTTCATGGGTTGTGACAATTGTTGAATTACTATGGTATTTAGCACTGAATGGGTAAGGGTAACTTGAATGACAAGGGGAAAGCCCCCTTAAATAGTCAAGGAACTGTGAGGAAGCAAAAGCATGTTTGGACTAAGGAGGATGTAGAGATTCTAATTCAGCTGCTGGTAGATGAGGCAAGAATACAGTTGGGAAAGACTGGTTCAGTGATAGGATTGACTCATAAGTGGTCCAGTATATCAGAAAGATTCAACGAACACAGGAAAGGTTTACCCCCAGTTGACAATGTGCAGTGCAAGAATAAGGGAGACTCACTTAAAACAGGTTGGGGAAAATGGAAAGAGTTGTGCCACAGAAAAACAGGGTTAGGGTATGAAGCATCAACAAAATCTGTCACATACCCTCCAGAATGGATTAAACAACAAGCAAAGGTATGACTCTCTTTGCAAATTTTTGTACTGACTATTATAAATAATGATGAACTTGTCTTATGTTATTGCCATATTGCTTCAGGAAAATGTTGGGATCTACAAACTTCTTAACTCGAAATGGCCGGCGTACTTGGTGGACGAGATGGAGCTTGTGTGGGGCCAAGCATATGCGAATGGTTATCTTAGGATTACCCCTGGAGGTGAAGTACAACAGAAAGATGAAGAAGAGTCATGTGACGAACTGGACAATGAAGATGAGCAAGGTTATTATAAGGACACTGATGCAAGTGAGCCCTTTATGCCTTCTGTCCAAATAACTTACTCAGACAGTCAAGCTGATGGCCAGTCTATGGATATTTCAATCAACAACAATCTTCAACAAAATCATGGATATGGTGGATCATCAGGACATCGTGTTATGGCCCCTTATCAAGGTACAATTGGTGAGACAAATGCCCCGTTTTTTGATTTGACTGATGATCACACTGTTGTAGCTGCTGCTAGTTGCCTTGCAAATTCTTTTCAGTGTAGTCAGTATGCTGATCTAGTAGCTGGAAGCTCAACTGGGTTTATACCAACAACATGAACCACGAAAACAAAAATGAGTCTTAGCTCTCACCAAATGTTACTAATGAAGATAACTGCAATGTTTTCAATTATAACATTTCCCCTGCTAATAATGAAAAGCCCCAAGAGTGGGATCAGTTAATGGAGACTACAAGTAATGGGGTACCACATGGGTCAAAGAGAAATAAATTACAACCTAGAAGAGACATGGTTAATGTCCGAAACAAGTCAAAAGGTAGCAAGGGGAAGGGTAATGTGATAGTTGAGGAACTTCATGACATCAAGGGAGGCTTACATGATAGGTTGCGTGAAACAAATGTTCTTCTGACTGAAGTTAAGGCAAAGGCTGGGATGAATATAAAGATAATGACAGTGCAGGAAACAAGTTACCGAATTAGGCGTGTTCCAGATTTGACAACGGCTGAGATAGGTCATGCATTATACTTGTTGGCAGATAGAAACCATAGAGAAGTTTTAATGACTATGGAGAGTGATGAAAAAGTTGCTGAGTGGGTTCAGTTGGTATTTAGAAAGAGAGAGAACTAGTAATTAGACATGTAAATGTGTAGTTGCAGTTACAACTTTTTGAAAGTCCTGCACTTGTGTCTGGTTCCTTTTGTTTTTGATAGTATGTATGTCTAGGATTTAATCTGCTGCGTAGTTTATATGTTTGGTGATATTTTGGACTGTTTTTTTACGAAGGTGGGAATGCAATGTCGTCTATGTTGCTGTAATTGGTACTACATTGGTTATAATATCGAATGTGCAATTGTTTCACGCATTGTGTACTCATTTCTTTGTAACTAAAAATGTGGTCACATGATACTAACTTCAAAATTGATTGTAAAAATACAGAAATGGGAATCAACACTCACGTGACTGAATTCATCCGCACCAGATTACAGGAAAACATGGAAGACTACTTTAAGTTTATAATACTTGCAGCAGTTGAGGAATACAACGCCAAATTTATTGCCATCCTTGCCAAACATAAGTCAAACCACTTGAGGAGTTTCAACGCTTTGAGTGTTGGTCAGAAAAAGAGCAAACACAATTGTTACTTCTGCAGGCGTAATGGTTACATAGATAAATTGTATCCGATACTAAGGGAGGCTATGATGACTTACAATTTATCCCTTGCCAACCACATTGAAGACATGTTATACGGTAGCGCGAAACCGGATTACGAACTTTTGACAACAAGGGATGGGAAGACCACAGAAACAATGGCAGTAGCAAGACTGCGTCGGATTGCATTTCCTATTGAGAATGAGTTCCTCGTGGCTGCTAATATGATACAAATATACGATTATAGAGATTTATTTGATTGTTTGGATGACGAAGAGATAATACAAGTTGTTAGGTTGGAGATGGAAGACGATAAAAAATGTGTTGAACTATAACTGTTGTTATGCTGTAACGATTTAATGCCTTATGTGACTGAATGTATAATAAAGCACCTTTGAATTAATCGAACGTTGATAATAATATAGCTACTGTACTTTTTCTACTAGGTCTCAAAAGATATGTCTTCAGCTCTCATAAATGATGTACTGGGTGTGGTTATCGCAGATGAAAATCTTTTGCAGCAGCTAGTTCTTGCAATAGAGTGCGACATTGTCCAAATAGAAGATGAAATTTCGCAGGTAGTGCAGTCCTTATCAAGGCATCACAGTCTGAGGGCAAGAGTTCCCATGCACACTTCAGCATTAACTGGGAAGCAATGGGTCGATGAGTTATTAAACGGCCATGAAGTACGCTGTTTTAATGCATTACGTATGAACCGTGATACATTTCTGATGCTATGTTACGTCCTTGAACACAAATACTATGTTGACTCACGGGCAAACACTTCGGTGAAGGAACGTGTAGCATGGTTCCTCAGAACGTTGAGCCATAGGTGCGCCAATAGAGACTCAATGGAGAGATTTCAACATTCGGGTTCTACCATAAGCAATCACTTTGGTGACATACTTGAAGCAATCGGAAGACTTGGGAAAGAAATAGTAAGACCCCGTGATCCAAGCTTTAGCACCGTCCCACAAAAGATTAGTAGTAGTTCTAAATACTACCCGATTTTCAAGGTAACAGTCTGAATCAACATTATGTGCTACTTTATTCTTAATTGCTGTTTAATAGGTATTTAATATGAGACAATATTTTGTTTGTACAATTCAGGATTGTGTGGGCGCGTTGGACGGATGCCATGTAGAGTTGACCGCACCAGAAAGAGACCGGATACGTTTTATAAACAGAAAAGGTGTGACCAGCACCAACGTTTTGGCTGTATGCGATTTTGACATGCTGTTTGTGTTTGTCTGCGCTGGGTGGGAGGGGTCCGCCCACAACACCCGGGTGTATATGAACTCCGTCACTGACACGTCCTTAAGTTTCCCGACACCACCCACAGGTTAAACAACACAATATTTGTTACAAGTTTTTTTTTTTAAAAAACGATCACACATGTTGATTTTGATAATGTAGTTTGTGATCTGTGCAACTGTGACGTATGTCATGCAGGGAAATACTTTCTTGGAGATAAAGGTTATCCTGACCGATTTGGATTGTTAACACCCCACACTAGAGTACCGTACCATCTTTCGGAATTCAGAGGTGAAAACCCAAGAGGGTCAAAGGAACAATTCAATAAGTTACATTCTTCACTTCGTTCTGCAATTGAATGATCGTTTGGAGTCCTAAAGGCAAGATGGCAAATACTACATAAGGTACCAAGCTTCCCGCTGTTGAAGCAGGTCAAGATTGTAAATGCTTGCTTCGCGTTACACAATTTTACCAGACTTAGTCCATTTGGTGATCCTTCTTTTAGCCTCATTGATGCAACACCACACTTCATACCGTACTGTGACGACGACGACCAACCAGATACCCAACTACCAGGAACCGCAAGAGATGATAACGGTGCGCTGCAGATGGTTACATTAAAAAACCACTTGACAAGCCAACTCATGCGCAGACGAGTTGTAGCATGATAAGTATTAACAAGTGATTCGTATGTAATACACTATGGTCTGTCTAAGTGTAATAGTTGAAGGACATAGAATACATGATTCACTGGGCTGATCCTTTTGTTAGTTGAAACGAGAATGTTTTCCAAACGCTGTTTCATTTCCAATACTAATGCAATTGTCTAACTATATAAATTCAGTTAGCGAGTGTAGGCTGAATTACTGCATACATGCTCTCACCTGAGAACAATGTTATTGATATATTACTCCATTTACGACTGTGATGATATTCATTTTCTTAAACTGTACTCGACTGAACATTGACAACACAACGTAAAAGCAGTGGGAGTAATTCAAATCCAGTAACAAATTAACAATAAAAAGCTACTGCTGTCTGTAACTATCGTGTGTTACAATAGTAAACTGCAGGAAAGGAACACACAACATAAATACTACGTTCAAGACACACATATATCAAAATGGCATAATTCTGGATTAGCCATAAGGATTGAAATCATCAGACTGTTACCAACAAAATACACATCCCCTTACTAATGCACTAAGAGTCATCACTGAATTCAATTTCTATAATGGTAATGTTGTCTGGGTCATCGTCTGTCTCATTACACTCTTGCTCAATCACTTCGACGCTATCATCATCTCTGGCAAGCATTTCTTCCTCGCTGTAGTGAGATAATGAAGACTCCGGTGTAAAGACCCTAGCATCGGGTCATGAGAAATTTGATGCTCTCCCTTCACCCCACCCAAATTGTGGTAGAATACTCCAATACCTCTTGGGTAGTGTCATGTATGGCCACTTTGACCCAGGAGGCTGGATTGGGTCCCTGTTTGCGTAGGCCACCGCATCAAACCTGCTGACTTCTTTGTTTTGTTCGGAACTTGAAGCTTCGATTTTTTCCTTTCCCTTAAAGTAGTTTGTTTCCATCTTCCCCTTACCTCTTGCATCGGGTGCATGCAAAGCCAGAACTATTGGTCTGTCGTTCCATATTGCTCCATCATGATTTGCATAACGTACTCCAAATTCTGCAGCAGGTACATACATTCGTCCCACGTTAACTCTGGTATTTCTATTCCGCGTGCAAGATGGAGGATTTCTTTGCCCAACACGATCTGTGCCCTTTAAATTTCCACGGATTTCTGGTGGCGTTGGGCTGGTAACCGACATGCCTGAATTTACCTCGTTAGATGTTGAGATGGTAAGTAAATCCAAGACTGGGATGTGCGCACGTTTGGGTGTTGAAGCGAAACTCATCTTTGGGGATATGGACTTATCTGGTTTGGGTTCCATCACAAGAAAAACAGAGAGCTATAGAATTTGTATTTGGGAAGACGATATGTAACACCCCTAAAACCGGCCTAAGAGTTAAGGGTATTACACGCCGCGTATTACTACCTAATAACGCAAGGCTCTAAAACACCCAAATGCAATAAAGGCCCAAACTAGAGTTTCCATAAACATTGTAAACCAGAGTACTCAAATACAGCAGAAGTAATACAAAATCCCAAATACATGTTCTAAACAGAAACAGAAGTCAAAATAGTGTAAGGCCCGAAGGCTACAACATCATAAATACTAGTCTGAATGAACAACAAGCTAAACACTACAGCTCCAGAAACTTAAAATGATCCTCGCTGATCAATCTGCAAAAATGTTAAAAGTAGGGGGGGTGAGCACACAACTATGCCCAGTAAGCAGCGACCGTCATCAGTAAGGTCGCTCAAAACAATTGAAATCAGAAGAGGAGAAGATAAACATTATATCCACAATTCTCAAACAGTCAACATCAGAAGCAGTAACGAGACAGAGGGAGACAGAGGGGAACACAAGAGTTCCCAATTCAGAAACAATCAGAGTTCTTAAACAGAAAGGGACAAGACACAATGCACACACTCTGAAGGGTCGAAGACCCATAGACATAACAGGTCTTTGACAACGCAGAAATGACTCTAATGAGCCAAAGGGTTCATCAACCCCACAGAACAGAAAGGGGATGACCCACACTCAGAACGACGTCTACATGGTATACCATAGAATAGCTCGACCCAACCATTCACGGCTCAGAAACAAAGTGTAATGTCCCAAAACAGAAGGATTGAAAAACATAAGCAAAATTGCATTTAGATATGCCAAACCCTAAATCAGTAGTACAGTCATAGGGGCCAACGCCGCAAACGGCACTCAAATCGGAGTTCGAACGAAGAAGTTACGCTGAAAGCAGTGAGGTGTCCGAACTTAGGTCCGGACGTCGAAGTTCGGACGCAAGTCGAGACTCAGAAACCAGAATAGCCAAATGTCCGAACTTGTGTCCGGACATCAATGTTCGGACACAAGCCGATTTGAAATCAGACAGGAAATTTCAGACCGTCCGAACATCATGGTTTGGACCGATGTTCGGACAGGTTTTACGAGAAAAATCACGTGGAAGGTCTGACCTTGTGTCCGGACGTCGAAGTTCGGACACAGGTCGAACTAAAATCATACGAGAAACTAAAGGTGTGTCCGAACATCTAAGTTTGGACAGATGTTCGGACATACCCCGAACTTAGAAAATCAAAAAGGCAAAACGCACTGTCCGAACTTCAAAGCTCGGACGGAAGTTCGGACAGTGCGAAAACTGCAGATTTCAGAAGACGAACAGAGTAGAAAAACAACACGATTCGACACCACGAATCGCCAATTCAGAACACACACCAAAACAGTCATAAATACAGGAGACCATGGGAGTTTAGCCATTCAGAAACGCAATTTAAACAGACAACAACAATCGCAATCCGCACACAAATCAAACGACAAAACCTTGCAAACCCCATGGCTGAACTTCCAAACTGATAAGCCGCAGACTTATCGTATTTTATGCACTAGATTCAGGGATATATTTATCTAAATAAGATTAAATAGATGTATTTATGTTATATCTATGTATTAAAGTATATTATTAGTTCAGTCTTATGTCTTTATATGTTTTGTGTACAAGGAACAAGTTTCTAGCCAAAAGTCCATTGATGCCGGACATAAGGCCGGGTAAATCCTGCACGACACTCGCATAGAACAGAAAAGGAGCTATGCCGGATGCAATGCCGGGTAAATCCTAGCCGACACAAGTAAAAAGTCGCCTTAGTTCACCAGAAGTTAGCAGTACATGAAGAGGCACCTTTTGATGAAGAGGTGTCTTTTGATGAAGAGGTGTCTTTTGATGAAGAGGTGTCTTTTGATGAAGAGGTGTCTTTTGATGAAGAGGTGTCTTTTGGTGAAAAGGTGTCTTTTGGCGAAAAGGTGTCTCATGGTGAAATGGTGTCTCATGGTGAAGAGGTGTCATTTAGTTGGAAAGATGTCTTTTGGATGGGAAGACACTATGGAAAGACATCATTTGGTGATGTGTCTTTCCATACCAATACAACAAGTGTAAAAGGTATCTTTTTGCTAAAGACATGTCTTGGAGTTGTGTCTTTCTGGAAAGACTTCATTTAAGATGTGTCCTTCCATAGAATCACTTCCAACACCTATAAATACCCTACCCATGTGATCATTTGAGAACACACTTCAACATACCAAATCACTCCATTCACACTACATTTCCACCCACATTCCATTGTTGGTGTCCAAGGCATTTCAACGGATCCATCCACGAAGAAGAAGAGAAGATTTCCTTTTCGGGTTAAGGCTTGATCAATCTCCTTCTCCCTTTATGTATTTCTTCCTTATTTGGGGTGGATGGTGAAGTAGAGATCCTTGTTAGTTTGGTTAGGGATGATTTCTTCCTTGTAAACACTTTGATCATTCAATATATATTTCCAAGTTTTACTAAGACTCGGATCTTCATGAAAGGCGGAATGAGATCGCTACTTGTTCCCCTATCTTCTAAATTCTACTGGAGGTTCAAAAGACAAAGGTGTTTTGGTTGAAGAGTCTTGGTGGTCCGTCACCGTTGTTAGATGCAGAGGTGTAGATGACAACATCGAAAGAGTTGAATAACCTTATCCATTTTCATTATTTTAGTCGAATATTGAGAGAGATTGTTGGGTTCGAATTTGGATAATGAGTCCTTGTTTTCGGGGTTCGAAACTGGGATAAAAATTCACATTTCGTTCTTGCCGGGTCTAATGTCGGGTTGGTTCTGTCCGGCATATTCAACGTCTTTGAACATGCCGTGCAAAAACTATCCGGCAAGACATCCGGCACGTTCATTTGTTCGGGTGATTTCAGAGACTTGTTATGTATTAAATGTTCACAGTGGTACTTGGGGTTGATCTAGTCCCGAATCATACATTTAGTTAGGACTTTAGTCAGTTATTTTATGTTATAATTACATTTACTTTTCCCCCCTTGTTTTAGAATAGGTTATTACCGGATTAGGACTAGTTTTCTATAAGTCCCTTGGGTTCGATACTCTCGGTCGTAATATATTTTCACTATACTCCGACCGGGTTTATTTTGCTACCCGTAGTAGAGTTGTAGGATTAGTTTATTATTTTATTCTTTTTATGTATATAGTTTTTCCTACAAATTTCTTGTTAGCAAATTGGCGCCGTTGCCGGGGACTTGGAATTAGTCCAAGTCCTAAAATCGGTAAAACGCCCTATTCGTTATTCTTTAATTCTTTATTCTTTATTCTTTTCTTTGATTTTAAATTTTTTCCATTTTTTTTATTCGGTTGAATATGCCGAGTACAATGCCGGTTGTATTGCACCCGGCACATTAAACAATCCATATTCTTTAATTCTTTTATTCGTTGTTGAATTGGTTTCTCTAGGTTGAGCACGCCGTGCACTATGCCGGGTAACACACGTCCGACATCTAGGAGGAAGTCCGAAGCCGGATAAGATTAACCCGGCGCACAATCCGGCATTCTCAACCTTAACTTTCATTTTTTTCATTTTCTCTTCAGATTAGTAGAGTCATATGTACATATTCCTATTGCACCATGGTCTTTTTTTCCTTCTCTTATCCCTTATTCCCTTATCAAATTATCTCCTTTCGAGTTTTGAACAAGCCGGGCACATAGCCGGGTAAAATCAACCCGGCATAAAGGAGGAAGTCCTACGCCAGATAGGTTACATCCGACATGCGATTCGGCTCGTTCAAACTTACTCTCCATTTTTTTCATAAGTAGTAGAGACATATACATATGATCTCTTACTCTTTATTATCATTAACTTTGATTTTTTGTTTATATTTCTTTGTTACATTTAATTTCTTTTCTCGGTTTGAATATGCCGTTCATGATGCCGGGTAAAGTCTACCCAGCATAAAGGAGGAAGTCCAATGCCGGATACTTCGTGCCCGGCACACGGTCCGGCATATTCAATATGATCTATTTTTCTTTTCGTTTTGTAACATTTTTATATTTTTGTTTTTTTATATTTTATTGTTAAATTAATATTGTGTGTTACTCCTCCTAAGTAAATAAGGTGAATGCATCTCCGATCGCATAATCTTCATGAAGATTCATCTGACCGCGATCAGGAGACAAAGAGGACATTTCTTCGTTCCTTAAGGCAATGATGAAACCTACAAACACACTCCCTGCACAAATGAAATCAAATACCACCGGCGAATGGCAAACACTCTCTTCCGCCCTGTGCTCCGAATTGCCAGATTTTATACCACCTAAGGAAGCGGAACTTGCAGATACATCGACCATTCGCATGGAGCATAAGTCGATGCAGTCGCAAATGCAGCAACTTCTTGCTCAACCAAGACTACCTGGTCCACTCCTGTCTCCAACTCAAATTGATCCGAGGGAGCATGCGAATCGATCATGATCTCTTCCCAGATCTCTGATCATTCGCCAAGTAGCCAAAAGGCTAAGTGTAGGGCAGCCCCCACGCGTCTAGTCTTCTTGCACCACAGGGGAGTCATTTTCTTCTTAATTACTTTTAATTTTCTTTATTAAAGTCTTTCTTTATTTATTTTATTTTTCTTTCGAACACTGGGGAAAGTGTTCCTGCCAAGTGTAGGGCAGGGACCCCCCCTTAAAAAAAGTTTTTAATAATATGCGTAAGTTGTGAGTTTCATCAATGTTTTACTAAACTTTTTGCATGTTTTTGATTGAGATGAGAATAGGAATGAATAATGCTTGTTCTCTCAAGAGGTTAGCTTTCTAATGACTTGTAGATTCCTATTTTTAACTTTTTGATTCTTTTTATTTAACATGAGTACATGATCTTGCTCCTAATTCTTTCCTTTATGTACTTCTGGGTATTATTTTCTTCCCTTTTTCAAACTGTGAAAAATCTATTGGGTGAAAATCTTAAAAAGGGTTTTTGTGAAAAAAAGAAAGAAGAAGAAAAAAAAAGAAATGTAAATTCTTCTTCCAAAGGAAAAGCATTATTCATTGAGGTTGCAAAAAAAATTTGCCTTAGAATACAAGCAAGAAACAGACGAGAGTTTTTCCTTTTGTTTTTCTCCTAAATTCCCCGTTCTTCAATGCAAAAAATTCATGGTTGATTCAAAAACCCTTGCGAAATTGGGCTGAACATAAAAACCATTGATGAGTGTCTTGGCCACATTCAGAAACTCTTGAAAAATAGAGCTGAGTGATGGAAACCGGAAAAATGAGAGATTACAAATCCCTTATGCAAAATAGCCCAAAAGCTTTTGATCGGTTTTGAAATTCTTTATTTTTATACCCATTAGTATGTTTTGATGGATAAGGATGATTAAGTGATACTTGTGAAATAGAGTCAGGTAGTTTAGATATATTTATCTAATTATCATTCTAAAGTTTATCTATTTTGTGCATAAGTAATTACTCCTTTCTAATCTAATTTTGCTCGAGGACTAGCAAAAGGTAAGTGTAGGGCCTTGATAAGCCGCAGACTTATCGTATTTTATGCACTAGATTCAGGGATATATTTATCTAAATAAGATTAAACAGATGTATTTATGTTATATCTATGTATTAAAGTATATTATTAGTTCAGTCTTATGCGTTTATATGTTTTGTGTACAAGGAACAAGTTTCTAGCCAAAAGTCCATTGATGCCGGACATAAGGCCGGGTAAATCCTGCACGACACTCGCATAGAACAGAAAAGGAGCTATGCCGGATGCAATGCCGGGTAAATCCTAGCCGGCACAAGTAAAAAGTCACCTCAGTTCACCAGAAGTTAGCAGTACATGAAGAGGTGCCTTTTGATGAAGAGGTGTCTTTTGATGAAGAGGTGTCTTTTGATGAAGAGGTGTCTTTTCATGAAGAGGTGTCTTTTGATGAAGAGGTGTCTTTTGATGAAGAGGTGTCTTTTGGTGAAATGGTGTCTTTTGGCGAAAAGGTGTCTCATGGTGAAATGGTGTCTCATGGTGAAGAGGTGTCATTTAGTTGGAAAGATGTCTTTTGGATGGGAAGACACTATGGAAAGACATCATTTGGTGATGTGTCTTTCCATACCAATACAACAAGTGTAAAAGGTATCTTTTTGCTAAAGACATGTCTTGGAGTTGTGTCTTTCTGGAAAGACTTCATTTAAGATGTGTCCTTCCATAGAATCACTTCCAACACCTATAAATACCCTACCCATGTGATCATTTGAGAACACACTTCAACATACCAAATCACTCCATTCACACTACATTTCCACCCACATCCCATTGTTGGTGTCCAAGGCATTTCAACGGATCCATCCACGAAGAAGAAGAGAAGATTTCCTTTTCGGGTTAAGGCTTGATCAATCTCCTTCTCCCTTTATGTATTTCTTCCTTATTTGGGGTGGATGGTGAAGTAGAGATCCTTGTTAGTTTGGTTAGGGATGATTTCTTCCTTGTAAACACTTTGATCATTCAATATATATTTCCAAGTTTTACTAAGACTCGGATCTTCATGAAAGGCGGAATGAGATTGCTACTTGTTCCCCTATCTTCTTAATTCTACTGGAGGTTCAAAAGACAAAGGTGTTTTGGTTGAAGAGTCTTGGTGGTCCGTCACCGTTGTTAGATGCAGGGGTGTAGATGACAACATCGAAAGAGTTGAATAACCTTATCCATTTTCATTATTTTAGTCGAATACTGACGAGAGATTGTTGGGTTCGAATTTGGATAATGAGTCCTTGTTTTCGGGGTTCGAAACTGGGATAAAAATTCACATTTCGTTCTTGCCGGGTCTAATGTCGGGTTGGTTCTGTCCGGCATATTCAACGTCTTTGAACATGCCGTGCAAAAACTATCCGGCAGGACATCCGGCACGTTCATTTGTTCGGGTGATTTCAGAGACTTGTTATGTATTAAATGTTCACAGTGGTACTTGGGGTTGATCTAGTCCCGAATCATACATTTAGTTAGGACTTTAGTCAGTTATTTTATATTATAATTACATTTACTTTTCCCCCCTTGTTTTAGAATAGGTTATTACCGGATTAGGACTAGTTTTCTATAAGTCCCTTGGGTTCGATACTCTCGGTCGTAATATATTTTCACTATACTCCGACCGGGTTTTATTTTGCTACCCGTAGTAGAGTTGTAGGATTAGTTTATTATTTTATTCTTTTTATGTATATAGTTTTTCCTACAAATTTCTTGTTAGCACAAACCGAATCGAGTAACCACCTACCTCGATTAGCAGAAGTATCGATCACACTTTAAGCAAAATGCAGCCCGGAACGCTCTCCAACCAGACACGAACACAATTACTCAACAACACAAATCGACAACCCACAATCAGAAGTCAGACAAGAAACCTAGATTAACAACATTCCTCAATTCTGCAACCCAAACCTGGTTACGAGGACGTAGAGGAATCCAATTGATTACAACAGCGTAGCCTTAACAATCCGAATTCCCAACGTAGAGTCGTCGCCGCTGAATCAATACATACAGAATCCCAAAATCAGAAACTGAGGGAGGAGAAACCAACAACGGAATACAAAATTCTGTAGACAAACCTGATCGAAGAGGAGAACCGCCGCAGCAACGAGGTCTTCAATCTGATCGCAATGACAGCAGCACAATTCTCACAGAGGAGGAATCAAGAGAGAGAGAAAGAGAGAGGAGAGGCACTCGTTCTGACTTCAGGAAACTGGCAACGCTCCACGACCTATCTGACGTGATATACAATGATCAGGAAAAGAAAGAAATAAGGAATTCCTTTCCTTACAAATCCAATAATTAATTACCTTAATTAATTAATTGAATGACCTCCTTGTCCTTGACAATTAAAACAATGCCGCTGACGTCCCAACTGACAGCAAAAGGGTTAATCCAACTTAGAATAACATTGTAACGGATATAATATAAGGTATGAACTATGGGTTATAACATCACCTCCCCCTTAAAAGAATCTCGTCCTTGAGATTAACTCACCTTACTGCTCGAACAGAGAAGGAAACTTGGCACGTAGTTCATCCTCGAGCTCCCAAGTCGCTTCACTCTCTGACTGATCAGACCACTGGACCTTAACCATAGGCAGGGTCTTACTACGAAGCCGACGAACGTCTCTGGCTAAAATGCGGGTAGGCACCACCTCGAAACTGCAGTCCTCCCTCAACTGAAGGTGGCTGTAGTCGATCACATGAGACGGATCATGCAGGTACTTCCTCAACATCGAAACATGGAAAACACTATGGACAGCAGACAAGGATGGAGGCAAAGCTAGACGATAAGCCACAGGGCCAATTCTCTCTAGAATCTCAAACGGTCCAACGAACCTTGGGCTAAGCTTCCCACGCTTCCCAAACCGGACTACGCCTCTGACCGGCGACACTCGCAGATAGACGTGATCACCAACATCAAACTCAAGCGGCCTGCGCCTCTGGTCTGCATAACACTTCTTCCTACTCTGAGCAACAAGCAAACGCTCCCGAATCATCCTGATCTTCTCCACTGCACCCTGCACCAGCTCGGGCCCAACCAAGACCCTCTCCTTCAGGTCATCCCAACAGATGGGAGACCTGCACCTCGTGCCATACAACGCTTCAAACGGAGCCATACCAATGCTCGCCTGAAAGCTGTTGTTGTAGGCGAACTCAATCAAGGTCACATGCTGATCCCAGCTGCCCCCAAAATCTAGGACACATGCGCGAAGCATGTCCTCCAGGACCTAATTTGTCCTCTCTGTCTGGCCATGTGACTGCGGATGGTAGGCTGAACGCTAAACTTGTACCCAAGGCCTTATGCAAACTGCGCCAAAACCTCGAAACAAAGCGCGGGTCATGATCAGAAACTATAGAAGCAGGCACCCCATGCAGCCTCACTATCTCATCGAGATACAGACGAGCCAAATGCTCCAAACTGAAAGTCTTCTTCACTGGCAAGAAATGGGCAGACTTAGTTAGTCGATCAACTATCACCTACACAGCGTCACAGCCTGAAGGAGTCTTGGGCAAACCCATGACAAAGTCCATCCCTACACTCTCCCACTTCCACTCAGGAATGGGAAGGGGCTGAAGCAAACCCGCTGGCCTCTGGTGCTCAGCCTTCACTTGCTGACAGGTCTGGCACTTAGAAACAAACTCAGAGATGTCACGCTTCATCCCAGACCACCAGAATGACTCTCTGAGATCTTGATACATCTTCACCCCTCCTGGGTGAACTGAATATGGCGCTCCATGAGCCTCCTGAAGGATCTCTCTATGCAGAACTGCGTCATCCGACACACACACTCGACCCCTGAAGCGCAGAAAACCATCACTGGAGACACTGAAGTCCGAACTCTGCTCTAAAGACAGTCCCTCTCTGATCCGACACAAAGCTGAATCTGACTCCTGACCAACTCTGATCCTGTCGACCAACGAAGACTGAACCTGAAGCGCTGCTATCATACTGGCACTGGCTGGTCTGACTACCCAAACACCCATACGCTGAAGCTCTAAGGCGGACCTCTGATCTCCTGTCAAAGCACCAGCTACACCCGGAGCACCTCTCCGACTCAAAGCATCTGCCACAACATTCGCTCTACCCGGGTGGTAGAGGATCTCCAAATCGTAGTCATGGAGTAGCTCCAACCACCTCCTCTGTCTCAAGTTCAGCTCCTTCTGAGTGAACAGATACTTGAGACTCTTGTGGTCCGTTTAAACCTTACACGACGCCCCATACAGATAATGCCTTCAAATCTTCAGCGCAAAAACCACAGCTGCCAACTCCAGATCATGGGTAGGGTAGTTCTTCTCATAAGGCTTAAGCTGCCGAGAGCCAGAAGCCACTACCTTACCCTGCTGCATCAAAACACAACCCAGTCCCTTATGGGACGCATCGCAGAAGACCTCGAAGCCCTCTGTCCCAGAAGGCAAGGTCAGGATCGGTGCGGTCGTCAGCCTCTTCTTAATCTCCTGGAAGCTCTGCTCGCAAGCCTCGCTTCACTCATACTTGATCTCATTCCTCAACAGACGGGTCAGTGGGGATACAATCTTAGAGAATCCCTCAACGAACTTCCTGTAATACCCAGCTAACCCAAGGAAACTACGGATCTCAGCAACATTCATGGGCCTCGCCCACTCCATCACCGCTCTAATCTTCTCAGGGTCCACTGAGATACCGTCCTTCGAGACCACATGTCCCAAGAACACTACACGATCGAGCCAGAAGTCACACTTCTTCAGCTTAGCATACAGCTCATGATCCTTCAACGTCTGCAGAACAATCCTCAGATGCTCCTCGTGCTCCTCTACACTCTTGGAATACACTAAGATGTCATCTATGAAGACCACTACAAACTGATCCAGATAGGGTTTGAAAACCCGGTTCATCATATCCATGAAGACTGAGGGAGCATTAGTCAAACCAAACGGCATGACCAGGAACTCGTAATGACCATAACGAGTCCTAAAAGCGGACTTAGGCACATCTTCGGCCTTAATCCTCAACTGATGGTAGCCTGAACGAAGGTCGATCTTCGAGAACACTATGGCGCCCGCCAACTGGTCAAACAAATCATCAATACGCGGAAGGGGATAGCGGTTCTTAATGGTCACCTTGTTCAGCTCTCTATAGTCAATACACAATCTGAAAGTCCCATCCTTCTTCTTCACAAATAGCACTGGCGCTCCCCAAGGCGAAACGCTAGGGCGAATGAAGCCCTTATCCAGCAACTCCTGAAGCTGGACCTTCAGCTCCTTCAATTCTGCCGGACTCATACGGTACGGGGCCCTAGAGATGGGCTGAGTCTCTAGTGCTAAGTCAATCATGAACTCCACCTCCCTCACTGGTGGAAGTCCGGGCACGTCATCCTGGAAGACCTCAGGAAACTCTCTGACGATCGGGATGCTCTCCAAGCTAGATCCCTCACGCACCTCTGGCAGATAACACAAGAATCCTTGGCAGCCCTTCCTCAAGAAGCTGGCTGCCTGCATCGCTGACACAACCACAGGCGCACATGGAACTGCATTCCCAGAGAAAGCAAAATGAGTACTGTCTGGCAGGTCGAATGTCACCCTCCTAGCTGCACAGTCTATATGGGCATGGTGCTCTGCTAGCCAGTCTATGCCCAAGATCACATCAAAACAGGCCATCCGCATCGGGATGAGGTCAGCATAAAAAGTCTTGTCCCTAACTGCTATGGGACAAGTCTTACACACAGAATTCAACACACAAGGGGCAACCCCACCTACTGGACTACTCACACACAGGTCTACCTCACTAGGCATAGCAGTCAGTCCAAGGTCACCCAACAAATCAGAACAGATAAAGGAGTGCGTAGCTCCGGAGTCAAACAAGCAAAACACATCCTGAGAATGGATCTGGAGAATACCTGAGACGATGCGATCACCAGCTCGATCACGCTCTCCTGCCATAGCATACACTCGAGCCTGAGTCTGAGGCTTCTTCTAGTCGGACCTCGCCCCTGAGTCTGAGCCGGTACCTTTATCTCCTGAGCCTCTACCGGATGCCTGAGGACACTGAGCAATCCGGTGCTCCATCGACCCGCACTTAAAGCAGGCACCGGTCTTCTTGTAGCACTCCCTACCAGGATGGGAGTGACCACAAGACCCACACTTCGCCCCAGCTGACGAAGATGACGAAGCTCCCCGACGATCTCCATAGGACTACTTCTTCTGAGGAGGAGCAGCCTCCTTCTTCTGAGGCTCTTCAGCACGACTCTTCCCCTTGTGGTCCTTGCCAGCCTGTCTGCCCTCGATGTCGGCCTCTACCAGCAGAGCGACATCTGCCACATCTCTGAAGGTCCGGTGACGAAGGAGTGTCATCGCGGACCTAATGTCAGGTCTCAGTCCGCTCTCGAACTTACGGGCCTTCCTATGCTCATCAGGCTCCGGAGCATACTTCGAAAGAGTCACAAATTTCCTCACGTACTCCTCAACTGTCATATCTCTCCCCTGGCGCAGCCGGTTATACTCGTTGATCTTCTGGTCCTTATAGACATCCGGATAGAACTGCTTGTTGAACTCCAAGCAGAACTGATCCCAGGTCCAAGGCTGGGGGTGTCTACCCATCACCATGCGCCACCACTCCTTCGCCTCCCCCTTAAAGAGGAACGTGGCGAAGTCGACCTTCTGGTCATCCTCTGAGCCCATCACTCTCAGTAGATCCTCCACATCTGTAATCCAGTGGCTCGCCTCCTGAGGGTCGCCACAGCCGTCGAAGGAAGGCGGCTTCAGCTTCATAAACTCTTGGAGGGCTCTAACTCGGCTTCCCACAGCATTCGCCCCTGCTGGGCCTGCGCCACCAGCTCCTCCACCAGCTCCCCCTGCAGCTGCAGCCATCGTCTGCATCAATTGCGCCACATACTGCTGCACTGCATCCGCAGCATCTCCCTGAGGGGTCACTGGTGTTCTACGAGGAGGCATTCTGAGATACACAAATCCAAAACTCGTCAGAACTGACTCAGACTTCAAACAACTGCCACAGCTGAACCTCACACAAGCAAACACAACCACAAACCCTAAAGAAAGCCAAACCTGGCTCTGATACCACTAAATGTAACACCCCTAAAACCGGCCTAAGAGTTAAGGGTATTACCCGCCGCGTATTACTACCTAATAACGCAAGGCTCTAAAACACCCAAATGCAATAAAGGCCCAAAACAGAGTTTCCATAAACATTGTAAACTAGAGTACTCAAATACAGCAAAAGTAATACAAAATCCCAAATACATGTTCCAAACAGAAACAAAAGTCAAAACAGTGTAAGGCCCGAAGGCTACAACATCATAAATACTAGTCTGAATGAACAACAAGCTAAACACTATAGCTCCAGAAACTTAAAATGATCCTCGCTGATCAATCTGCAAAAATGTTAAAAGTAATGGGGTGAGCACACAACTATGCCCAGTAAGCAGCGACCGTCATCAGTAAGGTCGCTCAAAACAATTGAAATCAGAAGAGGAGAAGATAAACATTATATCCACAATTCTCAAACAGTCAGAAGCTCTCAGAAGCAGTAACGGAGACAGAGGGGAACACAAGAGTTCCCAATTCAGAAACAATCAGAGTTCTTAAACAGAAAGGGACAAGACACAATGCACACACTCAGAAGGGTCGAAGACCCATAGACCATAACAGGTCTCTCGACAACGCAGAAATGACTCTAATGAGCCAAAGGGTTCATCAACCCCACAGAACAGAAAGGGGATGACCCACACTCAGAACGACGTCTACATGGTATACCACGGAATAGCTTGATCCAGCCATTCACGGCTCAGAAACAAAGTGTAATGTCCCAAAATAGAAGGATTGCATAAACAGAAGCAAAATTGCATTTAGATATGCCAAAACACTCATAAATCAGTAGTACAGTTCATAGGGAATCCAACGCCTCAAACGGCACTCAAATCGGAGTTCGAACGAAGAAGTTACGCTGAAAGCAGTGAGGTGTCCGAACTTGGGTCCGGACGTCGAAGTTCGGACGCAAGTCGAGACTCAGAAACCAGAATAGCCAAATGTCCGAACTTGTGTCCGGACATCAATGTTCGGACACAAGCCGATTTGAAATCAGACAGGAAATTTCAGACCGTCCGAACATCAAGGTTTGGACCGATGTTCGGACAGGTTTTACGAGAAAAATCACGTGGAAGGTCCGATCTTGTGTCCGGACGTCGAAGTTCGGACACAGGTCGAACTAAAATCAGAAGAGAAACTAAGGGTGTGTCCGAACATCTAAGTTCGGACAGATGTTCGGACATACCCCGAACTTATAAAATCAAAAAGGCAAAACACACTGTCCGAACTTCAAAGCTTGGACGGAAGTTCGGACAGTGCGAAAACTGCAGATTTCAGAAGACGAACAGAGCAGAAAAACAACGCGATTCGACACCACGAATTGCCAATTCAGAACACACACCAAAACAGTCATAAATACAGGAGACCATAGGGGTTTAGCCATTCAGAAACGCAATTTAAACAGACAACAACAATTGCAATCCGCACACAAATCAAATGACAAAACCTTGCAAACCCCATGGCTGAACTTCCAAACCAAATCGAGTAACCACCTACCTCGATTAGCAGAAGTATCGATCACACTTTAAGCAAAATGCAGCCCGGAACGCTCTCCAACCAGACACGAACACAATCACTGAACAACACAAATCGACAACCCACAATCAGAAGTCAGACAAGAAACCTAGATTAACAACATTCCTTAACTCTGCAACCCAAACCTGGTTACGAGGACGCAGAGGAATCCAATAGATTACAACAGCGTAGCCTTAACAATCCGAATTCCCAACACAGAGTCGTCGCCGCTGAATCAATACATACGGAATCCCAAAATCAGAAACCGAGGGAGGAGAAACCAACATCGGAATCCAAAATTCTGTAGACAAACCTGATCGAAGAGGAGAACCGCCGCAACAACAAGGTCTTCAATCTGATCGCAATGACAGCTGCACAATTCTCACAGAGGAGGAATCAAGAGAGAGAGAAAGAGAGAGGAGAGGCGCTCGTTCCGACTTTAGGAAACTGACAACGCTCCATGACCTATCTGACGTGATATACAATGATCAGGAAAAGAAAGAAATAAGGAATTCCTTTCCTTACAAATCAAATATTTAATTACCTTAATTAATTAATTGAATGACCTCCTTGTCCTTGACAATTAAAACAATGCCGCTGACGTCCCAACTGATAGCAAAAGGGTTAATCCAGCTTAGAATAACATTGTAACGGATATAATATAAGGTATGAACTATGGGTTATAACACGATACTACTTACATCTGTCAAAGGTTAAAATCTAACCTTTCACTTGAGGTTCATTTGGTAGGTGAACAGTATAATTGATTTCCTAGACATGATGTTCAACTGCAGCCTTTAATGTTATGATCTTACTTAATGAGGTTGCACTTCCGACAGCTCAACTTTTTCTAAGGCAAGTGAAGCCGTGCCGTTTGAGTACTGACAGCTCCCACATTGGTAAATTTGTAGGCCTATTACTACAATAAATTGACCGACTATCTTTTGATGTTACAAAATAGTAAACACACATGCACCAGGCACTCATATTGGTCAATGGAATTCAACCACCAGTTACAGCAGAGAAGCTGTAACTATTGTTTTTTAGTTTTGGTGTAGCCAGGTCATCGTACATATATATCAGATAACCCTATAACCACATGTTAAGAATCTTATCCCCATTCCTGTTGTTTACATTGCGCGTGCGTCTCCTTCAGCACAAGGATAGCCACTGGTACTACTACTAACAATGAAAGAGCTTTATCATCTTGCTTTTTTCTTATTTTTATCTATCTGTTTTGCTCCCATGTTTGATGTGCAGGTCAAGATGATGCCAAGAAGAACATCGAAGGAAGGATTGAAAACAGAAATGACAATGCCTATTAAGAAGGTGAAGCTTGAACCTAACCAGATGGAGGTTAAGGTGGATGTAAACATTCAGAGTCTCCAGTCCAAATCTGATGAGGCAAAACAAAACAATCGAGATTGGAATCTTTTCAATACGCCCCCACCGCCAGGATATGATGAAGAGTACTGGAGATTTTTACAAAGATTTGGAAGGAAGTGTCATTAAAACCTAAGGTGTAGTTGTTGGTGGGTTGACTCAATAAAGTAGAGGTTGTTTTTTCATTTCCAGAAGCGTAAGTGTATCTTACTATCAAGGTGATGATTGTTTGATAGTCTACTGTAAAAGACGTGTGTTGATATTTCATTTCCAAAAGTGCAAGTGTAACTTGGTTTCAAATTGTTGTATGTTTGTTCATCAGTTATACAACACGTATGTTGCTATTTCATTTCCAAAAGTTCAACAGCAAATTGGATTCAAATTGATAAACAATATCTGCGTACAAGTCAATTGCACTATGTGATAGTTTGAAAAGCTCAATGAATGCAAGAACAACAAAACGACTTCAACCGTGAAAATGCTTGTGCTCCAATTACTTCCCCCAAATCTTGCTATGCAGGAATGATTTGTATGTGTAAACAGGCTGTACTGTTCCTGTAAATAAAACCGAAATTACATCTGCTTCTAAACCTGTTGCATATTAATTACTCCATTGGTGACAACAATGCATATCAGTTGAAATGAACAATGCTAATGCATTTGCGCATCAGATGAGTATTTCAATGCCAGAAAACAATGGAAACACCAAGAGTGCTTAAGATGTAGAAGTTCTGTTACATCTACCAACAAAATGCAGCACTACACATACTTCGAAGTAACAGAGAATATCAGCAGAAGATACCAAAACAACTTAAAATAGTAGAACACATACACCATAAGCCTGTGTATAAAACAAAGTGACCACCAAGTACAACAGCAAAAGCATCATTCAAAAGTGCAGTACTAATACGTAACAACTGCGATGCTAGGGTCCTTAAAACTACAAAGAAAAAAGCGTAACTATTTTCTACTTCTACACTAAGCACAAAAGTGCACTAGTACAAGTGCTACGCATGTTGTTCGAATACTACATTTAACCACAGTCAAACTTCTCCACACACTAGTCAGAACTGGTGGCCTCACAATCTTCAAACCATGAAAATGGAGAAGATGGAGGTGATGAAGTTTCTACCCGACGCTTCTTGTCTGGCCTGCAAGTAACTGGAGCATTCTGCTTCCAGGTTATCAGTCCAGATCGACTAAAGGATGTTGTTCCCCCACCTTGGTCAGTAGATATTGTTGTTGTTGTCTTATGATGACTACTTGCCCCTGCAGATAAAGGATTTTCATAGTATTTATTTAAATCAAAAGATGGAACATTAAACAGTGAAAATCGGTTCCTCTTCTTCTCCATTGGGTTAAACAGAATTGGATTACTATTTGGTAACGCCACAAATTGATCCTTCATGGTTTTTTTATCAGAATCACTGTCATCAGATGACACCAAGATTATTGGAGAGGGAAGGAGAAGAAGGGGGTTTCTTGGAGTTGCTGGTCATTTTGGAGAAAATATTTGAAGTAGTGTCAATAATGGAACTGCAACAACCCTGGTATGATATGGCTCTGCTAGAGGAGTGTTATACCCAAAATTTCAACCCCCCCGGAGTAGTCTCTAAGGCATACGTGTTACAAAGGGCAAAGTGGTCAAAATGCACCAATGTAGGATTTTCCAAGGACATTCTCGGGATTTTCTATTTTTCATATGACTTGTTCATTATCTCCAAACACTTCCAAACATCATGGTCATTATGAAAGGTATTTCATGATTCTCTGATAATATTTATTCTGGAAATTTAGCTTTTAATTCATATTATAAGCTAATTTCTTTAATAATTAACACATGAAATAGCCTCAAAATAGAAATTAAAAGGTTTCCAAAATTAAAATAAAAGTGTCACATGGTTACCATGACTACATACAGTCATAAACCTGAAATTATTTTATTGGGAACCTTATCCCAAAATTTAAAAGAGAAATTCAATCATTTTTACAATTTTCTCTCTCCTCTGGAAAATACCGAAATGAAAACAAAATGTCATGAAATGTTAACACAAGATAGAGGATGATTTTTAAAGACTAATGCCGTTGGAATTTCGTTATTTCGACTTTCCAATAATTAGTTATGAATTATGGGAGATTCCATATTGTGCGATTTTTATCTAATCGACTATTTATCAAAATAATCCGATTCCAACTCTCAAAATTCCTAAAAATCATTATTTACCTTCAGTTAAATTTTCATAATTTTTATCGGCTTGCAACACATTCTAAAAAATCAGATTCCCTTAGAGCACAAAATCAGTCTTTTAGATAAAGATCTTGCTCTATCAATTTGACCATGCTCTTTCTATAAAAGGACCCCCCAAGAACGAACTAGGGCAGAGGAGATCATCCCCAAAGTCAGAGAACTCAGCCGTCAACCCACTTCCAACGTTTTTGCAACCCCGAGCCTCGAATCTATACCGAAATCATCCCGAAATCACCAAAAAACACATTCTTCTCCCATTGAGATTCCTAGCACCAAACACAAAAATACAGAAGCAAACCGTGGCTAACAATACAAGGAAGAAGGAGCCAGAAGCTTGGGTCAAAGTCGAACCGGATCGGCCATCAACGAAGCTCTCGAAGATTCCCGACGTGAAGGAACAATCAAATCCCGAAGTCAAAACAGGTTGGAATTTGACTTCCTTAACCCCTCTGATCAGAATACACTTATGTGTGAAATTTCTAATCGAATTAACTTTTTATTGCTTCTGAATTAAGGTTTGTTTGTGTTTCTGTCTAATAACTTGTTAACTAAGTTTCGTATTAATTTTGACTTCAAATTGAATTCTTTCAATCACTAACGTCTTGTACATCTTTTAGGCTACAGCCCATAAAATTTGAGCCAAAAACACCTTCGGGAACAGCCTCAACGTCGCCGTCCGAGGGCGGTCCGCACCCACGGACGTCATGTCCGGGGTCCCGGACTCCCTGTCCGTAAGCTCGGACGCCCACGGATGGCGGCGGGATTTTTAAATTTTAAAAATTTAGGTTTTCTAATAATGTCCGGGCCCACGGACAGCCTGTCCGTGGCCCCGGACTTTACAATTTTCTGTTTTCTGTTTAATTCGACTTTTATTTTCATATAGGTTAACAGGGGTCCGTGGTCTCGGACATTAGGTCCGTGGCTACGGATGGAAACAAAATTTGACCTAATTCTGCCTCCGAAACCCTAGTTTAGGTAATTTTAATTTCCACTTTAATTTTCTGTCAAAAAAACGTTAAAAAATAAAAAAAAATAGAAGCGCGCACCTAGGTTAAAAACAACTTTGTAGAAAGCCGTAATTGAACCAAGTAGAGGAAAAACGACCTAGGAAGGGTAATGAAAGTAATTTGAACCCTAATTAAGTCGAATATCAAGCCCCCGAACCCGAACTCTCCTTTCCTAATTTGATCTAGGTTAAAATTAGGTGGCGACTCATAATAGGTTCCAGTGAGCTAGCTTAGGCTTTAATAATTATTGTTATATGACATAGTTATTAATCTTAGGCTATAAGTGGACCTAAAACCCGATTAGATCCTAATCAGCTTTAATCCACATAGGATAGGGTTTAAAATCGAGGCTCACAGACTGGCGACTCTGCTGGGGACAAACTCTTAATATTAACTTGATTAATTTTAAGAAAGAGGGCTTAACTCGAAAAATGTTTATTTATGGCTTTATTACTTTGTTTGTTTACTTTGGTGCGCACTTTAATTTTCTGCACCTTTGCATCATATGAGAGCGAGGGTCCACCTAAACCGATTTCACCCCGGGACCCGTTTGAGGGTCCCCTGTCAGGGACTCACACCTTTTAGGTGATGTGAATAAGCGGGGGAAAAGAGGAGGGTGTCGCCTAACCACACCCCCTTAATACCTGGGCTTTAGCCCCAAGCGTTTTCCTGGCAGTGCCCTTACCTAGCCCTTTTGTTTGGTCAGTCAAAGACCCGACCGTAGACGCACACCTTCAGGTGATGTGAAAAGAGTGGGGAAGCCCAAAGGGAGTAGCGTGCAAGCCCTATTCCTTTGTGGTGACCCGGGCCCGCGCCCCAAGCACCTCTCCGGATCGATCCATACCCGGTTTGATTTAAACGTCTAGTGAGGACATGTTGAATTTGTGTGGGCCTTGTTTGCTTGTATGATCGGCCCATTACCCAACCTAGAGATTGATAGGAACTTTTCCTACATCAACTCAGCCCAACCCGATATCGCGGCTTTATTGTTTGCGGCCCAAAGGCCTTGCTTGATTAGAATGTGTGAGTTATTTGCTCGGGCTTCAGCCCAAAAGTTTAGATTTAGGTGATTTCTCTTTCAGCTTAATTTGAATTATCAATTTAGTTCTAGGCCTATGAAAAGCCAATCTACCTAAAGCAGTCCATAAGACATGAAAATCAATCAGGTTTTTTCCGTTTCGGCCCAAGGCCCATTCTAGTCTAGGTGAACTTTTTGTTTGGGCCCTGGCCCAAAGCCCTAGATCTAGGTGTCATACCTTTTAGGCCCACTCAAAACCATTTGTTTAGGTTTCAACTCACTCGAATTCAAGATAATTTTTCATAACCCATTCATTCTAGTTTCTGGCCTCAAGGCCCAGCAGGGACATCAAACAAGTCTTAGACTTCAAAGTTTCTCTCTCAGCCCAGTGGCCCATTCATAGTTCATATGGCTTCCTTCAGCTTGTATGTATCACTTCCAGATTAAGGGCCTTCAGGCCCACACATCCATTCTAGTCTAGAAGTCCCTCAGGCCCATGTCTTACTTCTAGCCCAAACACTTTCCGGCCCAAGCGCCGCAATCCCTAATCATTTCGGCCCAAGTGCCACATTCTCAAACACAGTCTGGCCCAAGCACCACGTCCTCAAACACTCTTTGGCCCAAGCACCGTACTTTCAAACACTCTGGCCCAAGCGCCACATCTTCCCAACATTCCGGCCCAAGCGGCACATCTTCACAACAATCCGGCCAAAGTGCCACAATCTCACAACACATTCCGGCCCAAGTGCCAACCCCCTTATGAATCATCATGGCCTGTGTGCCTCACCTTCAATTCTTCCAGGCCCGAGTGCCAATCCACATTCGTGAAACCATTTCAAGCCATGTACCTCACATTCAGGCCCAAGTGCCTTGTGCGCAACTTATAGGCGTTCCTAGTTCAGACTCTTCACGGAGCCCACACAGAGTCCAAGAAGAGGACAGTCACGGTCATCTTAGCGACATCCTGACAGTCAAGAGCTCGGGTCTTCAGCATGCCGACATCAGACAGTTCAGCAGAGCTCGAATTCAATGGAAAGTTTAGGGTTCCCATGCATTCTACTGCATAACTTGTTAAAACATTCATCTTTCAAGTGCATCGTTCAAAGTTTTCAAAGAATGATCGTTTTCAAACCACCGATAAGAAGTATCGATTTTTCATCTTCTTCCTCATGTTCACAAATGGATGACTTTTTCGAGTCTAAAGGGGTAACAAAAAAAGATTTTGTTTCACACAAGTTTCTTTTGAGAAAATGGTTCATGAAATAATTATTTCCCGACAATGGCATGCAAAGACTTGTATTTTGTTTCCGAAATTTTGAACATGCTCTTCTAAGTCCCACAGTCCATTCCAAAATATCCACAAGGCATTCCAAAATCACATCTGTTTAAGTGTTGTCATAAACCCCAGGTCAATACTGGGGGCAATCTGAGTTCAGGATCGTCATCTTTGATCTTTCGTTTAAGCGTGTGAACTAGTCTCTAAGTGAAATTCGCGAAAGTGTCTTGAGCGGAAAAACCATGAGTGAACGAGCGTGTCATCTTTACACGACTCCGGTGAGACCACATTCAAAGGTGAGGTAAACGGCATAACTCCGACCGAAGGAGATAATTTGTAAATTTACTCTTAGATCTGTGAAAAGTAACAAAGAATGGATACACAACTATCAGGAATGACGAAGCACCTAGGTACAGCACCACATAGCCAAAAGCTTGTAAACCCTGTCATTAAACCCTAGACACCCCCACTGAGCCTTTCATATATCCCTTTTCGATATTATGAGCTCCACAAAATAACCTAGCCAATGATGAATGTTCGACCCGGTGACCAAAGGAAGCGAGGAGCCTGACTCTCAGATAACACTCTCATCAGTCCAAAGAAGCAACGCCGCTGTCAGCGTGACAAAGTGATCCGCAAATGGTCCCAGAGTGACACAGGATCCAAAGAGCTCATATCGAAGCAGCTCTCGAAGCCCAAAACCGGGAAACACAAAACCCCGAAGGCAAAATCAATAAAGGATAAAGAAAGAAAAAAGGCAAACCCGTAGCGCCTCGAAGAAGTCCAAATGACAAAAAAAAAGAGAAATGTTGTAAAGAACAACTCCAAAAGTCCAGGTCCAGAAGCTCGAAAACACGTCAACATGAAGCAGTAACGACAACTTCAAGACAATGAAGATGAATCCGAGAGAAGACGCAAGTTGCAGCTTTGGTCACCCATTAAACTCCACATACCTCAAACATCCCTCCATGGTCCCATTGTTGCATCACACCCCATGGCCACATTATAAGCCTCAAAGACTTCCGACTTGGTAGTTGTGTATCCAATCACGTGAAAGTAACAGATCAATGCAAATTCATCAAATATCAAATTCAATGGTCTAGAAGTTGTGACCGTAAGTGAGAAACGAGTGTAACACCAAACACGTCGAGTGTAGGTTAGGAAGCACCAAATCAGAACATAAGCTTGACCCTGTGAGGACAAGACTCATTCGCACGTTTGATCAAAGAAAATAGGGGCAATCGATCGGAACGATCAATTGCCATGAACTCTAGCTCATATTGTCTTAAGGGAAAAATACTGGGGGCAATGTTGGCCAACAATCTGTATGACAACCACAATTGGAACCCAAGGCTTAAGCATCACCACCACCATCCCACACAGGCACACATAAGCCCTTACCACCACATCAAACACCACAGGCCACATAATCCCTTACCACATCAAACACCTCGCTCACATAAGCCCTTACACCACATCAAACACCACAGGCCCAAATAAGCCCTTACCTTACATCATACACATACCCACCGGCGGCATGTTCATCTGTAGGAGATAAATTACAAGTCCGAGTCTAGTATAGTTAGGAAATGATGATTCACTTTCCTTCACTAACAGAATTTTCTTCAAACAACAATTTCTTGTCTTGAACAACTTTCCTTTAAACACTTCGGTTTCATAAACCTCATCATGGCCACATTTGGCACACTTTCTAGCAATGTCTTGCTTTGGACAATTTTTTATCCTTAACATTGCCATGTTTGGCACATTTTCCAATGATTTCTTGTTTTGGACAAGTTTCCTACATACACTTTGATTGTATTTTGACATGCACATCATCTTTGCCATGTTTGGCACTTTCATAATCAACTTTCATTATGATCATTTGCATAAAGATAACCTTGCATCCGTCCGTACGAAACTCCTCATCATAGACCAGAGATACAGATTCTCACCCCGAAGATACAGATTCTTCAGAGATACAGATTCTCACCCCGAAGATACAGATTCTTCAGAGATACAGATTCTCACCCCGAAGATACAGATTCTTCAGAGATACAGATTCTCACCCCGAAGATACAGATTCTTCAGAGATACAGATTCTTGCCCCGAAGATACAGATTCTTTAGAGATACAGATTCTTGCCCCGAAGATACAGATTCTTTAGAGATACAGATTCTCACCCGATCAGAGATACAGATTCTCATCCATAAATACAGACTCTTCAGAGATACAGATTCTCACCCGTAGATTCAGATACAGATTCTCACCACGAAGATGCAGATTCTTTACAGATACAAATTCTCACCTGAGTTGAAGAACTCACCCTCAAGCTTGTCATAAGTCTTACCCACTTCCTTAGCACCTGCCACGTTTGGCACTCTCTGTCCTTAACCTTTTACACACACTTCGGAATAGGTTCCGGTCCCTAGATGCACCTAGGTCATACAATTCATCATCACATTAAGCACGTTTCACTCATTATAGGTAGTCAGCGCCTTAGAATAGCTTGACATCATTTTCATCGTTTAGGTAGTCAACGCCTTAGAATCGCTTGACATTACTTCATCTTATAGGTAGTCAACGCCTTAGAATCACTTGACATCTTCTCATTCTCACTCATAGGTAGTCAGTGCCTTAGAATAGCTCGACGCAATCTGCATATAGGGCCTTTTAAGATCTAAAATTTTGGTGTATCACTCAGGCATCAACTAGTCTTTTCATCTTCATTACAAAGCCTAGTTGACGGGGGGCAATCTGTTATACCCAAAATTTCAACCCCCCCGGAGTAGTCTCTAAGGCATACATGTTACAAAGGGCAAAGTGGTCAAAATGCACCAATGCAGGATTTTCCAAGGACATTCTCGGGATTTTCTATTTTTCATATGACTTGTTCATTATCTCCAAACACTTCCAAACATCATGGTCATTATGAAAGGTATTTCATGATTCTCTGATAATATTTATTCTGGAAATTTAGCTTTTAATTCATATTATAAGCTAATTTCTTTAATAATTAACACATGAAATAGCCTCAAAATAGAAATTAAAAGGTTTCCAAAATTAAAATAAAAGTGTCACATGGTTACCATGACTACATACAGTCATAAACCTGAAATTATTTTATTGGGAACCTTATCCCAAAATTTAAAAGAGAAATTCAATCATTTTTGCAATTTTCTCTCTCCTCTGGAAAATACCGAAATGAAAACAAAATGTCATGAAATGTTAACACAAGATAGAGGATGATTTTTAAAGACTAATGCCATTGGAATTTCGTTATTTCGACTTTCCAATAATTAGTTATGAATTATGGGAGATTCCATATTGTGCGATTTTTATCTAATCGACTATTTATCAAAATAATCCGATTCCAACTCTCAAAATTCCTAAAAATCATTATTTACCTTCAGTTAAATTTTCATAATTTTTATCGGCTTGCAACACATTCTAAAAAATCAGATTCCCTTAGAGCACAAAATCAGTCTTTTAGATAAAGATCTTGCTCTATCAATTTGACCATGCTCTTTCTATAAAAGGACCGCCCAAGAACGAACTAGGGCAGAGGAGATCATCCCCAAAGTCAGAGAACTCAGCCGTCAACCCACTTCCAACGTTTTTGCAACCCCGAGCCTCGAATCTATACCGAAATCATCCCGAAATCACCAAAAAACACATTCCTTCTTCTCCCATTGAGATTCCTAGCACCAAAACACAAAAATACAGAAGCAAACCGTGGCTAACAATACAAGGAAGAAGGAGCCAGAAGCTTGGGTCAAAGTCGAACCGGATCGGCCATCAACGAAGCTCTCGAAGATTCCCGACGTGAAGGAACAATCAAATCCCGAAGTCAAAACAGGTTGGAATTTGACTTCCTTAACCCCTCTGATCAGAATACACTTATGTGTGAAATTTCTAATCGAATTGACTTTTTATTGCTTCTGAATTAAGGTTTGTTTGTGTTTCTGTCTAATAACTTGTTAACTAAGTTTCGTATTAATTTTGACTTCAAATTGAATTCTTTCAATCACTAACGTCTTGTACATCTTTTAGGCTACACGCCCATAAAATTTGAGCCAAAAACACCTTCGGGAACAGCCTCAACGTCGCCGTCCGAGGGCGGTCCGCACCCACGGACGTCATGTCCGGGGTCCCGGACTCCCTGTCCGTAAGCTCGGACGCCCACGGACGGCGGCGGGATTTTTAAATTTTAAAAATTTAGGTTTTCTAATAATGTCCGGGCCCACGGACAGCCTGTCCGTGGCCCCGGACTTTACAATTTTCTGTTTTCTGTTTAATTCGACTTTTATTTTCATATAGGTTAACAGGGGTCCGTGGTCTCGGACATTAGGTCCGTGGCTACGGATGGAAACAAAATTTGACCTAATTCTGCCTCCGAAACCCTAGTTTAGGTAATTTTAATTTCCACTTTAATTTTCTGTCAAAAAAACGTTAAAAAATAAAAAAAAATAGAAGCGCGCACCTAGGTTAAAAACAACTTTGTAGAAAGCCGTAATTGAACCAAGTAGAGGAAAAACGACCTAGGAAGGGTAATGAAAGTAATTTGAACCCTAATTAAGTCGAATATCAAGCCCCCGAACCCGAACTCTCCTTTCCTAATTTGATCTAGGTTAAAATTAGGTGGCGACTCATAATAGGTTCCAGTGAGCTAGCTTAGGCTTTAATAATTATTGTTATATGACATAGTTATTAATCTTAGGCTATAAGTGGACCTAAAACCCGATTAGATCCTAATTAGCTTTAATCCACATAGGATAGGGTTTAAAATCGAGGCTCACAAGGAGTATGCACTTTTATAGAAGTCAATGGTGAATTGTCAAAGCAATTGTTGGGTGGATATTATTTAATGAGTTAGTGAACTACCCTTTAAAGCATTTTAATGTTTGTACAACTAGTAGAAGATGTGATGGAAGACCAACCAAGAAGTTCAATGCAGTAAATGAGAATAATTTAAAATAACAAGCAATAAGGTTAAAAAATGTGGGGGTACACCAGTGATTTTGCAGAAGATTGTGTGTGCAATTTGTATATTCAACGGTGTACTAACTAATCTTTCCAACTGACAGGAAGCATGGGAATAAGTATTGTCAATAACTATACTGATACAACCATATGCCAAAATGCTTAATATATTACCGCATAACATCAAAGATTACCACCCAATCTTCAAAAGATGTTTCATCCTTAATTAGCATCAACTGAGGTAACCACCACATGCGATGGATTACCAACTATCTTACAAATGTCCCTAACTTGACACCTAACCGCATCAAAAAGTAATAAGTTGTAGCATTTCCCCTCCCAAAAATCAGTGCTTCAAATTTTTAGTCTTACAACGTGCTAATAAACTACGCAAAACATAAACAACTAAACATCAAAAGTCAATACTAAGCTAAGTTACAGCCATAGTCAACCCATCAGCAAATAAGATAGTTTACTTTAACAGACAAACAACAACCAGAAGCATCAGCACATAAATTCCAACCATCATTCGATTAATCATTGCTTTTTTCTCATCAATGGGTTTTGCACCAACATTGTCACTGGTTTCTGTCCCATCCAGTTTGTTGCTGATGGACCTCAGAGTACTCTTGATTACCTCGATAGAATGAGTGTTACTTCTCACCATTGTCATCAGAGTTCTAACTTGATTCGCAGCACTTGTAGACCTACCAGCTTGAGTATTAACTACCTCATTGTTGGGATCGTTTGGCCTGTTCACAGCATCCCACCATTCAAAGTAGCCGCATGAGTTACACTTGAAAAAAAGTCGGCCAAATTTCTCATTTGTGTACGAAATCAGCAACATACACTTCAGTTGGCAGTCACAGTTTATGTACGTTGTGTTTAGTTCGTTGATGCTTCTACCACTGGAGCAAGACTGCAAAATAAGAATTGCAAGCAAATGTTGGACATGAGCAATGTATAATGACAAAGTTATTTGAAGAATGACAATGCGGACTTCATTCCAGTTCATAGAAATGCCACAGTGTTTGTATGTAATCAGAAGTGTAGACTATATTCACGAACTTACACTTCGAGCCGACGGCATATGGCTCTTGGTTGAAACGGTTGTTTGATTGTGATGCAGAGAACCCTAATTTCTGAAAACAAAAACAGTGAGTGGATGGTGAGCAACGATAAGTAAATGGTTGTGAGTACCAGATAGAGGGGAACGAAGAAGCGTGGAGCAGCCACCACCCATACCTGCGCGATGTTGTTGAAGAAGAACGGTGAAAACCCTAGAACGAGTGAGAAGTGCAAGAGCAATTACACTGCACGTCTTAAGTAGTGTCGGTGGATCTGGGTAGTTATGGAAACTCAGGGGTAAATAAGTAAAAGAAGGTAAAACGAGAAAAAAAACAGAAGCTAAAAAACGAACGCATCCAAATGAACTAACAAGATACAAAAACCTGGGGATCACTGTTAAAGCTAGCTGTAGAACCCACAAGCGTGGGATCGAACGAGACCATAGTGTATTTGAAGAAGAAGAAAGAAAAAACAGCAAGTTGGCATGACTAGCTGTACTAGTCTAGTTTTCTAATTGTTCCATCTAAGTCCTTCCTTCTCTTTGCAGCATGGACAAAGCGTGACTGATGGAAGAGGCTTGTCAGCCGGAAGTGGGAGGAAAGGAAAGGCGGGAAATGATGGTTTGGAGTAGGCTTTTGCTTATTTACATTTTAGCTTGTACTTAGTCTAATATATTTTCTTGTTTTTTTTTGTTCTTCTTTCCTACTTACAGCAACTGGATAAATGAAGGAAGATGGGGCTTCTTTGTTTACCGAGAGGCAAGGGAAAGGTGGGAGAAGGGTAGTCTACTTTTATGTTGATTTGTACTAGTTGGTACTATATTACTAATTTACTTATTCTAATGGTGTCTTGTTTTTACTTTTCTAATTCGCACATTTTTTTTCCTCTTCTCCTTGCCGTATGGGTGCCGAGTGTGTACATGGGTGGAGGAAGTTTTTTATTTTAGTACATTAATATTATGACTTAATATATACATATGTCACTTATTCATGTATTAGGTGATACATGTATCATTCCATGTTCTAATGATTATATACAAGAGTTTGTTGTATTTAAAGTTTGGTTTGAGTATGTATATTACTCTATGTAATTTTATCACCTATTATGTGACATTAGTACATGCATTAAGATATTACATGTTGTTTCATTTTTTTGGAGTTCATTTCTCCTTAATAATGTTCTATCTTAATTAGAGATTTAATATCTACATATTTATCGTACTATTTATGGTAAATATAATCCATTATGTGGATAATAATCCTCTTATTTAAATTAGTCCCTTAAATAATTAAGGTAATAATTATGTGGGGTATTTAACATAGTGCCTGTCTTGATAGGGTTTTATGCAATGCTGAGTTGGTTAACTCTTTTCCTTCTGCAAGGGTCGATATCTTACCTCACTTCGCCTCAGACCATAGCCCTGTCTCTTTATCTTTATTGAAATACCCCGAACTTAAATATGGTGATTAAATTATTCTAATATGGTATTTAAGGGCTTAATAGTGCCTAAGTAATTTTGGTAAGGAAAATAAATCCAAAAGAAATATAGAAACGCTTAAAAAGCGGAAAACACTAAATAAGCGTTAAATAACCATAGGAGGTATGAGACCTCGGTTAGCGTATTATATGGATTCCTAGGGCTTAATAAGACCAAAATAATATATGGGAACAACTCCTGAAGAAAACGGAACCAAATAATGTATTAAAACGCTAATAGAGCTTTAGCGCGTTTTTCGAGAAAACCCGAAAACGTGATTTTAAGTGGTCAAACGAACCCATAAAAATTATAAATCATTAAATAACAATAATTAAGCATTAATGGAAGCTTAATATCCAATAAAATTAAAGAAACAAGAAAAATCCGGAAAATGGGCCCGGTTAGTGAATAGTACTAAAACCGGGTAAAATAACGAGCGTTTTCTGTAAAAGACGAAAAACGCTCCAACTAGTAGTAGTAGTAGTAGTAGTGGGGGCCAGTTTTTATAATATATCCAACTCACACACACACACCCTAAGCTAGCTAATTAAACGAGGAGCCAAAAAGTAGAAAAGTACAAAAGTAAAGTAACACTCTCTCACCTCTCATTCTCACTTTTCCCTCTTCTCTCTTCCATTTCTTTTTCTCTCACCATCTCCTTCCTCCCTTCTCTGATTTGGGCGATTTTGGAGTTCTCAAACCAGCTCCCATGGCAGCCCCTCTTCATCCTCATGCTCAAGCCACATATTTGTGTTCCTCTCACCAAGGGCTACACTTCACTCTTTTCGAAAATTCAAAATGGTGAAGTTGACCACCATGGGTATACCTCCATTCATGAAGGAAACAACATTTTCTTGGAGCTTGGAGTCTCCTTATTGTCTTAAGGTAAGAAAAATCACAAAAGTTCACCTTCTCCTTCATTACTTAGTGTAGCCGATTTTACCCCCCATTGTAATGCTCTGTTTTTCTCTCTCCTTTGAGCACTATTCCAACCTTCCAATGGTGGTGGGATCACCTTCTTGAACCAAGGGCTAAAACCACTCCTAAAACACTCCAAAGGTAAACCCTAGAAATCTTGCTTTAGACATTTCAATGGACTAGCATTAAACTAAGGGTTAGTATGTTAATTATATCCTTTTTGTGTTCATTGGGTGATGGGAATGGAGTTTGGCAACTCCATTCCCCATATGGCCGGTTGTGTGCAAGAAAGAGAGGAAGAGGAGAATTTGAAAAGAAAGAAGGAAATTATAAGCTCAAGGTAAGAGCTCCTTCTTAATGCTTAATTTTAATGCATTAGAGTAATGGGAATGGGTAAACAAATAAAAGAACCTAAACTATTGTATTAGTAGTGTAGTTGTGGAAGTTTTAGTATTTGTGAGCAAGTATGTGAATTGTAGGGCTTGAAGCCAAGTAAATTGTGTATGAGTATTAGTATTGTTGTTTAATGGAGCATTAATGTATTAAGATTTCTTTGATTGCTGGTAGGACCCTTGAATGGGTGTGGCTAGATTAGGAATGAAATTGACAAGAAAGGATGTATGTGGCTAAGTAAGAAAAGTAGGTGAGCTATGGCAAAATTTTAGTAGGAATTGTGCATTAAGAATGACTTGGTGAATGGGAGAACCAAGGTGTGTATTGGGATTTAGTAGAGATAATTTGGTAACTAAGGAGTAGTAGTTGTGGTAAGAGAATGAAAAGATATAAAATTTGTAGCAAGAGAGTTTTGAATGTGTTGGAGAAACAAGGAAGGATTAATGTGTAAGGCTTGGTAGAGTGAGTATGGTAGTGAGTAAGACCTGGGTTGAGTATAAGGAAAATGAGGCAAAGAAAGAGCCATAGGATTAGTGGGAAAAAGAAAGGGAGAATCTGTAACATTTGTTGAAGAAGGAAAAACTGTAACAGTGGAGAAATTTGACAGTGAATGGTGTTTTGTAACAGATTGGTATAGTGGTGGATTAGGCTAGTTTAAAGTGCTTAATCAATGCTAAACTATGTTAGATTATATGTAGGAATATTGGGGAAGAAGTTGGAAGAAGTTTGGAGTTGAAACATAATAAAAAACTAGCATATATGTAAATACTGCAACTGGTCTAGGTTTGTAAACAAGTACAGAAACCCGGACCAGTCAAAAATTTGTACAGAGTGTAATGCGTGAGGAGTGGTCCAGGTTTGCAAACCAGAACCTAAACCCGTACCACCCCAAAATTACACCCGAGAGAATTGCCAGTGAATGGTCCGGGTTTGCAAACCAACCCCTAACCTAGACCACCCAAAATTTGTACCCGAGAGAAACTACAAGTGCATGGTCCGGGTTTGTTAACCCTGCCCTAAACCCGGACCACACACAGAATACACCCGAGACTGGCCAAAAGCATTGGTCCGGGTTTGTATCCCCGGACACAAACCCGGACCACCCTAAAAATTGCCCAGAAATCATTTTAAAGCCATTCTAAGGTAGGGGCTTGATGGGTGATGATAGTATAGGATAATTAAGACTTAATTAATGATGTTTAAAGGTCATTAAGGCCATGGACAAGTATGAGAAGTAATTAAGAAAGTTGTAAGTATATGAACATTAAGTTAAACCGAAATAACGGGATAACGGGGTAAGTACGGGAGTAGTAGTTATTGATGTACCGTATGAGCATAGCATTAATAAAAATGTTTGAAACATCACCAGTGGAATAAGTGTGAACCAAGGAACAAGGGAACACATAGTAAAGCTAACTCCGGTGAAAGGTATGATTTTCTCATGCCCCGTATGCTAACCGAGTTACTCAGATTTGTGTGCTGTATGCCGGCTAATCAAGACTAAAGCATGAAAACGGTTTATTGCCTTTCATTGTATGTCTTGCTGTATGTTGTATGAGCTAACCCTTCTTGATTGATTGTGTGGCTTCACTTAGTGCGTAGACCGACTCATAGATGAGTCTTGTGTTTAGTGACTCGTAGTAAGAGTCATGTTGTGAACTAACGGGAACGTAGAAACACACTAAACTAACGAACCAACAAACGATAACGCAAACCAATGAACTCACTAGAATGTGAGAGAATGCACGGGAGTAGTAACCTCCCGATAACGGTAGGAGAACCGAAATGAACAATCCACAAACAATAAGTAGTGGAAGTATATAAATAAACCCTATTAGAGGAATTAATGTTGGTGCAAGTCATGAACCATGAGAGTAGTAAAGAATGATGAAGGATCTTCAAACCCCTTAGAAACTAGTCGAGCCACTATGAGAGGACCCGACAGATGTAAGTAATGTCCCGAACATGAGAGTATTCGATACGTTGGGGAAACCCTTAAATCTGAGAATACTAGATGGTGGTGATTCCCTAAGCTAGTGGAGGTTATCGAGAGAGATACTTCTAGGCTAATCCATGAGATTGCAAGATACTCCAAGAGAGGAGTGTTGGGAATTTGAGTAGTCCGGAAAAAATGGACATTCTCATACTGAGGAGCTGAGTGTATAGCCCTTTGTATTAGTAGGCCCGGTGGCGAGTCTTGTGTATGACTCCGCCCGGAGGCCAAAAGTAATGAGTATTGAGTATTGCGTATGTATGAGTAAAGTAATGAGTATTGAGTAATGAGTAAGTATGAGTATGTAATGAGTATCGAGTAATGAGAAGTAAGAGTAAGGAGAAGAGTATGGGTACTGAGTATGCGAGAGCAAGTGTTGAGTACCGAGTAAGAGTAAGTAATAGTAGTAGTGAGTACGGAGTAGAGCAGGAGTAAATAATGAGTAAGGTAGTGAGCGCAACGTGAGTAAAACAATGAGTAAGTAAGATCAAGCTTGGTGGAAACTTTGTGAACGAATAAATAAATGAACGGTTGACTGACAACTTGTTTTCCTTGGTAGGTAACGAACCTTGTATAAGTAAGTAAGTATTGTTGATTGTATTGTGTAGTAATAGTATGTATGTATGCATGTAAAATGAACTCCATGTATATCTGACCCAAAGTAGTCGGCGTACCGCGGTTAGCACGCGGTATATGCGAATTTCATATGCTGCAATTTTGCTGAGCCCCTAGGGGCACCGTTTTTATTTTTACAGGTACTCGAAGCTGACCACCGTTCGAGAGAGTAGGACGGGGTTGCTATGTAAGCATGGGTAGTTGAGGATTAGGGATTGTATTTGTAATGTATTGCAAATTTGGAAGTCCAACTGTATCGGTAATTCAAGGATTGTAGTAGACTCGGTATAGTATTGTATTGGAGTTGTAATTGGTTTATGATTGAGTATGCAAGGGAAAATAATGTATTGTGTAGAATAATCGGTATGTTCAATTCATCAGACCGATAATATGTAGTAGTGTAGCTGGCCTTGTTAGTAATGTGGGTGACTAGCGGCATTGTACACCCGTCGTTGTGTATGTATTACCCGCTGCAAAGGTAAGTACCTGTACAGTAATGATGGTATTAGCGGTAGGGGTGTTACAAAAAGTGGTATCAGAGCGAAGTATCGCTCTGATGGGTGAAATACCGAGTTTAGGAAAATACCGAGTTAGGAATTAGAGACTTAGGGCTAAGGGTTGAGTGTTAGCGTGTGAGGTACGCTAGATAGGAACTTCGTGTGAACCGAAAACCTACAACAACCATACCCGCCCTCCGCAACCCACGGTATTAAGTTGGCAGAAGAACGCCAGAGAGATGGAAAGACCTCTCAGACTCGGGTAAGACCCGATCTGGCAGTTGCAAAAATAAACCTTATTAGAAAAGGAACCTGTCATACGGTAGATTCTGAGAACCGGAAATCCCGGAGACGGTTCCCTTGGAAGAACAACAACCGCATTTAATGATCGTAGTCTGAAGATCCTAAATAAAGGATAATCGAATTTGTGGCACCATGGGGCGACGTGCTACGCAATCGCAAGAACCATGCGCTGCCGGCGAGAAGGGAAGCACAACCGTGCAGTGGAGCGAAAGGGACAGAGTAACAAGCCCGAGACAAGAGAGTTTATGGACTGAAATGTTTGATAATACCAGTAACGGTATATAAACCGACACAGACACCTATAGGACCACAACATGGTTCCTAAAGATAAGTCAAGCCTTGTTAACCATAGTGAAGGTGAGAGACACCCGGATTGACGACAATCATGTCAAGTACACTGAGAAGCGACTCAAAAGATTGATCACCAAGATCAAAAGATCAAAGGAAGATCTAATAAGACCACCAAATATGGATGGAAACGATACCGTAACCGGTATACGTTAACCGAAAAACAACCTACCCGCGCACTTGCCCAGGGCAAGTGCAGCAACTACAAGACGGTTGGAAGACTTTTGACAACCCGTAAACACTTGCTAAAGTACCACCGTGAGGATGGAAGTAAATACAAGATCACTAATCCTAAGAAATTGAAACAATGAAACCTTGGAAAGGCCTAATGGCCCGACCATTGTATTAAGAACATACCAACCAGCGAGAAGCTGAACTTGATCAAGACCTCAAACATGGCAACGCCATGAGGAATTTCTTTTAACACCGAATTGCCATTTCAAAACCCTAAAATTTTCTTTCAAAACCACAAACCCTTCTTTTAAACCTCGGATTTTAAAACCAAACCAACGGAATTACGGTTAGTATCAAAGAATGATACAAGAGGAGTTGACAACGGAATACTTCACCTAGGCATGGGACAAGCACTACGAGTGTACCCAAATATGGGATGTGGGACGACCGCACTCCGAAGAAGCTTACGGGCCTGACATATAGTCAGGTAAGTGGTAACGTGCCAATAAGGTACCCCACATATGTATACATGTGGTGTATGAAACACGGGAAGTAGTCAGCTCCGTTCTATGGACCATAAGTATATTCAAACCCAAATAGTTGGATACTTCAAACGAGCAAAAGGAACCCAGATAAGCTTCCAAGCTAAGGAGTCAGAAACTCACTCCAGGAGAACCATCAAGAGTTAAAGTGCGAGAAGCGCTAACAACCGAATAAAGACAGTGGATATGTCGTGAACATATCGAAGTAAAGCATGATAACTGGAAGAAATACCCAGTTTAAACACTGTAAGGCAAACGCCTAACATTAACACATAAGTGTTCAACGAATGGGATGGAGTTCCCAGGACAACTACCACAAATACACAGGGTGATCACATAAGGTACCAAGAAATACCATTCATCACCGAAGGGAATATCAAACCCGTTATAACATAAGGAAAAACACCAATGGTCTACCCTAAGAATGGGAGACGCTATAACCCTCAACGGATAACTCAGATCCAAAACCGCAAGGTAAGACAACAAACTGCACATACTCATAAATGTCAGCAAGAGGCCACCGTATAATCAGTGATACCCAGGAGCGATCCATAAAGGATATCAAGTTAACACAGGTGAACGAAATGTCGTGATAAGGACACCACAATTGGAACGAACCTTCGGTTAGAACACCGAAGGGATCCCACTTGATAGGGGATACCCCAAATTAATAAATGGTACCGATCAATACCAAGATACTTAAAGGGTCTCCAACAAACGAAAGCGTGATGCGATGATCTTATCTTGGAGCCCGACATCACCTCCAAACTCAGCGATGGCTTACGGAGAAGTAACCACTTGGGAACAGCCTATGATGAGCAGATCTCTAGGCAATATGGCTAGTTGCAAACGATGTATTTGATGTATTAAATGCTAAAAATTAATCCTAGAAATCAACAAATCAATAGACCGTCGGGTTGCAAAAATCCCGGTCGTAGTAGTATAGCAATTTAGAAGCGACCAGTTGTCAATCCGCGGGACTTGAGGTAAATAAGTCTAGCCTAAGACAATGGGTAATTCAAAAGGGGTTGTTTTTGTTTTGGGATTTAAATAATTAATAGTTAAGATAACAGATAGGAAAATAAATAACAGATAAAATAAAGTGATAGACGATATGGATGAATGGAACTCTGGGTTCAGGTTAAAACCGTTTGATCAATTATGTCTACTGGTTAATTAAAGAAAGATTGGAAAAATTCCTAATATTATCTTAAGAGCTAAATCATAGTCTCAAAAGAATTCGTTTACCAGAAATGCGGGGTCTAGTCTATACTCAAGCAGAAACACATGTAAACGGATTAAGTACGAGGAATAATAATTTGCGTCTGCAGGAATAATTAATTAATCCAATCAATAATTCCACAGATATACAGATTAATTTAACCGATCTATTTATCACTTGGTCGGATCAAAATAGATTTAGTAAAGCAATTTAATAAACTCATGACATTTATTAAAAAGCGCAAGAATAATATTAATCGTAATAATCCGCAATTAATTAAAACAAGCAAAAATATAAGTTACATAATTAAAACAAACTGAAATAAACCATCACCCAGAGTATATATAAACGACTCACTAATTATTTCAAAAACACAAATAAACATTAAAACAAATATCAAAGGTTATGGAATAACTAAGAATATAACAAGAAGTGAATAACATGTAACAAATATAAATGTAATAGCAATAGTTTAGTAAAAACCCTTATTAAGCCCTGGTCTGGTTCATGATTTGTCTCTGCCCGAACCGGTTCCTCTTCTTGTTGAGCGGTACGCTCCAGGTCGACTTGTCGTTTCTCGCGTAACTCGCCCCTGTTCTTCTTCTCGCACCGATCAAAGAAATTCTCGACTTGTTGATTCCCTTGCGCCGGTGGTGAAGATGAAGACGTGGGTGACTCTCGCCCTTGCCTCCTTTTTTTTCTTACAGTCGACAATGAAGAAAAACACGGTGGAATGGTGAGTGAAGACGATGGTGGTGATGATGCGATGATGATATTATTGCTGACTAAAGAACAGAGAGGCGATGTCGAGTGGTGGTGAGATTCGGATGTGGCGATGAAGGAGATGATCCGGTGGATGGTGTGGAAATCACGACGGAATGATGTGGTGAATTCGACGATGAATGTCGAGGAGAAGCTGATGGATGGTTGCGGTGATGAGGTTATGGAGACGTCGGTGTCGCTGGTGAAATACCCCAAACCTTAGTATGTTTTTTAAACACCTAAATATGGTATATTAAGACTAAAAAGAGTCTTAGAAGCATTAGTAAACAAATCTAAACGATAGAAAACACAAAATGTGCTTTAAGGTCAATAAAGGCCAAAATGTGCTCTAAGCTTGGGATAAGCTTGGGATAAGCTTGGTTAAGACCTAATGAACTTACCAAGACCTTATTTATATACTAATGAATATATTAAACCAATTAGCAAAGAAAACCAAGCTTGAAAACAAGTTAAAACACAAAATGTGCTTTAAGGAGTCTTAAAGCACATTTTTGAAAAATTGTCTTGTAAATGAGTTTTGAATGGCTAAATGTCCATCATTACTCTTTAATTAACATGTGTACTATATAGTATCACATTTGGAAGTCTATATCAATGGGAAATCAAAAATTTCACTTCTATGTGCCTTGTTTTTATGAATAGTGACTTTTATAAGCTAGTTTGTAACATATGTTACTATAAGTGAGACAATTGACAAATGAAGACTAAAATACCCCTAAGTACTATTGGGGGCCGGTTTTCTTAAGTGTGGTGACTCACCACTCTCTTGTTAACATGTTAAGTAAATAAAGATGACTAACTAAAGTACTATTTACTTTATAACTACAAATATCTTCTAAAAACAAGTTTATCTTCATTTCTCCCTTCTTCCTTGCATTCCCAAGGTTCCAAGCTCTCTTCAACCTCTCTTCTTCATTCTCTTCTACGGTTTGCAATAGTACCACACCAAACTCCATCTTTGACCTCTTGTTATTTCTAGCTCACTTAACCAAATAAAAAACAAACACCACCATTCTCTTCCTCTCATCAAGCTCTTCATTCCTATCTTCTCAAAACTTCAAGACCACCATTTCGGTGCCATGGAGTTCCACCATTGAAGGAGCTTGAGCTTATATTTGTACATATTATTGTTCTCCCTTGCTTCTAGGTAATGAATCTCAAATAAAAACTTCATTTCCTCCATGTTTTGTTGTTGACCGAAAATGCCCATTGAAGGTGCTCTTTATATGGCTTTGTTTTAGCTTCATTCCAACCTTTCAAGGACTAGGTGGAGTCCTCTCTTGATAGATATTCAAACTCTCTTCAAAGACCAAGGTAAAACAACTACATTAATGTTTTTGAAATAATGGAAACCCAGGGTTTACAATGAGATGAAGCATTAAGCTTGTATACTCATTTCATTGCTTGTATATTGTTTAGTAGTTGACAAGGAATCAAGTACCTAGCCGATTTTAAACAAGAAAGAAGTTTGTGTGAAAAGAGGTAAACATGCTAACCTAATGTGTTTAATGCCTTAGGAGAAATGAGCTTATAATGCTTGTTAAAAATACTTAAAGAGCTAATGATAATGACCTAGTGAAATGTTCTCAAGGAGATTAGTAAAAGGACATATGTGTTGTTGTGTGTATTTGCAGGTCAAAGGCATATATATTGTGGAAATTCAGTGTTTAAGAGTTATGCACTTTAAGGGCCTAAGAGCCATGCATTTTAAGGGCCTAAGTGCCATGCAATTTAAATTATGCACTATATTGTGACGTAGTGTAAATTTGGTGAAACTTTGTGTGAGAGGTGTTCTTGTGTGCTTGTTTTGGCTTAGTAATGTTCTAGGAGAACCCATGTCAAAATTTAGGTAAGAAGCAAGAAGTTCTAAGTGTTTATATAAGGCTTGGTGAACTAGAAATGTTGGAAATGCTTTAGTATTTTACAAGAGAAGAAATAATGTCTTAAGGTGTTCTAGGTAAACAAAGGGACTTAGACATCAACTAGGGTTTAGGTGGTAAGAAATGATGCTTGGGAGATGATGTTAAAATGAGGAGAAAGCATTTTGGGATAGTAGTTATCATAGGTATGAAACACCACTTGGGAAACTAAGGAGGAAATAACGTAAGTGTTTAAGGTGATAGCTAATGAGTTTCATGGATGTTGTATGTGGATATAAGTGTACCAAATGTTGTTAGAAAACATTAGGAGGCTTTAGGAGAAGTTTGGTGAAGGTTTGACAAAGTTTGGGCAAGTTTTGGTGGCGTCCGACCCAGGGGTCCGACCCAAGTTTGGGTCGGACAGCCTCTGTTTGACGTCAGGAAATTGTTCTGGAACGGTCCGACCCAGAGGACTTGGGTCGGACATGGGTCGGACGGTCATGTTTTGAAGGACGGAAAATGTTCTGGAATGGTCCGACCCAGTCGAGTGAGTCGGACGTGGGTCGGACAGTCATGTTTTGTAAGGCGGTAAAAGTTTTGTAATGGTCCGACGCAGTCGAGTGAGTCGGACATGGGTCGGACATGTATGGTCAAAGGTCGATAAATCTCTGAATGGTCCGACCCAGAAGGTTGGGTCGGATATGGGTCGGACAAGTTAAGTTTTTACAAACCCGAAAATCACTGGAAGGGTCCGACCCAGTTGTGGGTCGGACGGTGGGTCGGACAGACCAAAACTTATAAAAAAAAATAATAAAGAATGTGACAAATGTAGTTAACCTTAGGGGGTATAATGTAGGTAAGGAAGGATTAGTTGGGTATTAAAACATGTCATACAATCATGTTTAACATTTAGTAAGTTTGAAGTTAAGTAAATAATTAACCGACATTCTTAAACCTGTATAGGAGTGACCTACGGTGGAAATCAATCGAAGCAAGGACCAAGGTATGGTTTTCTTGCAGTCTGTTGCCTACCGGTTTACACCGGCTTGTGTGTTGTTGTTTTGCTGTGTGTTTATGACTTTGTAAGATTAAACCATGTAAAGAGTTTACAGTTGTTAAATATTATTATGTTGTTAAGTATGACTCTCTCTTCCCTTGTGTGTGTCTAACAAGACTCGACCTATTATTGTGAATTGTGTATAGTGTTCAATAATGAACTGCTAACAAGAGCTAACGGGGGAAGTGAGGAGTCCGGTCTGTTCCGGCCACGCGTGTGAGTATGGGAGTCGATGTCATAACCGGTTCGATTCTCTTTGTATGTTATGGTTGTTTTCCAATTTGGTTTCCAACCTTCCCTTTAGCTTAACCAAGGCTATTTTACTGACTCACGTCGGGCCATAGGGGCATACTATGTGTTGTTCGGTGTGCTTAGATCACTATATCCGAGGCACCTTGTGTTAAGTTATCCGTTCAATCTAACAGGACGGTAACGAGTTATGTAACGAGCTTAGCATGAGCATGGCAACATTCTCTAGGCTCTCTATGGGGACTAACTGTGTTGGTTCTCTTCCAAAAAGGAATTGTTCTTGTGTGATGTGTGTGATGTTGTGTACAATACCCATGTTATGATATATATGTATAAGTTGTGTGTTTTAAAATGAATGCCATGTCATCATGACAAATAGTTGCGCGCATCCCGGTAGCCGATGGGCTGCGCGTTAACCATGCCAGCCAAGGGTTGCTGACCCCCTCGGGGGCTCCATATTTCTTTTACTGCAGGATGAGGATCGAAGAAGCGGAATGGCTTTAGATTCTAGGCTGCAGGTTTACTTTGATTACTTTTGGATGTTGGCCCGGGATGCGCCTGTGCTCCCGTGGCGTTATATATTTTGGTTGTGAATGGTTTATGGTGAAGGATGTAAGTAAACACTCGGTATTATGTTAATGTATATGTGGTTATTAGTTCTATGCTCGGGAGTCTGATCATCAGACCGGTACGCTTGTATTTATTCAGCCTAGTTAACCACGTGGGTGGTTGACGGCGTTGTAGCACCAATCGTTTAGATAATGTTTAGTTGTTTAATTTCCGCTGCGATTTCAAGTAATGTTATGTGCGTAGTAGGGGTGTTACAAAAAGTGGTATCAGAGCAAAGTATCACTTTGATGACTAGAATACCGAGCTTAGGAATATACCGAGTTAGGAAACCTAACTACAGTTACCTAAGTGAATAGTATGGAACGGTTAACTACTAACTAAGTGTGGAGATACCTTATTATCGGGAAGCGTTACAACCGTTGGACCGATAAGTGTGCAAGCACAGTGCTAATAAATGTTCATGTGAATTCAGATGTCAGGTCCACCGAGAGGTAGAGGCCGTGGACACGGCAATGGAGATACGGGTGACCAGGGCGAGAATACTACGGCTCAGGTTATGGCTGAGGCAGTAGCAGCCGCCGTAGCCCAGATGGTACCCCAACTTGTAGCTGCGATTCAGCAGGGGCAACAGCCCGGAGTTCAACCACCACCACCGCCACCGCCGCGAGAGACCAACTGGGTCAAGGCGTTGGCTGATCTGAGGCCACCATCATTTAGTGGAGAGACTGATCCTCGTAAGCTGGAGGCGTACATCTCCGAGATGGAGGCCGCCTTCGAGACCATAGCAGTACCTGAGGAGGTCAAGGTTCGACTTGCCGCATACTACTTGAAGGGTTCGGCACAGAGCTGGTGGAAGCTAGTACGAGAGGGCAGAGTTGCTGACCCGACCTTTCAGTGGAGGGAGTACACGGCTCTGCTGCGAGCCAAGTACTACCCGATACACGTGCAAGAGGCCAAGCGCCTGGAGTTGGACAATCTGAGGCAAGGGGATAAGATGACGGTAGATGAGTACTACTCAGCCTTCATCGGACTTATCCATCTGCTACCGGATCTGGGTTGCTCAGACCGGATCCTTGTGAACCGTTTCTACAACGGACTGAGCTACCGCCTACGCTATGGCATGGGGCCAACTAGATATACTACTTTGCAGGTAATGGGACCACAGTGCGATGTGAATAAGTGTGTACAATGTGTTAATGTGATGTGAATTTGTTTGGCGGGGCATAAGTGACACCCTAAATATAGGAGTGCTACCATGCCACTGCAATTGTGGAGATCACCGTCCGTCTGAGGGACGAGGAGAGTGCGCTTAAGCGCAAGGCCATGAACGAGGGCCAAGGCACGCAAGGGCAATGGGGAGGTGTTATACCCAAAATTTCAACCCCCCCGGAGTAGTCTCTAAGGCATACATGTCACAAAGGGCAAAATGGTCAAAATGCACCAATACAGGATTTTCCAAGGACATTCTCGGGATTTTCTTTCATATGACTTGTTCATTATATCCAAACACTTCCAAATATCATAGTCATTATGAAAGGTATTTCATGATTTTCTGATAATATTTATTCTGGAAATTAAGCTTTTAATAAGCTAGTTTCTTTAATAATTAACACATGAAATAACCTCAAAATAGAAATAAAAGGGTTTTAAAAATTAAAATAAAATTGTCACATGGTTAGCATGACTACACACAGTCATAAACCTGAAATTATTTTATTTGGAACCTTATCCCAAAATTTAAAAGAGAAATTCAATCATTTTTGCAATTTTCTCTCTCCTCTGGAAAATACCGAAATCAAAACAAAATGTCATGAAATTTTAACACAAGATAGAGGATGAGTTTTAGAGACTAATGCCGTTGGAATTTCGTTATTTCGACTTACCAATCGTAAGTTATGAATTATGGGAGATTCCAGATTGTAAGATTTTTATCTAATTGGTTATTTATCGAAAAAACCTGATTCCAACTCTCAAAATTCCTAAAAATCGTCTTTTATCTTTGGTTAAAATTTGAGAATTTTTATCAACCTCTAGCACGTTTTAAAAAATCAGATTCTCTTAGAGCACAAAATCAGGGTTTTAGATAAAAATCTTGTTCTATCAACTTGGCCATGCTCTTTCTATAAAAGGCCTTCCAAAAAACGACCTAGGGCAGAGGAGAACACTTCTAAAGTCAGAAAACACAGCCACAAACTTTCTCCCCACGTTTTAACACTTCCAAGCCTCAAATCAATACCGAAACACTGCAGAAATCACCCCGAAATCACCAAAACTCATCCTTTCTTCTCCTATTGAACTTCCAAGTACCAAAAACACATAAAACCACCACAAAAACAGAAGAGAAACGTCCTTAACAGCATAAAGAAGAAGGAGTCAGAAGCACAATTCGAAGTCAATCCAAAATCGGCATCAACGAGGCACCAAAAGATCCCCGTTGTGAAGAGTCTCATCAAATCTGAAGGTAAAACAGGATGAAGTCATGTTTTTCTGACTTTGTTCAACTTTAACTACTTTGTGTTAAAATTTGGAGTCGAATTGACTTTTTATCGCTTCTGAATTAGCGTTTGTTTTCGCTTCTGCTCAATAACTTGTTTGCTAAGTTTCGTGTTTAATTCGAATTCAAATTGTAAACTTTCAATCACTAACATGTTTAGAATCTTTCAGGCTACCTACCCATAAAATTTGAGCCAGAAACACCGCCGGGAGCCACCCAAACGCCGCTGTCCGAGGGCGGTCGCACCCACGGACGCTATGTCCGGGGTCCCGGACGCCCTGTCCGAAAGCCGGACGCCCCCGGACGGTGGCGGGATATTTTTATTTTCAAAATTTAGGGTTTTATAAAACATGTCCGGGCCCACGGACGTCCTGTCCGTGGCCCCGGACTTTTCAAAATCTCGTTTATGTTTAAATTTGACCTTACTGTGTAATTAAGTTAACTAGGGTCCGTAGGTTCGGACATTAGGTCCGTAGCCACGGACGAAAACAAAACTTGACCTAATTCTGCCTCCGAAACCCTAGTTTAAGTATTTTAATTTCCACTTTAATTTTCTGTCAAAAAATGTTAAAAAATAAAAAAAACAGAAGCGCGCACTTAGGTTAAAAACGACTCGTAATAAGCCGTAATTAAACTAAGTAGAGGAAAAACGACTTCTAGGGGTAATGAAAGTAATTGAACCCTAATTAAGTCGAATATCAAGCCCCCGAACCCGAACTCTCCTTTCCTAATTTGATCTAGGTTAAAATTAGGTGGCGACTCTTAATAGGTTCCAGTGAGCTAGCTTAGGTTTTAATAATTTTTGTTATATGACATAGTTATTAATCTTAGGTTATAAGTGGACCTAAAACCCGGTTAGATCCTAATCAACTTTAATCAACATAGGATAGGGTTTAAAATCGAGGCTCACAGGAGGAAAGAAGAAGAAGTCATACCCCCAGGGTGGCAAGGGCCAGTGAAATACCCCTAATCTTTAAAATATAATTAAATGATCTATTAATGATCTAAGATGATTATTAAACATCTAAATATTATTGGGGAACAATCTATAAGATCTCAACAAGGCAAAACACGCCTTAAGATCGGTAAAGCCAAAAATGTGCTTTAAGACGCCATGAAGGTTGTATGACCCCAAGTAGGATCCAAAGTGGATTCCTAAGTATTATGAATCAAGGAACACAATAAGACCATTCTCAAAGAGAACTAAGCTCAGGAACATCCTGTGACACAAAAATGTGCGCTAAAACTCCTTAAAGCACGTTTTTGTGAGATTGCCTTTTTAATTGATTTTAATAGGCTTAAAAATTATAAATATCCTTAAATATGATATATAATCATATTATATCATATTAGGAATTTAATTCCAGAAATTTACGAATTTTTACAAATTTAATATTAAAATATTAATAAAACCCTAAAGTGGGGCCCGCATGAGTCAACATTGACCAAGCATGGTCAATGGTCAATTAATTGACTCATTTGAATCATGGTGGCCGGCTGCAATAAGAGAGGAGGCTGCTTAATTTCCTTGATTGACAATAATGCTACCTAATGTAAGACTTTTTCAAAATAATGTTACTTTTTACATTATTTTCAAACTTTACTTACCTTTCCCATCTTCTCCTTCCTCCTTGTCCGATTCCTCTCATCCCAGCCGAGCCCTCTCCTTCCTCTCAAGCTCTCCAAGCTTGTTCTTGGCCATGGAAGGCAAGTCTAGCTCCTAAGCTCCTAATGTAAGTGTTTTAATGTCATTTTTAGCTCTTTTTCTTCATCTTTTCACCACCAACACCTAAAATTCGTGGCTCATCTATTCCTATGGCTTATTCTCAGTGTTATAAGGTTAGAACAAGAGCTAAACTCGGTTGAGACCAGTAGAGGGACCAAGGTTGTCCAAATCTACATTTTAAGGTAAAAATGTGCTTTAAGCTCATAACTTTTGATTCCCTTCGAGTTTGGCTGTGAAATTTTGGTCATAGACTCATCTTCATCTCCTTTTCATGTGGGATCTGTTGGTTAGCCATTTGGAGCAAGGGTGACCGAGATCCAAGAGAAATACTCTCTTTTAAGGCATTTTTCCAAGGTAAAACCTAATAACAAGGTAGGATTTCGAGATCTAACTATTCCCTATGTTAATATGGTAGATCTAACACCTTGTGGTGTGTTTGGTTCAGGTCGAAAATACCTAGAACTCCCCTTGCATTTTTAAGGTGATTTTTGCCTTAAATCTTACATTAATTATTCCTTATGGTTAAGCTCATGCTTGGAGTGTAACCATATCTTATTTTTGTGTATTAAACATGTCTAAATCAAGTGGTGAATTTTCCTACAAGTGACCGAGCCTATACAAGGATAGATCAAGGTATAAACACCTTAAACTTATGATTTTTGCAATCTTAAGTATATATATATATATGGCCGAGAGTGAACATACACATATAGGTCATATTGACCTAAAAATGTAAAAAAAATGGCTAAGATAAATTAAGCTAGTCATTTAAGAGATTTAATTAACATAATGGTCAAATTATGACATTATGTGGAAAAATAATTAAACCATGGAGAGGCCGATATATGCTATATTTTGAGACATTTATTGTGTAATTTATTTTGCAAGATCAAGGTTGTAATAAGGCCATGTCATTAGGCCATTTTAATTTAAGTTTATAAGCTTATTTAGTTTTATTTATGCTTATAATTAAAGTTGGGGCCAATTCGTAATTATTAAGGAATTAGAAAAGCCGTGGGTAATTTAGAGCAATTTAGGGTTTTTAAATGAATTTAATAAAAATTATAACATTTTATAAAGTTTTGGGTCAAAATTGTAAAAATAGAAAAGTATAGGTCATTATTTGTAATTACCGAAAATTGGTTCCCATTTGGTATTAGGGGTCAAAGTTGACTATATAGGAGACTTTGACCAAGTTTAGAAAATTTAAGAAATTAAAATACTACCTTATAATGAGATACTTATTAAATTGTAAAAGATTTATAAGGTTTGGGGTGGTAATGTAATTACCGAGAATTAAGGGTAGTAAATGGAGTTTAGTAAAGTCCTTAAGTTATTAGAAATTTTTAGAAGTTTATTTGGTTAAATTTGGAGTTCATGTGAATTATATAAGTATAATATATGGTATTTTATGACATTGTTATAAATAGGTAACAAATGTATAAAAACCGTGAATTAAAAGAAGTATAAGGTTAGGAATAATGTTTATAACCTTTTGGTATAGTTTGGTAATTTTTGGAATGGTATATAAGGTTTTATAAAGATATATGTATAATATATAGTTTTAATGGGGTTAGAAAACTATGTATTATAAATTGGAATTGAATTGTGAGTTTATAGAAGTTTAATGGTTATAAGTGAAAACCGAAAATACTAAGGCTGTTTGGTATTTAAAAACAAAATATAACTATAGGTTATAATTGTTTTAATGATTTAAATGTCATAAGATATGTTATATAACTATAAGATGACATTATATTAATTAAGAGGTGGATTTTATAAATATTTAAGAACATAGGTGCTGTTCGAAAATAATAACATTTTTAAATGGAATTATAATATGGTTTTAATGTTATAAGAGTTATAACATTTATAATATAAGAGATATTCATTAAAAAGAATGAATATAGATTATGAGACTTACCATATAATAAATAGTTCCATAATACACACATATAAATAAATATATGTAGTAGTGTAGAAAATGTGATATGGTTCAATAATCATAAATTATCATAATTAAAATGATAATAGTTAAGGAGAAAAGAATTATAAACATTAGATATGGAAATTCTAAAGTTAAGAGTATTCATGGGATAATAAGGATCCTAGATATTAAGAGTATAGTTTACAGATGAATTATACCACATGAAATATAAAAAAAAGAGACAAACCTTAGAAAAATAAATACTAAGGTAAGATGCATAGTGCATGACAAAGGATCACACATACAATAATGAAACAAACTGTATGATGTACAAACAAACATTAAGTTACATGCGATAACAAGTTTAACAACAACTATACTAATATACAAACAAGACTACGCGTGTAATATAACACCTTTTCCCAATCTCGAGTTAAACCTAAAACCCGACAACATTGATAGTTAATAACGGGGGGTTAACCGGGAGGTGTTAGTGACGGTACGGGGTACCGTAGGATTGTGTTGTTATACAGTATGCTAATCAGTAGCATTGTGTATTGTTTAGTTCGTTAGAGACTACACAAGGAGCATAGGATCTTGCTGATTCATACTCCACCGTAATACATCAGGGTGAACGGTATGTTGTTATGTGTCTCTGATTGTCTCTGAGGGCTTCCTCAGTTCAGACTTCTGTGTGATCTGTGATAAGATTGTTTGTCTGAATGTTTAATTTAATATGCATGATCTGTATATTTATAGCTGCTCATTATTTACTGTTGATGAGTTAACAGTATTGGTTCGTATATAAGAACCTATATATAAAACGAACTAGCGGCTATGGTGCTATCTTATACGAAAAATAAGGAACGTCAGAAAAACGTTGTAGCACTAGGATAATAATACATATATATTATCCAAGACTTTCATACGGAGCATTGGCCTTTCTATACGCCGCTCTCGTATCTAACACTGGATCCCGAGTTTACAGACTCCGGATTGGACTAATGATCTTGGTCTGCTGTGTTAGAAAATTTGGTAATGCGATGCGATGGTATAATTAAGTAAATAATGAATGGAAGTAAAGCCAAGAGGATGTGGCTCTTGGTGCGCGCTGTGATCACAAAAACGATACCAGGATGTCCGCGTACGGGTCCGCAAGTATCAAGAAAATTTCCCGTGAGCTAGAATGGCTCGTTGGTCGGAGACTCTACCGTTGGAGTGGCTACTGCCGTGGGTGACCCGCCATAATATATGGGTAACTAGAGACATGTCGTTTTAATGAGACAATGTCACTAGGTATAACTGAACAATAATACATTTGAGAATTATACAGTGGCGAACAATATTGGCTTCCACACCATGGACGAGAATTAATACTTATTGTTACTCTCGTTGTTTCGCTTATTGTTCATTGGTTATACTTGTGGTATACTATGTGTGTTGATGGTTGTGTTGTTGTATGGATTACTGTTGTTTATTTTACAGTTTATATATTAAAATGGTATTGCATGTAATGAACCTCATGCTCTCGACCAAATAATTGAGGGGTCTTTGGGGGCATGACGGGGCATGTGATGACATACTCAGCAGGGGCTGATTCCATACCACAAACCATCTTTATTTCAGGTGATTAGCTGGTGGGTCGCAGCGAGACGTGACCATTGTGATATTACAGTTGGTTTAGACTTGGTACGGTGTGATACTCAGGTTGTTTTGGACTCGGGTTGTTTAACCGAGGTGTATTTGGTTTAGATGCTCACGGTCTGTAATAATTGTTGATGTTAGATTTGTTTTAAGTTGTTTAAGTTCTACTATCTATCTCTTGTGGTCACTGCGGGAATACGTTTCGCAAGTTGATTATCAGGTAAATCGTTATCACCCGTATGGGCGAGTGATAACAGTGACACCAGTAGGGCGATAGTTTATTATTTACCGCTGCGAGATATTATTGTGCGCGACTTCTATAGGATTACTAGGAACCGGTTTAGTAGGGGTGTTACAAAAGTGGTATCAGAGCGGAGTACCGCTCTGATTACAAGAGATAGTAGTTTAAGTACCGTGAGCCTAGGTTATCTACACACCAGTACCAAGAGATAGTGTAAATGATTTGAGTTAAGATATAGTAAGGAAAGTACGGTATTTATACCAAGAGCTGACCTTGGCTTTGAATTCTTCAGATGTCTTCCGGGAGGCGATCAGCAGGAGAGGAGGTGGTGGAAGAGGCGGCGGGCCTGGAGGAGGACCTCCGGAGGCCCCACCCGTGGGCGTGGCTGAGACGGTAGCCGCCGTCTTCGCTCAGCTAGCCCAGTTGGGAGGTATCCATATAGGAGCACCACCTGCACCACCGGTAGTCCCACCCGTACCCGCACCTAGAGAGCCGAATTGGCTGAAGAGCGTAGCTGACACGCGAGTACCTACTTACGATGGAGTTGCTGATCCTACTGTTCTTGAGAGATACATCGTCGAGCACGAGAAGGCCTTCGATGCCATACATGTGCCTGCTGGGCACCGAGTTGATATAGCAGCCTTTCACCTGAAGGACGCTGCCAGCACGTGGTGGAGGTCCGTGAAGGCACACTACCTTGCTACAGAGGGTTTTGGGTGGACTGAATTCGTGGAGATATTGAGAGAGAAGTACTATCCTGCTCACCTGAAGCAGAGGAAGAGGGAGGAGTTTGAGTCCCTGAGACAGGGTAGTATGACAGTAGATCAGTACTACTCCTTGTTTATTGGGCTCTTGGACTTCGTCCCAGGAGTTGTATATTCTGATGCTGTGAAAGTAGAGAAGTTTAGAGGCGGGTTGAGATATGCTATTAAGGCCGCCATGGGTGCTACCTTGTACCCTACGGTTCAGGTAAAACTAATTGACAGTTTGTACCTTATGATTCAGTTGATTTGTCACAGTTCGGAACTCATTGATTGTACAGGAGTGTTATGACGCTGCTTCTCGGACTGAGATGATGGTGAACAGCCGGGAGGACGGCCAGGGGCAGAAGCGTAAGGCCCCAGAGAAAGAGGCAGAGACTGAGGCTGGAGGCGGAGGCAGTAAGGGTGGAAGTAAGAACCACCTAAGTTATTTAATCTATTTAAATTACTTACTTACTGCCTGCTTTTATACCTGCTAATCCTGACACTTTGACGATCACAGGAAGAAGAAGTTCTCCTGGAGGGAGAAGAAGAAGGAGCAGGCCAGCCAAAAGGGTAAAGACAAGGTCCCGTTGCTGACCGGGCCTACCTATGATGTGCAGCCTCTTAGATCTGTACCCCCTAAGGGTAAGCGATCTCACCTTGTGAATAAATTGTGTACTACACTACCCATTACCATCCGTATTAACCTGAGTGTGATATGATAATAGGTTCTGCACCCCAGCGCCACTTTCACTGCAAGCGCTGTGGTAAAGACCACCCGGGTGTCGACTGCACCGGGCAAGCGGTGGACTGCCACCACTGTGGAAGAAGGGCCACAGGTCGTACGTGCTTCAATAATCCTGATAGCCGAGCGTACCGCCCACCGAAGGGGACTCAGGGCGCACCTACTGGAGGAGGTGGAGCCCGAGGTGGCCAGAGGGGGCCGGCGCCCCAAGCCCAGAGAGGGCAGCAGCAGCAGCAGCCGCAGCAGCAGAACCAGGGCCAGAGGAACCCGCCGGGCAACCGTATGCTGAATGCAGCGGGAGCTTCAGGCGCTGGCACTAGCACCCAGCGCGGTGAAGGTTAGCATTTGAAACCTTAACCATTGTATGAAAGCATGACTACTGTTACACGCTTTACCTTAGCATGAATGTGTGTTTAAGTTACCGCTTTAGATGGACAACTTACCTAGGAAACCTTTTACCTCTTAGGAGACTTCGATATCTGCTATCCCACACTTACAAGACAGAGATCACCTAGACCCGTGGAAGAAAGACGGGAGTACCCTAGTGAGTTGTGTCATGTAGTCAGACCGGGCATGATACTTCTCAGAGAGTTCCTAACCCTAGATGAGCAAATCACCATAGTGAATGAGTGTAGAGCTTTGGGTAAGGGCATAGGAGGTTTTTATACCCCTGTATTTACTAGTGGTTCTAGAATGAAACTGCACATGATGTGCTTAGGAAAAGATTGGGATCCACAAGCTAGGGTTTATCGAGAGGTGAGGATGGTAGGTGACGTATCTATACCTAGTATACCTGAGAGTTTCCTTACCTTGGTGAGAAACGCAATGGATATTGCTCAAGACTGTGAGGTTATCCAACCCGACATGACACCTGACGTTTGCATCATCAATTACTATGAACAGGAGGGAAGCTTGGAATGCACCAGGACCGTGATGAGACGACCGAGTCCATCACCAGAGGAATACCAGTTGTATCATTTTCCATCGGCGATGATGCTGAGTTTATTATGGAGACCAGAAGAGGATGGATCTAGCAAGCAAGATCATCCTCAAGTCTGGATGTATGATTTGGTGGAGAGTCGAGGCTTGTATATCATGGTATTAAGAGCATTAAGCTCAATACACCACCCACTTTAGTGAACGATACCCACATCCGACCTGGCCGTTTAAATTTGACTTTTAGACAGTATTGATGTAACAGCAGTAGCTAAGTGTGTAACCTTGTAAAATACCGTTGGATGAATGAAATAAGAGTTTCCTACTTTCAAGTGTTGTGTTCAGTTTTGTTGATACCGATAATTCATAACTTCAGGCTATAGTAATGAAAAGGAGGGTACCATCTGCATCCTAGACATGGCGCAAGCCAAGGAGTCTGGTAATGTCATCACAGGTATGACAGTTACAAACAACAGTGAATTAGTGATTTATTGGGACTCGATGCTAATACGAGAGATAATCTCAGGTACCTTTCCTATTGATGGTATTAGTGCTTCCGTATTGTTCGACTCAGGAGCTTCGCATTCTTTCATTTCCTCGACGTTTGCTAGAAGCTGGGGGCCACCCCCGAACAGCTTTCAGACTTTTCAGTCACCCTTCCTTCGAAGGAGAAAGTAGGTTGCACTAGACAGTATACAGGGTTAGAGATCAGCATTATGACTGAGACCTTCCCCATTGATCTAATTGAGTTCAAGAATTTGGGTTTTGACATCATAGTGGGCATGGATTGGCTACAGAAGCATAGGGGCCGCCTTCATTGCGCAGAGCATCGACTACTACTGAAGGGGCCGAGCGGCAAGACAGTGTCATACCGCAGTGTGAGGAGAGAGCCGACTGTCAAGATCGTGTCAGCATTGTCCCTGATGAAGGATGTTAGGAAGGGCCGACAAGCCTTCCTCTGTTATGTACAGGACACGAGACAGCGCGATGTGACGGACGTAGACATTCCAGTCGTGGTAGATTTTCCCGACTTATTTCCTGATGAGCTGCCAGGCATGCCGCCTGTGCGCGAGGTTGAGTTCGCCGTCGACTTGTTGCCAGGTACGGGCCCCATTGCTAAGGCACCCTACCGTATGGCACCGGCTGAGATGAGGGAGCTGAAGCTACAGCTGGAGGACCTCCTCGACAAGGGATTCATCCGACCTAGTGTTTCTCCTTGGGGTGCTCCAGTGCTGTTCGTCAAGAAAAAGGACGGCAGTATGCGACTCTGCATCGACTACCGCGAGCTTAATGCGGTTACAGTCAAGAACAAGTACCCATTACCACGGATAGATGATTTGTTTGATCAGCTGAGAGGAGCCAGTGTGTTCTCGAAGATAGACCTCAGATCTGGCTACCATCAGATTAGGATTGCAGAGGGTGACATTGAGAAGACAGCTTTCAGGACACGGTATGGACACTATGAGTTCACCGTTATGCCATTCGGACTGACGAATGCGCCAGCCATATTCATGGACTTGATGAACCGACTTTTTAGAGAGCATCTTGATAGTTCAGTTGTAGTCTTCATCGACGATATTCTGATCTATTCAAAAACCAAGGAAGATCATGAGTTCCATTTGAGACAGGTGTTGAATATTATGAGAGTGAACCAACTGTATGCCAAACTCTCTAAGTGTGAGTTCTGGTTAGACAGCGTGTCATTTCTAGGACACATTATATCAGCTAGCGGCATATCTGTAGATCCTGCTAAGATTGAGGCAGTAAAGAGTTGGCCAAGGCCGAAGACAGTCACAGACGTCCGTAGCTTCCTGGGTTTGGCAGGGTATTATCGAAGATTTGTGAAGGACTTCTCCAAGGAAGCCAAACCAATGACTAATCTAATGAAGAAGGAATCCCAGTTCTTATGGTCTGCAGAGTGTGAGCAGTCCTTTCAGACGCTGAAGGATCTCCTGACATCAGCGCCCGTTCTTACTATCCCTGAGGGCACTGATGGGTTCGAGGTATACTGTGATGCCTCTGGAACCGGTCTAGGCTGTGTGCTTATGCAGCACGGGAAGGTAGTTGCTTACGCATCCCGACAGCTGAAGAAGCATGAGGTGAATTACCCCACACATGACCTTGAGTTAGGCGCAGTAGTCTTCGCTTTGAAGATCTGGCGACATTATTTGTATGGTGTGACAGTCACTATCTACTCTGATCACAAGAGTCTACAGCATCTCTTCTCGCAGAAGGAGCTGAACATGCGACAGAGAAGATGGGTCGAGTTCTTGAAGGACTACGACATAGACCTGAGGTACAAAGAGGGCAAGGCGAATGTGGTAGCTGATGCCCTGAGCCGCAGAGCTCATTCATTGTTCACTTTATTAGCAAACAGCAGTATGATTGATGAGATACGAGCTGCACAGGAGAGCGATCACTATATGCAGAGTATCAGGCAGAAAATGATAGATGGTTGTTTTGAGAGGCTAAATATGACTTCGAACTGTGCGATGATGGCATGATTCGACTGAAGGGCCGTTTGTGTATTCCGGAGTCGTCTCCTGATCTGAAGGAGAAGATACTCCAGGAGGCTCATTGCTCGTCCTTATCCGTCCACCCTGGTTCGTCGAAGATGTATAAGGATTTGAAGGTTCATTTCTGGTGGAGCGGGATGAAGAAGGATGTAGCTGAGTATGTGGCTAGATGCTTGACCTGCAGAAGGTTAAGTTTGAGCATAGGAGACCCGGAGGTTTAGTGCAGTCTATGCCTATTCCTTGTTGGAAGTTCGAGGACATTCGATGGATTTCGTTGTCGGTCTCCCACCGACTAAGGGAGGACTGAACACGATTTGGGTCATTGGACCGTCTGACGAAGGTGGCAAAGTTTATTGCGATGAGGATACCTGGAACGTCCCGAAGTTAGCGGACTTGTTCCAGAAGGAGGTGATCCGGCACCATGGTGTGCCAAAGACTATTGTTTCTGATAGGGACCCTCGATTTTTGTCCAGATTCTGGGGACAGGTTCAGGAAGCCTTGGGTACAAAGTTGAAGCTTAGTACGGCGTTCCATCCACAGACCGACGGTCAGAGTGAGAGGACCATCCAGACACTGGAGGACATGCTGAGAGCATGTGCCTTAGATTTTCAGGGGAGTTGGTTAGAGCGACTACATCTGATAGAGTTCGCCTACAACAACAGCTACCACTCCTCGATACAGATGCCACCATTTCAGGCACTTTATGGTAGACCGTGTAGGACTCCTTTATGCTGGGATGAGGCCAGCGAGACTACGCTCTAGGACCAGAGTACCTAGAGCAGATTAAGGAGGATGTTCTACAGATTCGCAAGAATATGAAGGCAGCTCAGGACCGGCAGAAATCTGCAGACACCAGAAGGAGGGACATTGAGTTCACTACCGATGATATGGTATTCCTTAGAGTGTCACCCATGAAGGGGATATTCCGGTTTGGGCAGAAGGGCAAGTTGAGCCCAAAGTATGTTGGACCTTATGCGATTAGGGAGCGAGTGGGCCCATTAGCCTACAGACTGGATTTACCAGCAGAGCTCGGGAGGGTGCACGACGTTTTCCACGTTTCACAGTTGAAGAGGTATGTGCCCCACCCATCGCACGTTTTGCAGCCAGAGACTTTAGAGTTGGACCCTGCTCTACGATATGAGGAAGTACCACTCCGCATTCTCGATACGAAGACGAGACAGACTAGGAACAAGACCGTTAGCATGGTCAAGGTTCTCTGGTCGAACCATGAGGTGGAGGAGGCCACATGGGAGTTAGAGGACTCCATGTGTAACACCCCAACCGTTAATCTCGTCATTACCTCCTAAACTGTTACTAATTACTCCTACTCACGCAGCGGAACTCTTCTTACAACGAGGGGTGAAACAACGCCGTTAGCCACCCATGTGGCTAACCAGGCCTTTCTTACATACCGTAACGGTCTGATGAACTGGAACAACCGAGTACTTCATACAAATACAATACTCAATTCATAACTCTACTATACCGAGTCTACAATATACGGATGCCGATAACATACTCGGACTTACACCTCATTCAAACGCATAAGTATTTGCAATTTAACTACCCATGCTCACAGCAGTCCCCGTCATACTCTCTCGAACGGTGGTCAGCTTCAAGTACCTGCACACTAAAAACGTTCCCCCTAGGGGGTCAGCTTGCGCTGCGCATGAAATTCGCATATACCGCGTGCTAACCGCGGTACACCGACTACTTTGGGTCGGATATACATGGAGTTCATTTTAATCAAACAACATGCATCATGACAATACAATATATATGTATATCACACAAGGAATCTACATCCAATCACGGAACACGATTCCTAACTAACATAACAATGTTGTTAGTGGTAACTGGTTACTCTTAGGCATTGAGGGTTATTCCTCACTATGCCTTGTTTACTTATTCAATACCTCACCCGCTCTCTCGGGTTACTTATTCGTATACACACACCCATTCTCTTGGGCTACTCATTCTTATACTTACCCATTCTCTCGGGTTACTCATACATATACTCACCCCTTTCTATCGGGTTATTTATACTCGTTATCTCACCCACACTCTCGGGTTATTCATACTCAAGCTCTTGTAGATTCTCGAGACACTACAGGTCTCCTACGTCACGCTTGTTACTCTTATTACATACTTAAGCCAAAACTCATGGCTCTCTAGCATAGTCTTACTTCCCCGGTTTCGACCCTACTCTGGGTCTAGCATGGTGGGAAGGTTCAACTAGCTCACGGAACTCTCTCTTAGTTCCTATCTCTTTTACTTGGGTCCGACTACTCTCGGACTACTCTCGTTCCCATACACTCCTCTCTCGGAGTTATAATAATATCATGTATATTAGTCTAGAAGCATCATTCTCGATGTTTCTAATGACTTTAGGAACTTTACTTAAATTCGGGTAATCTTAGGTTTAAGTGTTACCCTCACAATCATATGCTTGTACATTCGGATATTTTCTTATACCGGGTAAAATCCTCATATAAGAGGTCGACCGTATCTCAAGGGAGTCACATAGTCCCTTAGGTCTCTTTTACCTTTCTTATATGTTTACATTGTTGGACTAACTTCAATCCTCTCGATGGAGGTCATTTATCTCTCCACTCATATTTATTTCGTGGATTGTTTCAATAAGGTTCTCTAACCGTTATCGGGTATATACTCAACCCGTACATCTCCTCGCATTTTAGGGAGTTCATATGTTTGTGTTTCGTTATACTTTAATCGATAGCTTGTGTGTGTTTGCATATTTTCGTTATCATACGCATCGTTCCGTTCTACGAATCTCTAGCCGAACGTTACTCACTATGAGTCGGTCTTTACACTATGTTTAGACCACACCGGCATACAAGTATGTTAGTTCATTCAACATACAACAAGACATTCATAATCAAACAAGGGATTATTTCATGCTTTAGTCTTGATTAAGCCGGCACACAAACACACAAATCAGTGTAACTCGGTTAGCATACGGGGCATGAGAAAATCATACCTTTCACCGGGTTTTTACTTTTACCGTGTCATCTCACCAAGCTCGGGTCACGCACGGTTCTCTGATAATGTTTCAACATTATTATTAATACTAATATCATACGGAACATGATAAAATGTTACTCCCGCAGTTACCCCGTTATCCCGTTTTCTCGGTTTTACTTTTGTTAATTTGAGTTCTCACTTCTCAATCACTTCTAACACTTTCTTACACTTCCTAGGGCCTTTACATGTCACCAAACAAGGCCTTAACATCTTATAACATCATTAACACTCAAACCCCCACCATTTACAACCTTTAAAACACTCTCTGTAGGTTTCTGGGGGTGGTCCGGGACTTGGTACTTACCCTAAGTCCCGGACCAATTGCAAACTAAACTCTCGGGTGAAATTTACATATGGTCCGGGACCTTGTCCTGGAGTATAGTCCCGGACCAACCAAGCATTTGCACTCTCGGCCTGAATTTAGGTGTGGTCCGGGACTTTGTCCAAGGACCAAGTCCCGGACCCTGCTAAAACCTGCTCCAAACTTGATTTTTCCACTCCAAATCAATCCTTAAACCACCCTTGATCTTTCCATAAACTTTCCACAAGTTTTCCACATGTTTAATCAACTTAAAACATGCTCTAAAACTCTTCAAATCATAGGCTCAAACCTTACTCAAACTCTTGCTCAAAACCACTTATATTTCCATAACTAGTTTTCTTGTTTTCCAAAGCTCTTGTAACAGATTGGGCACTCTCTTCTCAACATTCAAACTTCACCCACTAATGCCATTCCTAGCACTTCAATTGACATTATTTATACTCCTCCTACACACTTCTCCTTAGTTTGGTTTCCAAATCATTAACCACCCACTTGGATCTCCCTAACACACCTCTCTTCCTAATAAAACACTCAAGTCCATAAACTCCTAAACAAATTTTGACAGCACTTGGCTACTTCTTTAGCTTATTCCCCACACTTAAATCAACTCATACACCATCTTCACTCCTGTTTCATCAAGCATCAACAACCACAATACACCAAATTCCACTTGTTCACACATATGTACTAGTTTGGACTCAAGCTTAATTCCCACACATAAGCAACATTAAAACAGCTTCATTCATCATTAAATTGTAGTATCTCAACTACACTAATACAAGATCATCCACACCACTTACAAAAATCTGTTTTGCAAGAAGATAAACCAACTCAAGGTGAGTTTTTACCTTGTTTGTTTTCTGTTTTCACCCTTCTTCTTCTTCTTTAACTTGTTCTCTCTTTCACTTCTTGTTTTCACACCAAACAAGGGCTTTGGATTGCAAACTACAACCGTAGCCCATCACACATACAACAATCAATTCACTTTTCCTCCACAAAACCTTATACATACTTAGAGCTAGTTTACAAAGTTTAGTCTTGGTTTTACCTTGAATAACCCAAATGGTTGGATTAGCAATCAGTTGGAGAAGTTTCCAAACCCCCACAAAAACATACGGTTCGGCTGAAATGAGGAGGGTTTTCAACGTGAGAGAAAATAATCTCACTAATGGAAGAATAAGCTTGAAATGATCTAAATACTTGCTTATTAATACCTCAAGGCATTAAGGAAGAGAAGAAGGGTTGAAATCAACTCTTCAAACTTCAAAAGCTCCAACGTCAATGGAGATGAAAGTGGAGGAATCAAAACTTTGTTAGGTGGAGATCGAAGCTCTCGCCAATACGAATCCAGCGGTATAATTTTTGTGTGATTCGGTGTAGAAATGAACAAGTTAGAGGAGATTGAAGATGGAGGTGGTGGTGCTGTTCGGTGTCGCGCGTACAGAGAGGAAGAAGAAGAAGTTTGCAAGCCTCTGGAGCAATTCAATACGTGAATGAAGGAGGAGAAATGAGAGGTAAGTACTTTACTTTACTTTTTAGCTTTATACTATTTGCCTTCTTATTTATTTATTTGTCTTGTTATTACTTAATAGCTAGCAAGCTATTAATGGGTGTACACTCATTAATTAAAACCGGCCCACTTTAATTAATAGCCCGGGTCGTTTTTGTCTTTTCGAATTAAACGCGTCTCGTCTCCCGGTTTCGTCACTATTCACTTACCGGGTCCGTTTTCCGGAATTTTCTCGTTTAATTAATTTTTAATGGTTATTAAGCTTCCATTAATACTTAATTATAGTTATATAATCAACTATAATTTTTACGGGTCCATTTGACCACTTAAAGTCACGTTTTCGGGTTTTTTCTCGAAAAACGTGCTTTAAACTCCGTTAGCGTTTTAATCCATTATTTGGATCCGTTTTCTTCGGGAATCATTCCCGTATACTAATTAGGCCTAACTAAGCCTTAGGAATCCATCTTGGACCCTCTCGAGATCACATATCTCTTATACTCATTTAACGCGCATTTTAGCGTTTCTCGCTTTTCAAGCGTTTTCTCTTTGCTTTTGGTTTTATTCTTTTACCAATACTCTCTAGGCACCATTAGGCCTTTAATAATTTCATTAGAGTAATTTAATCACCATTATTAGGTCCGGGGTATTAAACCATGAGAGCGAAGTACCCAGCACTCTTCGAGTAGTAGCTGTGTTACTTGTACGGGTTCGTGGTCAAACCCTTTTTAAGCGGGGTAGACACCACTTGGCTTGCGCACATGTATGTGCATTAGGTTTTGTTTTTGTGTTGTGTTTTGTTGGTATGCTGCGTCATACATATGGTTTGGACGATTGTATGTGTATGATACATTTTATGTATGTATGTGCCTTGGTGCACCTGGTTGAATGTATATAGTACCGCTGAGTACTTTTGATCGATGAATGAGATGTGCACTTTGTAGTGCTGTGTTGTGAATGAGTATACCATGAGTTTAATTATTTAATATATGTTGTATGCATAGACTAGTTTGAACCTAGTGGGAATTACTCCCTAGCATGGACTGTTTGGTACTTAGTGAACTTGATTCCTTAGGTGAACTGTAGAGGATTAAGGACTTCGGGACGAAGCCTTTTAAGGGGGGTAGACTGAAATACCCCTAATCTTTAAATATAATTAAATGATCTATTAATGATCTAAGATGATTATTAAACATCTAAATATTATTGGGGAACAATCTATAAGATCTCAACAAGGCAAAACACGCCTTAAGATCGTAAAGCCAAAAATGTGCTTTAAGACCCCTGAAGGTTGTATGACCCCAAGTAGGATCCAAAGTGGATTCCTAAGTATTATAATGAATCAGGAACACAATAAGACCATTCTCAAAGAGAACTAAGCTCAGGAACATCCTGTGACACAAAAATGTGCGCTAAACTCCTTAAAGCACGTTTTTGTGAGATTGCCTTTTAATTGATTTATAGGCTTAAAAATTTAATATCCTTAAATATGATATATAATCATATTATCAATTAGGAATTTATTCCAGAAATTACGAATTTTTACAAATTTAATATAAAATATTAATAAAACCCTAAAGTGGGGCTGCCATGAGTCACATTGACCAAGCATGGTCAATGGTCATAATTGACTCTTTGAATCATGGGTGGCCGGCTGCAATAAGAGAGGAGGCTGCTTAATTTCTTGTGACAATAATGCTACCTAATGTAAGACTTTTTCAAAATAATGTTACTTTTTACATTATTTTCAAACTTTACTTACCTTTCCCATCTTCTCCTTCCTCCTTGTCCGATTCCTCTCATCCCAGCCGAGCCCTCTCCTTCCTCTCAAGCTCTCCAAGCTTGTTCTTGGCCATGGAAGGCAAGTCTAGCTCCTAAGCTCCTAATGTAAGTGTTTTAATGTCATTTTTAGCTCTTTTTCTTCATCTTTTCACCACCAACACCTAAAATTCGTGGCTCATCTATTCCTATGGCTTATTCTCAGTGTTCTAAGGTTAGAACAAGAGCTAAACTCGGTTGAGACCAGTAGAGGGACCAAGGTTGTCCAAATCTACATTTTAAGGTAAAAATGTGCTTTAAGCTCATAACTTTTGATTCCCTTCGAGTTTGGCTGTGAAATTTTGGTCATAGACTCATCTTCATCTCCTTTTCATGTGGGATCTGTTGGTTAGCCATTTGGAGCAAGGGTGACCGAGATCCAAGAGAAATATTCTCTTTTAAGGCATTTTTCCAAGGTAAAACCTAATAACAAGGTAGGATTTCGAGATCTAACTATTCCCTATGTTAATATGGTAGATCTAACACCTTGTGGTGTGTTTGGTTCAGGTCGAAAATACCTAGAACTCCCCTTGCATTTTTAAGGTGATTTTTGCCTTAAATCTTACATTAATTATTCCTTATGGTTAAGCTCATGCTTGGAGTGTAACCATATCTTATTTTTGTGTATTAAACATGTCTAAATCAAGTGGTGAATTTTCCTACAAGTGACCGAGCCTATACAAGGATAGATCAAGGTATAAACACCTTAAACTTATGATTTTTGCAATCTTTAAGTATATATATATATATGGCCGAGAGTGAACATACACATATAGGTCATATTGACCTAAAAATGTAAAAAAAATGGCTAAGATAAATTAAGCTAGTCATTTAAGAGATTTAATTAACATAATGGTCAAAGTATGACATTATGTGGAAAAATAATTAAACCATGGAGAGGCCGAATACATATGCTATATTTTGAGACATTTATTGTGTAATTTATTTTGCAAGATCAAGGTTGTAATAAGGCCATGTCATTAGGCCATTTTAATTTAAGTTTATAAGCTTATTTAGTTTTATTTATGCTTATAATTAAAGTTGGGGTCAATTCGTAATTATTAAGAAATTAGAAAAGCCGTGGGTAATTTAGAGCAATTTAGGGTTTTTAAATGAATTTAATAAAAATTATAACATTTTATAAAGTTCTGGGTCAAACATGTAAAAATAGAAAAGTATAGGTCATTATTTGTAATTACCGAAAATTGGTTCCCATTTGGTATTAGGGGTCAAGGTTGACTATATAGGAGACTTTGACCAAGTTTAGAAAATTTAAGAAATTAAAATACTACCTTATAATGAGATACTTATTAAATTGTAAAAGATTTATAAGGTTTGGGGTGGTAATGTAATTACCGAGAATTAAGGGTAGTAAATGGAGTTTAGTAAAGTCCTTAAGTTATTAGAAATTTTTAGAAGTTTATTTGGTTAAATTTGGAGTTCATGTGAATTATATAAGTATAATATATGGTATTTTATGACATTGTTATAAATAGGTAACAAATGTATAAAAACCGTGAATTAAAAGAAGTATAAGGTTAGGAATAATGTTTATAACCTTTTGGTATAGTTTGGTAATTTTTGGAATGGTATATAAGGTTTTATAAAGATATATGTATAATATATAGTTTTAATGGGGTTAGAAAACTATGTATTATAAATTGGAATTGAATTGTGAGTTTATAGAAGTTTAATGGTTATAAGTGAAAACCGAAAATACTAAGGCTGTTTGGTATTTAAAAACAAAATATAACTATAGGTTATAATTGTTTTAATGATTTAAATGTCATAAGATATGTTATATAACTATAGATGACATTATATTAATTAAGAGGTGGATTTTATAATATTTAGAACATAGGTGCTGTTCGAAAATAATAACATTTTTAAATGGAATCTATAATATGGCTTTTAATGTTATAAGAGTTATAACATTTATAATATAAGAGATATTCATTAAAAAGAATGAATATAGATTATGAGACTTACCATATAATGAATAATTCCATAATACACACATATAAATAAATATATGTAATAGTGTAGAAAATGTGATATGGTTCAATAATCATAAATTATCATAATTAAAATGATAATAGTTAAGGAGAAAGAATTATAAACACTAGATATGGAAATTCTAAAGTTAAGAGTATTCATGGGATAATAAGGATCCTAGATATTAAGAGTATAGTTTACAGATGAATTATACCACATGAAATATAAAAAAAAAGAGACAAACCTTAGAAAAATAAATACTAAGGTAAGATGCATAGTGCATGACAAAGGATCACACATACAATAATGAAACAAACTGTATGATGTACAAACAAACATTAAGTTACATGCGATAACAAGTTTAACAACAACTATACTAATATACAAACAAGACTACGCGTGTAATATAACACCTTTTCCCAATCTCGAGTTAAACCTAAAACCCGACAACATTGATAGTTAATAACGGGGGGTTAACCGGAAGGTGTTAGTGACGGTACGGGGTACCGTAGGATTGTGTTGTTATACAGTATGCTAATCAGTAGCATTGTGTATTGTTTAGTTCGTTAGAGACTACACAAGGAGCATAGGATCTTGCTGATTCATACTCCACCGTAATACATCAGGGTGAACGGTATGTTGTTATGTGTCTCTGATTGTCTCTGAGGGCTTCCTCAGTTCAGACTTCTGTGTGATCTGTGATAAGATTGTTTGTCTGAATGTTTAATTTAATATGCATGATCTGTATATTTATAGCTGCTCATTATTTACTGTTGATGAGTTAACAGTATTGGTTCGTATATAAGAACCTATATATAAACGAACTAGCGCTATGGTGCTATCTTACGAAAAAAAGGAACGTCAGAAAACGTTTGTAGCACTAGGATAATAATACATATATTATCCAAGACTTTCACGGAGCATTGGCCTTTCTATACGCCGCTCTCGTATCTAACACTGGATCCCGAGTTTACAGACTCCGGATTGGACTAATGATCTTGGTCTGTGTTAGAAAATTTGGTAATGCGATGCGATGGTATAATTAAGTAAATAATGAATGGAAGTAAAGCCAAGAGGATGTGGCTCTTGGTGCGCGCTGTGATCACAAAAACGATACCAGGATGTCCGCGTACGGGTCCGCAAGTATCAAGAAAATTTCCCGTGAGCTAGAATGGCTCGTTGGTCGGAGACTCTACCGTTGGAGTGGCTACTGCCGTGGGTGACCCGCCATAATATATGGGTAACTAGAGACATGTCGTTTTAATGAGACAATGTCACCAGGTATAACTGAACAATAATACATTTGAGAATTATACAGTGGCGAACAATATTGGCTTCTACACCATGGACGAGATTAATACTTATTGTTACTCTCGTTGTTTCGCTTATTGTTCATTGGTTATACTTGTGGTATATTAGTGTGTTGATGGTTGTGTTGTTGTATGGATTACTGTTGTTTATTTTACAGTTTATATATTAAAATGGTATTGGATGTAATGAACCTCATGCTCTCGACCAAATAATTGAGGGGTCTTTGGGGGCATGATGTGATGACATACTCAACAGGGGCTGATTCCATACCACAAACCATCTTTATTTCAGGTGATTAGCTGGTGGGTCGCAGCGAGACGTGACCATTGTGATATTACAGTTGGTTTAGACTTGGTACGGTGTGATACTCAGGTTGTTTTGGACTCGGGTTGTTTAACCGAGGTGTATTGGTTTAGATGCTCACGGTCTGTAATAATTGTTGATGTTAGATTTGTTTTAAGTTGTTTAAGTTCTACTACTATCTATCTCTTGTGGTCACTGCGGGAATACGTTTCGCAAGTTGATTATCAGGTAAATCGCTATCACCCGTATGGGCGAGTGATAACAGTGACACCAGTAGGGCGATAGTTTATTATTTACCGCTGCGAGATATTATTGTGCGCGACTTCTATAGGATTACTAGGAACCGGTTTAGTAGGGGTGTTACAGCCAGACCCAGACCACCACTGCTGAGGAGCCTCTACAGCTCACCTATGCGTATGCGGCCAAGCCCCTACGTTCTTACCCACCCAAGGGTAATTAACAAATTTCAATACCGAAATCTAGTGTGTGTTATTAATTTGTGAAGTATGTACTGAGTGTGTGATGTGTTAGCAGCTAGCACAGGCTCTGGACCGGAGCGCCACTATTACTGCAAGTGGTGTAATAGAGACCATCCCGGCAAGGACTGCAAGGGTAATGATGTGCAGTGCCGATACTGCAAGAAGATGGGGCACCGCGACTATGAGTGCTGGTAGAACCCGAACAGTAGAAACTACAGGCCCAAGGGGCAATGGAAGGGTAAGGCCACTGCGACCACCGATGGCCCGAAGACGGCGAATCAGCCACCCCCAGATCAGAGGTACACAGATTCCCAGAAGGGGAAGGGGTCGGGGTCCGGCAAGGCCGCCCTGAATGTGGTGGACCGGTCTGAGGCGCCAGGGCCCTCTTCTAGACCAGGTACCGCCTAAACTATTGAGTGAAATAAGTGATTGCATACCGCATTTCATGCATGTGCGTTAGTGAGTTTAAGTAAACAACCATGTGAGTAAATAATTAAAGTATAGTGTGAAAGTCACCTAATTAGAATACTCTAAACTTAAAGGAACCTTCAATATATGTTATCCAATCCCACCCACACCAAACCCTAAAGAAACCACCATCAACACCACCGACTTTCCAATGGAGCAATGTCAGGTCATCCAACCAGGTATGGTCCTCTTAAATGGATACCTGACCCCGGAAGCACAAATCCATATCATCAGACGATGCGACGAACTTGGAGCAAAACCAGGAGGTTTCTACACACCCGAATACCCGAACGGATCAAGAATGCAATTGAAGATGATGTGCATGGGTAAGGACTGGAACCCTTACACCAAGACATATCATGAAGTGCGAGCTGAAGATGGAGCAACTGTACCAAGTATACCTGAGGAGTTCCTTGCGGTCGTTAACCACGCCGTGGGAATTGCTCAACAAGTTGAAATGGATTCAATACCAAATGTGAAAGCAGATCTATGCATTGTGAACTTCTACCAGAAAGGTGGACGGTTAGGTTTACACCAAGACAAGGATGAGTCACCCGAGTCTCTAAGTAACTGAGTACACGTGGTGTCTTGGTCCATTGGTGATACCGCAGTGTTTGTGTATGGAGCAGAAGTGTGCTGATCTCGCGAAGATAGTGTTGAAATCGGGAGACGTGTTAATCATGGGTGGGCAGTCAAGGATGCTATATCATGGCATCAGGAAGATCAAACTGAATACCGCACCGTCGGCAGTGATCAATGCCACCCACATGAAACCCGGACGTTTGAATTTGACCTTCAGACAGTTTTAAGCCTTGTATAATTATGTGATGTGATAAACCAGTGTATGTTAAGGATGTTGTAAGTGTTAATTATGGCGACAATATAAGCCAACGAATGTTGTAACAAGAGTGTGTTAATGAATAAAGTGGAATTGTTTGAAGCATATAAACCGTGTTGTTACCCAATACTTATTAGTTTGCCAATGAATTAGGCTGTGCACTCGGAACGGGAGGTATACTGAGTGTCTGCAATGAGGCAGAAGCCGGCAGGAGCGGCACAATCCTCACCGGTACCTTTCCAGTCAATGGCGTGGACGCTTCGATCTTGTTCGACTCCGGAGCCTCACACACATTTATTTCGCTATCTTTTGCGAAGAGGCTGGGGTTAGACGGTGATGAGATGCCAGACTTCCTAGTCACTCTCCCGTCGAAAGAGCGGATCAGGTGTACCCGCTACCACCGAGATGTTGTTGTGCGAATCAGAAGTGAAGAGTTTCCGATCGACTTGATAGAGTTCGACGGACTTGGTTTTGATGTGATTGTCGGGATGAACTGGTTGGAGCGGTACAAGGGCAGAATCCTATGTGCCGAGCATCGACTGCTTCTTCGGAGTCCATCTGGGGTTACCATATCTTACCGCCAGAGGCCCAGGGAGCCTTCGACTCAGATCATCACCGCCATGGCTATGTATCGTGAACTACGACGAGGAGTGATGTAACCTCGGCTATGTCCAGGACATAGAGAGAGATCCAGAGTTTAGTCCTGATGTGCCGGTAGTGTCGAGTTTCCTGATATTTCCTAAGGACTGCCAGCATGCCCCAGCATGGGAAGTTGAGTTTGAGATCGATTTGGTTCCGGGCACCGGACCAATTGCGAAGGCGCCCTATCGTATGGCTCCAGCAGAAATGACAGAGCTCAAGGAGCAGCTGAGAGACTTACTCGACAAGGGGTTTATCCGCCCTAGCGTTTCACCATGGGGAGCGCCGGTCCTCTTCGTGAAGAAGAAGGACGGTAGCCTCCGCCTGTGTATTGACTATCGAGAGCTGAATGCAGTTACGGTGAAGAACCGTTACCCTTTACCACGCATTGACGATCTATTTGATCAGTTGAGGGGAGCATCAGTATTCTCCAAGATAGATCTACGATCCGGATACCATCAGATTGCCATCCGTGACAGTGATATCGAGAAGACAGCATTCAGAACTAGGTATGGATATTATGAGTTTACAGTTATGCCGTTTGGGTTATCCAATGCACCGGCTAAGTTCATGGACTTAATGAACCGCTTGTTCCAAGATCAGTTGGACAAGTCAGTAGTAGTCTTCATCGACGATATTCTTGTGTACTCGAAATCGAGAGGTGAGCACGAAAGCCACCTGAGAAGTGTGTTGCAAACATTGAGAAAGAATCAGTTGTATGCGAAATTTTCAAAGTGTGAGTTTTGGTTGAACAAGTATCCTTTCTTGGTCATGTGATTTCTGAAGCCGGGATCGCTGTTGATCCGGCAAAGATAGATGCAGTGCGCACCTGGCCTAGGCCGAAGACAGTTACCGATATCAGGAGCTTCCTCGGTCTGGCAGGTTATTATAGGAGGTTCGTAAAGGACTTCTCCAGTGTCTCGAAGCCGATGACTTCCTTGATGAAAAAGGATGCACCATTCGAGTGGACAGTCGACTGTGAGAGTTCTTTTCAGAGTCTCAAGGATGCTCTGACATCTGCACCGGTCCTGACATTACCAGACGGTCCAGATGGTTTTGAGGTCTATTGCGACGCATCAGGCAGAGGTATGGGTTGTGTGTTGATGCAACACGGGAAGGTCGTAGCATACGCCTCCCGACAGCTGAAGAAGCATGAAGAGAACTACCCTACCCACGACTTAGAATTGGGGGCCATTGTCTTCGCACTGAAGATATGGCGACATCACTTGTATGGGGTAAGTGTGACAATTTATTCTGACCATAAAAGTTTGAAATACTTGTTCACTCAGAAGGAGTTGAACATGAGACAAAGAAGGTGGGTTGAATTTCTAAACGACTACGACATTAATCTACAATATAAGGAGGGTAAGGCAAATCTGGTAGCTGACGCACTGAGTCGCCGAGCACACTCTCTCCATTCGCTAGTCTCTCATTCTAGCTTGGTTGAAGAGGTGCGGAGTGCTCAGATGACGAATCAGTACATGTTGGAGATTAGACAGAAGCTTATTGATGGCACATTCGAGGGTCAGAAGTATGACTTCAGACTCCACGATGATGACCTGATTAGGCTTAATGGCCGATTGTGTATACCGAGGGGTGCGTTGAGTTGAAGGAGCGCATATTGAGTGAATCCCATTGTTCTACTACTTCGATTCACCCCGGAGCTTCCAAGATGTATAAGGGTATGAAAAGATATTTTTGGTGGACTGGAATGAAAAAGGATGTAAATGACTATGTGTTGAGGTGTCTCACTTGTCAGAAGGTCAAGTTTGAGCACCGACGGCCTGGTGGTATGGTACAGCCAATGCCAGTGCCTGAGTGGAAGTTCCATGACATTTCTATGGACTTCGTAGTAGGGCTTCCGCCTGCAAGGGGAGGTCTGAATATGATTTGGGTTGTTGTTGACCGACTGACCAAGGTGGCCCGATTCATTCCGATGAAGGACACCTGGAAAGTGGCAAAACTAGCAGAGCTCTTTGATAGAGAGATCGTTCGGCACCATGGGGTACCGAAAACGATTGTATCTGACAGAGATACCAGATTCTTATCGAGGTATTGGAAGTCTACACGAGAAGCATTGGGTACCGAACTGAAATTGAGTATAGAGTTTCACCCACAGACCGATGGTCAGAGTGAGCGCACTATCCAGACACTTGAGGATATGTACGTGCATGTGCACTTGACTTTCAGACCAGCTGGATTGACAAGTTACATCTGATCGAGTTTAGCTACAACAACAGTTACCATGCTTCGATCAAGATGTCTCCCTTCCAGGCTTTGTACGGTAGACCATGCCGCACGCCATTATGCTGGGATGAGTCGAGTGAGACGGTCATTATAGGACCAGAGTATCTGGAGCAAGTTCAGGCAGAAGTTCGCCAGATCCGGGCTAACATGAAGACAGCTCAGGATTGACAGAAGTCGTACGCAGATGTGCGCAGACGTGACCTGGAGTTCGCCGTGGGCGATCAGGTGTTTTTGAGAGTATCCCCCATGAAGGGAGTGTTTCGTTTTGGCCAGAAAGGCAAGTTGAGCCCGAAATATGTGGGGCCTTATGTTGTGACGAAGCGGATCGGCCCGGTAGCTTACAGACTTGATTTACCCGCCGAGCTGGGAAAGGTACATGATGTATTTCATGTGTCCCAGTTGAAGAAATATATGTCTCATCCGTCTCATGTACTTCAGCCTGAAAGGCTAACTTTAGAGCCGACCATGCGATCAGTGGAGACTCCGGTACGCATTCTGGATACTAAGACTCGAGACACTCGCCATAAGTCTGTCAGACTGGTGAAGGTTCTCTGGTCTAACCAGGACGTTGAGGAGGCCACTTGGGAGCTGGAAGATAAGATGAAGGCGAAGTACCCGTCATTGTTTACTTCTTAGTGTTTGTATGTATAGGGTACGGGGCGTACCCCTATTTAAGGGGGTAGAGCCATTTTGGTTATGTGTATGACATGTATGTGGATACATTGTCTGTGTTGTGTTGTTATGTCGTTACCCTGTTATGTTACAGACCGCTGAGTCTGAATGATGTTGTGATGTTTTGTTGTTTGGACCTGGTGTCCGATGTGATGTAAAGATGTTGATAATGTTGTTATAGAAGTGTTATGGATATGTGTTCCCGTGTTCTAATATTTAGGATGTGTGGAAGTATGAACTTTGGGGACAAAGTTCTTTTAAGGGGGTAGATTGAAATACCCCAAACCTTAGTATGTTGTTTAAACACCTAAATATGGTATATTAAGACTAAAAAGAGTCTTAGAAGCATTAGTAAACAAATCTAAACGATAGAAAGCACAAAATGTGCTTTAAGGTCAATAAAGGCCAAAATGTGCTCTAAGCTTGGGATAAGCTTGGTTAAGACCTAATGAACTTACCAAGACCTTATTTATATACTAATGAATTTATTAAACCAATTAGCAAAGAAAACCAAGCTTGAAAACAAGTTAAAACACAAAATGTGCTTTAAGGAGTCTTAAAGCACATTTTTGAAAAATTGTCTTGTAAATGAGTTTTGAATGGCTAAATGTCCATCATTACTCTTTAATTAACATGTGTACTATATAGTATCACATTTGGAAGTCTATATCAATGGAAAATCAAAAATTTCACTTCTATGTGCCTTGTTTTTATGAATAGTGACTTTTATAAGCTAGTTTGTAACATATGTTACTATAAGTGAGACAATTGACAAATGAAGACTAAAATACCCCTAAGTACTATTGGGGGCCGGTTTTCTTAAGTGTGGTGACTCACCAATCTCTTGTTAACATGTTAAGTAAATAAAGATGACTAACTAAAGTACTATTTACTTTATAACTACAAATATCTTCTAAAAGCAAGTTTATCTTCATTTCTCCCTTCTTCCTTGCATTCCCACGGTTCCAAGCTCTCTTCAACCTCTCTTCTTCATTCTCTTCTACGGTTTGCAATAGTACCACACCAAACTCCATCTTTGACCTCTTGTTATTTCTAGCTCACTTAACCAAATCAAAAACAAACACCACCATTATCTTCCTCTCATCAAGCTCTTCATTCCTATCTTCACAAAACTTCAAGACCACCATTTCGGTGCCATGGAGTTCCACCATTGAAGGAGCTTGAGCTTATATTTCTACATATTATTGTTCTCCCTTGCTTCTAGGTAAGGAATCTCAAATAAAAACTTCATTTCCTCCATGTTTTGTTGTTGACCGAAAATGCCCATTGAAGGTGCTCTTTATATGGCTTTGTTTTAGCTTTATTCCAACCTTTCAAGGACTAGGTGGAGTCGTCTCTTGATAGATATTCAAACTCTCTTCAAAGACCAATGTAAAACAACTACATTAATGTTTTTGAAATAATGGAAACCTAGGGTTTACAATGAGATGAAGCATTAAGCTTGTATACTCATTTCATTGCTTGTATATTGTTTAGTAGTTGACAAGGAATCAAGTACCTAGCCGATTTTAAACAAGAAAGAAGTTGGTGTGAAAAGAGGTAAACATGCTAACCTAATGTGTTTAATGCCTTAGGAGAAATGAGCTTATAATGCTTGTTAAAACTACTTAAAGAGCTAATGATAATGACCTAGTGAAATGTTCTCAAGGAGATTAGTAAAAGGACATATGTGTTGTTGTGTGTATTTGCAGGTCAAAGGCAATATATTGTGGAAATTCAGTGTTTAAGAGTTATGCACTTTAAGGGCCTAAGAGCCATGCATTTTAAGGGCCTAAGTGCCATGCAATTTAAATTATGCACTATATTGTGACGTAGTGTAAATTTGGTGAAACTTTGTGTGTGAGGTGTTCTTGTGTGCTTGTTTTGGCTTAGTAATGTTCTAGGAGAACCCATGTCAAAATTTAGGTAAGAAACAAGAAGTTCTAAGTGTTTATATAAGGCTTGGTGAACTAGAAATGTTGGAAATGCTTAAGTATTTTACAAGAGAAGAAAATGTCTTAAGGTGTTCTAGGTAAACAAAGGGACTTAGACATCAACTAGGGTTTAGGTGGTAAGAAATGATGCTTGGGAGATGATGTTAAAATGAGGAGAAAGCATTTTGGGATAGTAGTTATCATAGGTATGAAACACCACTTGGGAAACTAAGGAGGAAATAACGTAAGTGTTTAAGGTGATAGCTAATGAGTTTCATGGATGTTGTATGTGGATATAAGTGTACCAAATGTTGTTAGAAAACATTAGGAGGCTTTAGGAGAAGTTTGGTGAAGGTTTGACAAAGTTTGGGCAAGTTTTGGTGGTGTCTGACCCAGGGGTCTGACCCAAGTTTGGGTCGGACAGCCCTGTTTGACGTCAGGAAATTGTCCTGGAACGGTCCGACCCAGAGGACTTGGGTCGGACATGGGTCGAACGGTTATGTTTTGAAGGACGGAAAATGTTCTGGAATGGTCCGACCCAGTCGAGTGAGTCGGACGTGGGTTGGACAGTCGTGTTTTGTAAGGCGGTAAAATTCTGTAATGGTCCGACCTAGTCGAGTGAGTCGGACATGGGTCGGACATGTATGTTCAAAGGTCGATAAATCTCTGAATGGTCCGACCCAGAAGGTTGGGTCGGACAAGTTAAGTTTTTACAAACCCGAAAATCACTGGATGGGTCCGACCCAGTTGTGGGTCGGACGGTGGGTCGGACAGACCAAAACTTATAAAAAAAAATAATAAAGAATGTGACAAATGTAGTTAACCTTAGGGGGTATAATGTAGGTAAGGAAGGATTAGTTGGGTATTAAAACATGTCATACAATCATGTTAAAGTTTGAAGTTAAGTAAATAATTAACCGACATTCTTAAACCTGTATAGGAGTGACCTACGGTGGAAATCAATCGAAGCAAGGACCAAGGTATGGTTTTCTTGTAGTCTGTTGCCTACCGGTTTACACCGGCTTGTGTGTTGCTTGTTTTGCTGTGTGTTTATGACTTGGTAAGATTAAACCATGTAAAGAGTTTACAGTTGTTAAATATTATTATGTTGTTAAGTATGACTCTCTCTTCCCTTGTGTGTGTCTAACAAGACTCGACCTATTATTGTGAATTGTGTATAGAGTTCAATAATGAACTGCTAACAAGAGCTAACGGGGGAAGTGAGGAGTCCGGTCTGTTCCGGCCACGCGTGTGAGTATGGGAGTCGATGTCATAACCGGTTCGATTCTCTTTGTATGTTATGGTTGTTTTCCAATTTGGTTTCCAACCTTCCCTTTAGCTTAACCAAGGCTATTTTACTAACTCACGTCGGGCCACAGGGGCATACTATGTGTTGTTCGGTGTGCTTGGATCACTATATCCGAGGCACCTTGTGTTAAGTTATCCATTCAATCTAACAGGACGGTAACGAGTTATGTAACGAGCTTAGCATGAGCATGGCAACATTCTCTAGGCTCTCTATGGGGACTAACTGTGTTGGTTCTCTTCCAAAAAGGAATTGTTCTTGTGTGATGTGTGTGATGTTGTGTACAATACCCATGTTATGATATACATGTATAAGTTGTGTGTTTTAAAATGAATGCCATGTCATCATGACAATTAGTTTCGCGCATCCCGGTAGCCGATGGGCTGCGCGTTAACCATGCCAGCCAAGGGTTGCTGACCCCCTCGGGGGCTCCATATTTCTTTTACTGCAGGATGAGGATCGAAGAAGCGGAATGGCTTTAGATTCTAGGCTGCAGGTTTACTTTGATTACTTTTGGATGTTGGCCCGGGATGCGCCTGTGCTCCCGTGACGTTATATATTTTGGTTGTGAATGGTTTACGGTGAAGGATGTAAGTAAACACTCGGTATTATGTTAATGTATATGTGGTTATTAGTTCTATGCTCGGGAGTCTGATCATCAGACCGATACACTTGTATTTATTCAGCCTAGTTAACCACGTGGGTGGTTGACGGTGTTGTAGCACCAATCGTTTAGATAATGTTTAGTTGTTTAATTTCCGCTGCGATTTCAAGTAATGTTATGTGCGTAGTAGGGGTGTTAAAGCTGGGGTGACGATGGTGATGAAGACGTGACGATGGAGTGGAATGGATGTATATGTCGTGCAGTGAAGAGGATACCGGTGGTGAAGTTAAGGTGATGAATGACGGAGTTTGCGCGGGTGTATCCTCCTCTGTTCGACGATGGCGTAACAGTATGGATGGGTGATGGTGATTGCGATTGTCGACGCGGGCGTGAATGGAAATGAGGAGTACGTGGTCGATGATGTTGATGAAGATGAATGGTGGGTGGTGTTGATGATCCGATGTCGAAGGTGAGATGTGGTGGCTTGAATGGATCGTGAGCGTGGTGATGGAGGCGATGTCTGTGTGTGTCGTTGGTGAAGGTGGTCACGGTGGTCCGTGGTGAGGGCGTGGTGCGGGTGAGATGAGATGAAGATGTAGGATGCAGAGACGGTGGTGAGTGATGGATGAAGATGCTTATGAGGTGGTTACGGTGGTGGAAGGAATGATGGGTCGCGGGTGTGAGTGGTCGATGGTGATGGATGGATGCCGGTGCGGGTTCGACTCCGGTGAAGATGGCGTAGATGAATAAAAATAACAGAGTCGAGAAGATGGCTCATGAAGGTGGTAGTGCGATCGATCGGAATCTCCCGTTGACAGTCTGCATCCCCGTCATCGCATGGGTTAAATGATATTCTTATCATTGGTGATGGTATGTCATGGTCTGTGCTTCTGTAGTTATTTTGTCGGTTCAAGAATTCACGTGTGGCTGCCCAGAAGTCCGCATGGATGCGCCTCTGTTGATTCCTAACCGGAGAAGTCTGCGTGGTCTATGTCAACCCATGTATGCATGCGAATGTTCAATTTCAAGAAAAACGATCGAAGTCCAGTCCAATGTCTGCGCCAGAGCTATTTCTTTCTGCATGGCTTTGTACATGTCAATATCCAGCCCAATTCTCTTCGCCAAAGTCTGCAAGTTTGATGATGACAAAAAATGATGATTTCGTGATTAATTCCTATGCAAATTAATGTGTGCCATGTTAATGTGGATTGGCATATATCAACGATGCATTACTACGATGAATATAAATATATATCAACCGTGATGCATTACTATGATATATATATATATATATATATATATATATATATATATATATATATATATATCATCCTTTGCTGTGTATATAATCCTTATAAGAAAATCTATGCATTTCTAAGATATTTTATGCATTTGAACATAAAATGTATCAATTCACATCAAAACATAAATATAAGGAAAAGTATATGATAATTGAGAAATATTACATGAATAGTTATGAAAGTAGGAAGAATTAAAGCTCTAAAATATATATATTTCGCACTTATCAAACTTCCTCACACTTAGCTTTTGCTTATGCTCAAGCAAATACAGAATATGACTACTCTTAAGGCCGTAGTATTGAAACTCAGGATCAAACAACTGCCGTGGAAAACAAGCAAAATGACAATCAAAAGAAAAGTTCTGCTATAGCTGTAGGTTTTCGCAACAGTGAAAAAAATGAAGTTTAAAAGCATGGAGAAGTTAGATATAGAAACTGAAACAGAATAATTTGTGATCCTCCACCATTTCTTTCCTCTAACCTTTGGATGACAAGGGGTATGAAGTAACACCTTATTCCATGACACCTTTCAACACCACATACTCATGATCAGAATAAGCAAAAATGATTACACATTTAACTTTTCAAAGTTCATTTTCCTTAACATTCTCTGCCATTTGCATATTTATTCATCCCCTCAGACTTTTCTCTTCACCCATGTAGCGGCTTTGGGCCTTCTATCCCAGATCACAAGACCTTAGGTAGATGGGTGATAAGGCACCCCAAGGACTTAATAACCGAATGAAGAGGCCTGTTTTGGTTCAAAATTTTAATTCAGATCAGTGGAGTACCTTGCCTTATCCTTTCATTCCAAACTTTCACACTTCCCAAAGACCCCAAACTAGACCAATTCAGTTTTCATAATCAGCTAATCCACCAAATTTCAGTGAAAACAGATTCAATTTGGACAAAACTATACATACAAACTGCCAAAAGCAGAAAGATTCTTGAGGTGGCCATCAGGCTTGTTTTCAAAACTCCAAAAATTACTGAGATTCAATATTTATTGGCACTTAAAAATAATTTTTCAAAATAAGAGGACAAACAAAAACAAATGTCATTAAGTGCAATGACAATATTTAGAAAGTACTCCTACTTCCTCACACTTAAGAGGAGCAATGTCCTCATTGTTCATAAATTCAACCAAGAAGAGGACTTTCTAAATTGCAAATTCATCAAAGATTAACTAAAGATCTATGGACTTGATTCATTCAAGCGTAAGCTGGACTAAATAAGAGTGAAAGGACATGAAAACTCCCCTGATATCTTTAGATTGAGGAAGGCACCTTCCTCACACTTAAGTCCTTAGCCGGGGTAGGAGTCTTCCTCACACTTGTTGTAAAGCAAGTGTCCAACCTTGGAGTGTCCATGATCATTGCTCCTGTAAGAACCTTAGAGAAACACAAAAATTTACACTTAAAAGCATCACGTTAAACGCATGGGCTCTGAAGAGATTTAATAAAAATTCAAAATGTAAAAACAAAACTGGAAAATAAAAGCAAGACACAGATTAAATAGTAAACTACCACTGGGTTGCCTCCCAGTCAGTCGCCCTTCTTTATAGTCTTTGGCTAGACTCCACAGGTAGTATCAAGGAGGGTCGCCACAGCAGCTAGCAATAGCTTTCTTCAGTCTGAAATACCATTGCGAGCGGCTTCTTTGATGATTTGGGAGGGGCTGCAGTACAGATAGCAGAGATAGAAGTAATGGAATAAGAACTTTCAATTAAGGATACACCCGGTGCAGGAGGCTGAGAAAAGGTATCAGCTAGATATTTCTTCAGTCGAGCACCATTCGCTTTGAATACCTCTCCTGACTTGTTTTCTAGCTCGTAGGCACCATAGGTAGTGATCCCCACAACTTTAAATGGACCTGCCCAATGGGATTTCAACTTGCCAAGAAAAAGACGCAGCCTAGAATTGTAGAGCAACACCAGATTCCCTACTTTAAATTCTCGCTTCTGTATCATTTGATCATGGATTCTCTTTCTACGCTCCTTGTAAATTCTGGAACTGTCATAGGCTTGGTCTCTTAATTCTTCGAGTGCAGACATCTGAATTTTTCTTTTCTCTCCTGTAACATGTAAGTCAAAATTTAGGGCCTTCAATGCCCAATAAGCTTTATGTTCGACCTCTGCTAGGAGATGACAGGCTTTCCCATATACAAGATTGAATGGAGACGTCCCTATAGGGGTCTTAAATGCAGTACGATAGGCCAAAAGGGCGTCATCCAGCTTGATTGACCAATCCTTTCTCGAAGCAGTAACAGTTTTATGCAGAATCCATTTAAGCTCACGGTTGCTCACTTCTGCTTGACCATTGGTTTGTGGATGATAAGGTAATGCTACCTTATGGGTCACTCCGTACTTGGTCATTAAAGATTCAAATGCCTTGTTGCAGAAATGGGAGCCTCCATCGCTGATGATTGCTCTAGGCACACCAAACTTGGTGAAAATATGCTTCTTTAGAAACTTGACTACTTTTTTAGCATCAGCAGCATGACTAGCAATTGCTTCAACCCATTTAGATACATAATCTACTGCAACAAGGATGTACTAATTTCCATGGGACGAAGGGAAAGGGCCCATGAAATCTATTCCCCATACATCAAACAACTCTACCTCCAGAATTCTGTTTTGAGGCATCTCATGCCTTCTTGATATATTACCCATTCTTTGACATTTATCACATTGAGAGCAGAAGCAATGAACATCCTTGTGAAGAGTGGGCCAATAAAAACCACACTCTAATATTTTGGCAGTTGTCCTTGTAGGACCGTGATGTCCACCTGCCTCCTTTGAATGGCAGAATTCTAGCACATTTGAAATCTCATCATCTGGGAGACAGCGCCTCATCAGACCATCAGCACAGACCCAAAACCGATAAGGATCCTCCCATATGTAATGGCGTGTCTCTGAAAAGAACTTCTTCCTCTGGTTATAACTGTAGTCATGTGGAATTAAACCAGAAACCAGATAATTTGCTAAGTCTGCGTACCATGGTTCATTTACCTTTCCAATCTTGAATGTTGTCTCATCAGGGAAGAACTCATTGATGGGGACTCCATCATTAGGAATGTCGAGTCTTGATAGGTGATCAGCAACTCCATTTTGCTTTCCCTTTTTATCCACAGCTTCCAAATTAAATTCTTGGAGAAGCAGAATCCACCTCAGAAGTCTAGGCTTTGATTCATTTTTCTGGAAAAGATACTTGAGGGCCGTATGATCAGTGTGGACAATCACCTTGCTTCCTAGCAGATATGGTCGAAACTTATCCAGAGCGAACACCACAGCTAGCAACTCCTTCTCTGTAGTAGTATAATTTTTCTGCGCGTCTATCAAGGTCTTGCTAGCATAGGTGATTACTCTCAGCATCTTATCCTTCTTCTGACATAATGCGGCACCAACAGCATAATCACTCGCATCTGTCATGATCTCGAACAGTTCTGACCACTCTGGTGGGACCACAATTGGGGCTGAGCAGAGCTTATCTTTGATGGTCTGAAAGGCTGTCAAACACTCCTCAGTGAACTGGAACCTGACATCTTTCTGAAGCAGATCTGACAGGGGCTTAGCAATCTTGGAGAAGTCCTAAATGAATCTCCTGTAGAATCCTGCATGACCAAGGAACGACCTGACATCCTTCACTGTAGTCGGTGGGGGGAGCTTCTCTATCACCTCCACCTTGGCTTTATCTACCTGGATGCCCTCTTTAGAAACCTTGTGACCCAGTACAATACCTTCCCGTACCATAAAATGGCACTTCTCCCAATTCAATACAAGGTTTGTCTCCTCACATCTCCCCAATATCTTATCCAACTGCTCCAAGCACACCTTGAAACTCTGCCCATAAACTAAAAAGTCGTCCATAAAAACTTCAATGCTTTTGTCAATGAAGTCATTGAAGATGGCCATCATGCATCTTTGGAAAGTTGCAGGGGCATTACAGAGGCCAAAAGTCATCCTCCTATATGCAAACGTCCCATATGGATAGGTGAAGGTCGTCTTTTCTTGATCCTGTTGAGCAATAGGTATCTGGAAGTAGCCACTATAGCCATCGAGGAAGCAATAGAACTCTTGACCGGCTAATCGCTCAAGCATCTGGTCAATGAAAGGGAGCGGGAAATAGTCTTTCCTTGTGGCATTGTTGAGACGACGGTAGTCAATACACATTCTCCACCCGGTCGTCTGTCTCTGAGGGACCATCTCCCCCTTCTCATTAGGAACTGCCATGATCCCTCCTTTCTTTGGGACAACCTGAACTGGAGACACCCACGGGCTGTCAGATATTGGATAGATAATGCCTGCATCAAGAAGCTTCAGCACTTCAGCTTTGACCACCTCCTTCAGATTGGGATTTAATCTTCTCTGGGGCTGCCTCATTGCGTTATAATTATGCTCCATATAGATCCGGTGAGTGCAGAACCCGTGATTAATCCCTTTGATATCAGCAATTGACCACCCCATGGCACTTTTATGCCTCTTGAGCACCTCCAGAACTCTAGTCTCCTGTGAAACAGACAAAGATGCAGAGATAATAACAGGCACGGTGCTACCCTCTGCTAGAAAAATATATTTGAGGTGGGAAGGAAGAGATTTGAGTTCAAGGGTAGGAGGCTTCTCTATTGAAGGGATAGGCCTTTGAATGGGTCGATCCAGCTTTTCTACTAGAGGAGTGGAGGAACGAAAATATGACCTTCTTTGATTGAGCCGCTGGACGACCGAGGCCATCTCATAGCTTTCCTTGTCATCCTCAATGGATAGGCTCAATACCTGCTCTAAAATGTCAGAACACTTAAACAAAGAATTAAAAGTATCAGTACTCCTATGGATATAGTCATGCTCATGATCATAAAAATTCTCAATTAAATTAGCAGAGAAAACAGCATGAGAAGAAGTATTTTTCTGCATCATCTTATTAATATCAAAGCTTAATTCTTTGTCATGAAACTTCAAAGTAATCTTTCCTTTGTCAACATCTATAACAGTTTTTGCAGTTCTAAAGAAAGGTCTACCAAGAATCAGAGGTACCTCAACATCCTCATCCATGTCGAGGATCACAAAATCAGCTGGGAAGAAAAATTTACCCACACTAACAACTACATTTTCTACCATACCTCTTGGTGTGATCGATGATCTATTAGCTTACTGGAGTCTGAAATGAATGGGAACGAGCTCACCCACATGAAGCTTTTTGAACATGGTGTATGGCATCAGGTTGATGCTCGCTCGTAGATCGCAGAGACCGTATCCGCAATCCATGTCTCCAATCGAGCAGTGGATAATGGGCTGACCAGGATCACCACGCTTTGGAGGCAGCTTCTGTAGGTAGCTGCTGAACAGGTCTCGGTCAGCTTAATGGTGTCCTTCTCCTTATATTTCCGCTTATTCGAAATCAGATCCTTCACAAATTTAGCGTAATTTGGCATCTGCTTAATCGCATCAATAAGAGGAATATTGATAGTCAGCTTTTGAAAGGCGTCTAAAAATTTTCCAAATTATTCATCGAGCTCTCGTTCTTTGAGACGGTTTGGAAAAGGAAGTTCTTTTACAAGTGTCTTTCCTTTTGTATTTTTAACAGCAGTTGTATGTGAGGAAGAAGGAATAGGAGCCTGGGTCTCCTCATGTACTACCTCAAGAGGGGCAGGATGCCCTGATGGTGCACCAGCGGTATTAGAAAGGGGCTCGGTCTCCTCATCAGTATGGTCTCCTGCCACTTTGTCTTTGATTAAGTTCCTTCCACTTCTTAGGGTAACTGCTGCCAATTCTCCAGAATCCTCGCAATCTGAGACCGATGCTGCCTTCAACTGTTCCTTGGGATTGGTTTCTGCTTGGGAGGGCAGTGATCCAGAAGGTCTCTGCTGTAAGAGGAACTGAGTCAACTGGCTCATCGTTCCCTACATCTCTACCATGGCATTCTCTAATTTCTGCTGACCAGCTGTCAGACTCTGATTAATTACAGTTTGCTGTTCCTGAGAAGCCATCAACTTATCTACCATCTCCTTCAAACAGGCATTGTTTGAGCTCAATCATGGTTACTGAGCCTGAGACTGCTGTGGCCTGAACTGATCATACTGAGGCCTAGCAAAGCCGGGTGGTCCTCCCTGGTTGGTCCTCTGAGGCTGCATTTGATGTGAGTTCAGCGCGTTATTCGGATTTCCATACCTGAGGTTTTGGTGCTGGTTTTGTACCCATGGTTGTTTGTTGTTGAATTATCCTATGACATTGGCCTCCTCAGTTTGCTTCATCTCGGCTACCAGTGGGCGGTCCTCATATTCATGTGCATCCCCACACTAAGAGCAGCAGGCTTCGTCGGCACTTGTAGAGACTTTCTTGGCGGATTGCCTGGAGGTTGGCCCCATGGTGAGCTGTTCGAGCATTTTTGCCATGCTTCCCATCGTGGTTTTCAGCTGTGCTTGCTCGGCGGCTATCTGTTCCACCATCGGGTCCGAAGCTCGGGGGGAACTGTGAGCTATTGAGAATACTCTCCCTCCAGTGTTGCTCCATTGGCGAAGCTCCTCACAGTAGGACTCCATGGCTGCCATGAAATATTCCTCGCTTTTTGCTAGTAGGTTCCCTCCTAAGGTAGCTCTCACCTCGCCTCTGATTTCATCTTTTAACCCGTGGAAGAATCCCTGAGCCAATGAGGTGATATCCTGACCATGGTGAGGGCACTGGCGGAGTAGTTCTTTGAATCGGTCCCATGCCTCGCATATTGTCTCGCTACCCAGCTGTCTGAATGTCATCAGATCGGCGATCATCTGTCGTGTCCTGGAGATGGGGATATATTTCTCGTAGAATTTATCCGTCATCTACTCCCAGATGGTAATGATGCCTGGCGGTAGTTTATGGAACCACTTTGAAGCTTCTCCTGATAGACTGTGGTAGAACAGGCTTAGTCTGGCATATTCCTCCCGGCCTTGTGATAAGCCAAGTGAGTCCAAGTGCACTAGGAATCGATGTACGTGGTCTAGTGCATCCGCTGGGTCGGCACCTGAAAAGGTTCCTGTAGGGTGATTTCGAACAGCATTGGATTGATGGGGGGGCTTTATCTTCTGCCAATCTGCCATTAGCTCTGCAGTTAGGTCTGGTAGAACCACTAGGCCTCTTCTCGGTGTGGCTGGTGGTCTGTTTATTCTGCCCATCATGTATTGGGCGACTAGACCTCCTCCAAGCTGGTCGTTGTTTGCTGCCATGTTGAAATCGATCTGTCTTCTTGCTCTCAGAGCTTGGAGGTAGACTCTCTCGATTTCGAGGTTGAAGTCTGTATCTGGTGGACCAGATGAACGCATTCTGCGCATCCACTAGGCATTTGTAACAGCAATAGAGAAAGGAATGAAATGTGTTGAATTTAGAACTAAAGTAACCAAGGGAATAAAATTAACGAAATGACTAAGACAACGAACTTATCGTACTTGAAAATTAAATGACAGCAAAATTATAAACTGAAATTAAATGACAGTAATGAGAAACAATTGTATAAAATGGTACAAAAATAAATTGAACCTTAAATATAAATAATAGACAAAATAAATTACAAAACAATTAATAATAAATAGGATACTGTAAAATTAAAAAGGACAGAATTAAATTACAGGAATTTAAATGACGAAGAAATTCAAATGATAGTAATTTAAATGCCAAAACTTAAATAACGGGAGTTAAAATAACAATTAAATAAAGAAACGGAATTTAAATAACAAAAATAAAATTACTGAAATTTAAATGACTGAAAATTAAATAACAAAAATTAAATGACAAGAAAATTTAAATGACAGTAAAATAAATACCTGGAAATTTAAATGACAATAAAATAAATAACTGGAATATTAAATGACAATAACAAAAATAAATAGATTAAACAACAGAGAAATTCTGTAAACGGTAAATATAAATAGTAGACAAAAATAAACAGAATTACAAAACAAAATTAAAATAATAGACCAAAATAATAAACTAAATTACGAAACAAATAAAAATAGATAGCAAAATAATAAAACAGAACAATGAATTAACCAATTATCAAAAAAAGAACAATGAATTAACCAAAGCTAGGGACTAGACAAAGTCAAGTCCTCGGCAACGGCGCCATTTTGTAAACGATTTATTTGATGTATTCAATGCTAAGAATTAATCCTAGAAATCAACAAATCAATAGACCGTCGGGTTGTAAAAATCCTGGTCGTAGTAGTATAGCAATTTAGAAGCGACCAGGTGTCAATCCACGGGACATGAGGTAAATAAGTCTAGCCTAAGACAATGGGTAATTCAAAAGGGGTTGTTTTTGTTTTGGGATTTCAATAATTAACAAGAACGAGATAATTAAGATAACAGATAGGAAAATAAATAACAGATAAAATAAAGTGATAGGCGATATGGATGAATGGAACTCTAGGTTCAGGTTAAAACCGTTTGATCAATTATGTCTACTGGTTAATTAAAGAAAGATTGGCGAAATTCCTAATATTTTCTTAAGAGCTAAATCATTGTCTCAGAAGAATTCGTTTACCAGAAATGCGGGGTCTAGTCTAGACTCAAGCAGAAACACATGTAAACGGATTAAGTACAAGGAATAATAATTTGCGTCTGCACTGCAGGAATAATTAATTAATCCAATCAATAATTCCACAGATATACAGATTAATTTAACCGATCTATTTATCATTTGGTCGGATCAAAATAGATTTAGTAAAGCAATTTAATAAACTCATGACATTTAGTAAAAAGCGTAAGAATAATATTAATCGTAACAATCCGCAATTAATTAAAACCAGCAAAAATATAAGTTACATAATTAAAACAAACTGAAATAAACCATCACCCAGAGTATATATAAACTACTACTCATTATTTCAAAAACACAAATAAACATTAAAACAAATATCAAGGTTATGGAATAACTAAGAATGTAACAAGAAGTGAATAACATGTAACAAATATAAATGTAATAGCAACAGTTTAGTAAAAACCCTTATTAAGCCCTGGTCCGGTTCATGATTTGTCTCTGCTCGAACCGGTTCCTCTTCTTGTTGAGCGGTTCACTCCAGGTCGACTTGTCGTTTCTCGCGTAACTCGCCCCTGTTCTTCTTCTCGCACCGATCGAAGAAATTCTCGACTTGTCGATTCCCTTGCGCCGGTGGTGAAGATGAAGACGTGGGTGACTCTCGCCCTCGCCTCCTTTTTTTTCTTATAGTCAACGATGAAGAAAAACACGGTGGAATGGTGAGTGAAGACGATGACGGTGATGATGCGATGATGATATTATTGTTGACTGAAGAACAGAGAGGCGATGTCGAGTGGTGGTGAGATGCGGATGTGGCGATGAAGGAGATGATCCGGTGGATGGTGTGGAAATCACGACGGAATGATGTGGTGAATTCGACGATGAATGTCGAGGAGAAGCTGATGGATGGTTGCGGTGATGAGGTTATAGAGACGTCGATGTCACTGGGGTGACGATGGTGATGAAGACGTGACGATGGAGTGGAATGGATGTATATGTCGTGCAGTGAAGAGGATACCGGTGGTGAAGTTGAGGTGATGAATGACGGAGTTTGCGCGGGTGTATCCTCCTCTGTTCTACGATGGCGTACAGTATGGATGGGTGATGGTGATTGCGATTGTCGACACGGGCGTGAATGGAAATGAGGAGTACGTGGTCGATGATGTTGATGAAGATGAATAGTGGGTGGTGTTGATGATTCGATGTCGAAGGTGAGATGTGGTGGCTTGAATGGATCGTGAGCATGGTGATGGAGGCGATGTCTGTTTGTGTCGTTGGTGAAGGTGGTCACGGTGGTCTGTGGTGAGGGCGTGGTGCGGGTGAGATGAGATGAAGATGTAGGATGCAGAGACGGTGGTGAGTGATGGATGAAGATGCTTATGAAGTGGTTACGGTGGTGGATGGAATGATGGGTCGCGGGTGTGAGTGGTCGATGGTGATGGATGGATGCCGGTGCAGGTTCGACTCCGGTGATGATGGCGTAGATGAATAAAAATAACAGAGTCGAGAAGATGGCTCATGAAGGTGGTAGTGCGATCGATCGGAATCTCCCGTTGACAGTCTGCATCCCCGTCATCGCATGGGTTAAATGATATTCTTATCATTGCTGATGGTATGTCATGGTCTGTGCTTCTGTAGTTATTTTGTCGGTTCAAGAATTCACGTGTGGCTGCCCAGAAGTCCGCATGGATGCGCCTCTGTTGAGTCCAAATCGGAGAAGTCTGCGTGGTCTATGTCAACTCATGTATGCATGTGAATGTTCAATTTCATGAAACACGATCGAAGTCCAGTCCAATGTCTGCGCCAAAGCTATTTCTTTCTGCATGGCTTTGTACACGTCAATATCCAGCCCAATTCTCCTCGCCAAAGTCTGCATGTTTGATGATGACAAAAAATGATGATTTCGTGATTAATTCCTATGCAAATTAATGTGTGCCATGTTAATGTGGATCGGCATATATCAACGATGCGTTACTACGATGAATATAAATATATATCAACCGTGATGCATTACTATGATATATATATATATATATATATCATCCTTTGCTGTGTATATAATCCTTATAAGAAAATCTATGCATTTCTAAGATATTTTATGCATTTGAACATAAAATGTATCAATTCACATCAAAACATAAATATAAGGAAAAGTATATGATAAGTGAGAAATATGACATGAATAGTTATGAAAGTAGGAAGAATTAAAGCTCTAAAAATATATATATTTCGCACTTATCACTAGTATGCCATGAAACTATTACGACACATAATTCGACGGTTGCAAAACCCATTGTGAACCATATGGAAAGTGGTCAAGGACGACACCAATAAAAGTTTAATGACCAACGAGCAAGGATACCCCTAATAAATGTGAGACCGCGAGAGCGGTGAACACATGGATTCTAAAGAAGGGGATAACATCAATAAATATCTGATAGTACACCCCTTTCAGAACTACTAATGTAGTGACGCTTGAGCATGTAATTATTGCCAAGCAATGTAAAATAAGCTTCAATAACAATTGTTGACAACCAAGGAGTAATCGGTTCAGGAGGAACATAATATGTGGGAATGTAAAGTACAAGTAAATAACGCTCAAGGAGCTTAGAAATATAAACGGTGAACCATGGTATAAATGGTGGAAATGCATGAACTGAAGCTAGCAACAGTGAATGCCATGTAAACCAATACTGTAGAATCAGTAAGAACATGGTGCGCAGCAGGCGACCAATGTATGTGAATAATCACCCAAACTATGGAGTTGTTAAATACGAGATGGCAGACAGACCGGGCAACAAGCCATGAGTCTGCACCAAATGATGAAGCAGCACACGAAGAAGTAATACTCATTCCTACTGCGATCACATAAGAGAGTTAATGCCAAGGGTTCACGCCTCTGCACTCTGTAGGACTGAGTGTTTTGGTATTGCACTTGTGCAGTTAATGATCAAGTGGGATAGCTAGGAATATGGAAAATGTAAGTAGTGGTAAATTCTTCCTTTCACCAATGAACTTGGCATAAGCCAGTTAAGCAGAAGCTTAGAAACAAACTGTGCGGTCTGAGGCCAAAGAAGCACGAAGTGTGTGAAATACACCAACAATCACAAGATGTGAACTCTATTGGAATAAAAAGTGAAAGGAGACTTAAGAAAGTCACAAGGACCGACGCATAGAAAATGTAAGGTCATACAAATAAAGAACACTTGTACAGAATCAGATAAATGGGCGTGAGTCAGAAGCTACTGACAACAGAGGAAGCACTACAACTATGTAGTGACTTAACCTCACCCGACAATAAGTCGGAGGACCAAGTGAATGATCACTACAAAATACAACAGTATACATATAGATTGCCAGAGAGCCGGGTATAAATCTAAAACTCATTGAGCTCGAGCATGGTAAAAGAACACCACACTTGGTCAATAAACCTTATTCCCACAATAAGAGGGATAAAATTGTGATGTGTAACACGTTAAGGATAACAATAAGGGCGAATAACCCAAGTTATCAGGGTCGCGCAGCAGAAGCTAGTGGGCCCAAAATTCTAAGTGAAAGACACCTGGTGAATAAAAGGTTAATCATCAATGCCTGAAAGCCATTTAGGCTAGAACTGAACCCAGTTAAGAGTTAAATAAACTCCGATGAATATCCTTGATGCTGGGACTAACCGGTAATACGGTTAAGACCCATTGATCAAGGAACATTGTATAATAGACCGCATGGAAGCTGAACCACTCCATGACGGCTGAATGCCTTCGACCAATGTTCAATGTTGACACATGGTAGATTACGTGGGCGTAATCCCTTTTATGGGAGGTAGAGCGAAAACCGCGAAATGTACGTTTTATGTGATAGGTGCGTAAACTACAATGCGCATAGCGCAAAATAATTTGTTTTGATGATTGATACATATGTTACATAAACATTTGTATCCACTCATCATGTAATTGTGGTAATTTGGGAAATAAGAATAGGAAAGGAGTAGAGAAACTCCAGGGGAATGAGAGACTTGAGGAGTACAAATCGGTATGGAACCAATGTATGTGATGAGTATAAATCGGTATGAAGCCGATGTATTTTATGAGTATGAATTTGGTATTGCAAATTAATGGGATATTCTACCCATGAATTTCCTAAGTATAGTAGTTGGAGAAGAGGTAGTAATAATTGATGAGATGATTAGTAAGTAAGTGAATTCTAGAAATTGGAAAATGTATGTGTGTGATTATGAGTAGCAAGATTAAAAAGATACAAAACGAAATAATGTTTGACGAGCTGTATGTTTGAATGGAGGTGGGAGGTGAAACTTGATTTGCTAGCGATCAAGGGAAACCGAACACAAATCGGGGTGGAAGGATAATTCAACACCAATACTGATCACATTGGGGTTGAGGTACTTTGGAAGCTTCCCTTAAGGGGTCACAGTAATAACACTAGTAATAGGTATAATCATCATAAATGGAATTTGGGAGATGTATGCAAGTTTTCAAAATGAATTTCCAAAACTAATTTGGTACAATGTTTTCTTCAAACCTGAGAATGAGGATCGGTTTTGAAACCGCTCCCACGGGCGCTAGTGGATCTTCCATGCCTAGGCACGGGTATCCGGTCGAAACCATGGAGGCGAAGCTAGTTTTGAGTCAGTGGAAGTGTTGATTAGTTTTGAAACCACTACACCGTTCGTGCGGCGGTCCTAAGTGGCCGGTTGGGTTCGGTGACAGTGTGTGTTTTGTATTTTTCCAAGGGCACTGAGGCAGCGTAGTCCCGAGTAAGTATGAGTAAGTGCCTGAGGATCTCTATATGTGCGAATGAATTTGATCTGAACCAAAGGACCGTAGAGCCAGAAAGAGTAAGTGCTCAAAGTCATGACGGCCGTGAACCAGAAAGCGTAAGTGTTCAAACGTAACCGGTACCTGAGGGATCGCTTGACATAGGAGAGGATGGTACCTCATTTATCTGCAGGCGGACCCCATGGAGAGCTTGTAACGGATATTTTTTATTGTTATGCATGCAGTGACATGTTGTTTGGATGTGTAGTATACATCGAGTCAGACACTTGGTGTTTGACAAGTTATATGTAGAGGTCATAACCTTAGCATAGAGTATTTATGCAGGTAACAATATTAGATTCACCAACTTTGAGGGCAAAGTTCTTTAAGGGGGGTAGATTGAAATACCCCGAACTTAAATATGGTGATTAAATTATTCTAATATGGTATTTAAGAGCTTAATAGTGCCTAAGTAATTTTCGTAAGGAAAATAAATCCAAAAGAAATAAAAAAACGCGTTAAAAGCGGAAAACACTAAATAAGCGTTAAATAACCATAGGAGGTATGACACCTTGGTTAGCGTATTATGTGGATTCCTAGGGCTTAATAAGACCAAAATAATATATGGGAACAACTCCTGAAGAAAACGGAACCAAATAATGTATTAAAACGCTAATAGAGCTTTAGCGCGCGTTTTTCGAGAAAACCCGAAAACGTGATTTTAAGTGGTCAAACGAACCCGTAAAAATTATAAATCATTAAATAACAATAATGAAGCATTAATGGAAGCTTAATATCCAATAAAATAAAGAAACGAGAAAATTCCGGAAAACGGGCCCGATTAGTGAATAGTACCGAAACCGGGTAAAATAACTAGCGTTTTCTGTAAAACACGAAAAACGCTCCAACTAGTAGTAGTGGGGGCCGTTTTTTATAATATATCCAACTCACACACACACACCCTAAGCTATCTAATTAAATGAGGAGCCAAAAAGTAGAAAAGTACAAAAGTAAAGTAACACTCTCTCACCTCTCATTCTCAATTTTCCCTCTTCTCTCTTCCATTTCTTTTTCTCTCACCGTCTCCTCCCTCCCTTCTCTGATTTGGGCGATTTTGGAGTTCTCCAACCAGCTCCCATGGCAGCCCCTCTTCATCCTCATGCTCAAGCCACATAAATGCTCCAAATTAAAAACAAAACACATATTTGTGTTCTTCTCACCAAGGGCTACACTTCCCTCTTTTTGAAATTTCAAAATGGTGAAATTGACCACCATGGGTATACCTCCATTCATGAAGGAAACGGCATTTTCTTGGAGCTTGGAGTCTCCTTATTGTCTTAAGGTAAGAAAAATCACAAAAGTTCACCTTATCCTTTATTACTTAGTGTAGCCGATTTTACCCCCCATTGTAATGCTCTATTTTTCTCTCTCCTTTGAGCACTATTCCAACCTTCCAATGGTCGTGGGATCACCTTCTTGAACCAAGGGCTAAAACCACTCCTAAAATACTCCAAAGGTAAACCCTAGAAATCTTGCTTTAGACATTTCAATGGACTAGCATTAAACTAAGGGTTAGTATGTTAATTATATCCTTTTTGTGTTCATTGGGTGATGGGAATGGAGTTTGGCAACTCCATTCCCCATATGGCCGGTTGTGTGCAAGAAAGAGAGGAAGAGGAGAATTAGAAAAGAAAGAAGGAAATTATAAGCTCAAGGTAAGAGCTCCTTCTTAATGCTTAATTTTAATGCATTAGAGTAATGAAAATGGGTAAACAAATAAAAGAACCTAAAATATTGTATTAGTAGTGTAGTTATGAAAGTTTTAGTATTTGTGAGCAAGTATGTGAATTGTTGGCCTTGAAGCCAAGTAAATTGTGTATGAGTATTAGTATTGTTGTCTAATGGAGCATTGATGTATTAAGATTTCTTTGATTGCTGGTAGGACCCTTGAATGGGTGTGGCTAGATTAGGAATGAAATTGACAAGAAAGGATGTATGTGGCTAAGTAAGAAAAGTAGGTGAGCTATGGCAAAATTTTAGTAGGAATTGTGCATTAAGAATGACTTGGTGAATGGGAGAACCAAGGTGTGTATTGGGATTTAGTAGAGATGATTTAGTAACTAAGGAGTAGTAGTTGTGGTAAGAGAATGAAAAGATATAAAATTTGTAGCAAGAGACTTTTGAATGTGTTGGAGAAACAAGGAAGGATTAATGTGTAAGGCTTGGTAGAGTGAGTATGGTAGTGAGTAAGACCTGGGTTGAGTATAAGGAAAATGAGGCAAAGAAAGAGCCATAGGATTAGTGGGTAAAAGAAAGGGAGAATCTGTAACATTTGTTGAAGAAGGAAAAACTGTAACAGTGGAGAAATTTGATAGTGAATGGTGTTTTGTAACAGATTGGTATAGTGGTAGATTAGGCTAGTTTAAAGTGCTTAATCAATGCTAAACTATGTTAGATTATATGTAGGAATATTGGGGAAGAAGTTGGAAGAAGTTTGGAGTTGAAACATAATAAAAAACTAGCATATATGTAAATACTGCAACTGGCCCGGGTTTGTAAACAAGTACAGAAACCCGGACCAGTCAAAAATCTGTAAACAGTGTAATGCGTGAGGAGTGGTCCGGGTTTGCAAACCAGAACCTAAACCTGGACCACCCCAAAATTATACCCGTGAGAATTGCCAATGAATGGTCCGGGTTTGCAAACCAACCCCTAAACCCGGACCACCCAAAATTTGTACCCGAGAGAAACTACAAGTGCATGGTCTGGGTTTGTAAACCCTGCCCTAAACCTGGACCACACACAGAATACACCCGAGACTGGCCAAAAGCATTGGTCCGGGTTTGTATCCCCGGACACAAACCCGGACCACCCTAAAAATTGCCCAGAAATCATTTTAAAGCCATTCTAAGGTAGGGGCTTGATGGGTGATGATAGTATAGGATAATTAAGACTTAATTAATGATGTTTAAAGGTCATTAAGGCCATAAACAAGTATGAGAAGTAATTAAGAAAGTTGTAACTATATGAACATTAAGTTAAACCGAAATAACGGGACAACGAGGTAAGTACGGGAGTAGTAGTTATTGATGTACCGTATGAGCATAGCATTAATAATAATGTTTGGAACAGCACCAGTGGAACAAGTGTGAACCAAGGAACAAGGGAACACATGGTAAAGCTAACTTCGGTGAAAGGTATGATTTTCTCATGCCCCGTATGCTAACCGAGTTACTCTGATTTGTGTGCTGTATGCCGGCTAATCAAGACTAAAGCATGAAAATGGTTTATTGCCTTTCATTGTATGTCTTGCTGTATGTTGTATGAGCTAACCCTTCTTGATTGATTGTGTGGCTTCACTTAGTTTGTAGACCGACTCATAGATGAGTCTTGTGTTTAGTGACTCGTAGTAAGAGTCATGTTGTGAACTAACGGGAACGTAGAAACACACTAAACTAATGAACCAACAAACGATAACATAAAACCAATGAACTCACTAGAATGTGAGAGAGTGCACGGGAGTAGTAACCTCTCGATAACGGTAGGAGAACCAAAATGAACAATCCACAAACAATAAGTAGTGGAAGTATATAAATAAACCTTATTAGAGGAATTAATGTTGGTGCAAGTCATGAACCATGAGAGTAGTAAAGAATGATGAGGGATCTTCAAACCCCTTAGCAACTAGTCGACCCACTATGAGAGGATCCGACTGATGTAAGTAATGTCCCGAACATGAGAGTATTCGATACGTTGGGGAAACCCTTAAATCTGAGAATACTAGACGGTGGTGATTCCCTAAGCTAGTGGAGGTTATCGAGAGAGATACTTCTAGGCTAATCCATGAGATTGTAAGATACTCCAAAAGAGGAGTGTTGGGAATTTGAGTAGTCCAGAAAAAATGGACATTCGTATACCGAGGAGCTGAGTGTATAGCCCTTTGTATTAGTAGGCCCGGTGGCGAGTCTTGTGTATGACTCCGCCCGGAGGCCAAAAGTAATGAGTATTGAGTATTGCGTATGTATGAGTAAAGTAATGAGTATTGAGTAATGAGTAAGTATGAGTATGTAATGAGTATCGAGCAATGAGAAGTACGAGTAAGGAGAAGAGTATGGGTACTGAGTATGCGAGAGCAAGTGATGAGTACTGAGTAAGAGTAAGTAATAGTAGTAGTGAGTACGGAGTAGAGCAGGAGTAAATAATGAGTAAGGTAGTGAGCGCAACGTGAGTAAAACAATGAGTAAGTATGATCAAGCTTGGTGGAAACTTTGTGAACGAATAAATAAATGAACGCTTGACTGACAACTTGTTTTCCTTGGTAAGTAACGAACCTTGTATAAGTAAGTAAGTACTGTTGATTGTATTGTGTAGTAATAGTATGTATGTATGCATGTAAAATGAACTCCATGTATATCCGACCCAAAGTAGTCGGCGTACCGCGGTTAGCACGCGGTATATGCAAATTTCATATGTAGCAATTTTGCTGAGCCCCTAGGGGCACCGTTTTTATTTTTACAGGTACTCAAAGCTGACCACCGTTCGAGAGAGTAGGACGGGGTTGCTATGTAAGCATGGGTAGTTGAGTATTAGGGATTGTATTTGTAATGTATTGCGAATTTGGAAGTCCAATTGTATCGATCATTCAAGGATTGTAGTAGACTCGGTATAGTATTGTATTGGAGTTGTAATTGGTTTATGGTTGAGTATGCAAGGGAAAGTAATGTATTGTGTAGAATACTCGGTATGTTCAATTCATCAAACTGATAGTATGTAGTAGTGTAGTTGGTCTTGTTAGTCATGTGGGTGACTAGCGGCATTGTACACCAGCCGTTGTGTATGTATTACCCGCTGCGAAGGTAAGTACTTGTACAGTAATGATGGTATTAGCGGTAGGGGTGTTACATTTATCCTCTTATTATCATCTTGGCTCGGGCTCAAAGACTTTCAAATTCATTGAAGCCTGGTTTTCTCACCCTGAGTTTAGGGAAACTGTTAATCAAGCTTGGAATCCTAATCTTAGCTTGAGCTCCTCCATTGACAATTTAGGTATGTTCCTGAAAATCTGGAATAAGAATGTTTTCGGTCATATTATAGGTAATAAAAGGAGAATTTTGGCTAGGCTTAAAGGGATACAAAAAGCCATTGATAAGGGGAGAGGTAACCACCTTAAAGGCCTGGAAAAGAAGCTGTCTAAAGATCTTGAGACTTGGCTTCTAAGAGAAGAATCCCTTTGGTGTTAGAAATCTAGAGATAAATGGATTAGATTAGGTGATAGAAATACTTCCTATTTCCACACTAAAGTAAACATTAGAAGACAGTGGAATATGATTCATAAGTTGTTAGGCAATGATGGGACTTGGGTCTCCGGGTCTGATGATTTGGGTAGATTATTTGTGGACTTCTTCTCCAATCAGTTTTGTAAATCTAACAGTAATTTTGAACCTCTTGATTGTAATGAGTTTAAACCTCTCTCCTTAGAAAATCTAGAAGATTTAGGTAGAGAGGTTGAAGTTGGTGAGGTCAAAGCTGCTCTCAAGAGCATGAAAGCATACAGTGCGCCTGGCAAAGATAGATTTCCCGCTGGTTTTTACCAGCAATTTTGGTGTCTTGTGGGTAATAACATTGTTAAATTCATCCAAGATGTGTTTGTTAGCCAAAAACTGGACCCTAGCATTAACGAGAGTATTTTAACCCTTATTCCAAAACTAAAGCATCCTACCTCTGTCAATCAATTTCGCCCCATTTCCCTCTACAAAGTTCAATATAAGATTCTGGCCAAAACTATTGTTAACCGGCTTAAGCCTCTTATGCCTTTTTGGGTTTCGAAAAATTAGTCAAGTTTTGTCCCAGGCAAAAATATATTTGAAAACATCATTCTCATCTAAGAAGCGATCTACTGTATGCAAACTTACTAGGCAAAAGATGGTTTTGTTGCTATGAAAGTTGATTTAGCCAAAGCCTATGATTGTCTTTCCTGGGATTTCATTAGGGAAGGCCTTGAGTGTATGGGTATCCCCTCTAATCTCAAAAATGTCATTCTATAGTGCATCACCTCGGTGTCTTTTCAAATTAATTAGAATGAATCCCTATCTGATTCTGTAACACCCCTACCGCTAATACCGTCATTACTGTACAAATACTTACCTTCACAGCGGATATTACATACACACCGGCGGGTGTACAATGCCGTTAGTCACCCACGTGACTAACAAGGCTAGCTACACTACTACTTACTATCGGTCTGATGACGTGAATATACCGAGTGCACTACTCCCTACATTTCTTTCCATTACATCCTCAAATAATAATTCAAATACAACTCCAATACAATACTATACCGAGTCTACTACAATCCTTAAATTACCGATACAGTTTGGACTTCCAAATTTGCAATACATTACAAATACAATCCCTATTACTCAACTACCTATGCTTACATAGCAACCCCCTCCTACTCTCTCGAACGGCGGTCAGCTTTGAATACCTGTAAAAATAAAAACGATGCCCCTAGGGGCTCAGCAAAATTGCTACATATGAAATTTGCATATACCGCGTGCTAACCGCGGTACGCCGACTACTTTGGGTCAGATATACATGGAGTTCATTTTACATGCATACATACATACTATTACTACAACAATACAATCAACAATACTTACTTACATATACAAGGTTCGTTACCTACCAAGGAAGACAAGTTTTCAGTCAACCGTTCATTTATTTATTTGTTCACCCGGTTAAATCGGATGCTCTCTTCCTCCTTGTTCGGGTTCACAAAGTTTACACCAAGCTTAATCTTACTTACTCGTTGTTTTACCTACACTGCACTCAATACCTTACTCATTATTTACTCATGCCTTACTCAGTACTCACTACTACCGATACTTACTCTTACTTAGTACTTATCACTTGTTCTCACATACTCAGTACCCATACTCTTCTCCTTACCCGTACTTACTCATTGCTTGGTACTCATTACATACTCATACTTACTCCTTACTCCTTACTCAATACTCAATACTTTACTCATACATACGTAATACTCAATACTCATTACTTTTGGCCTCTGGGCGGAATCATACACAAGACTCGCCACAGGGCCTACAAATACAAAGGGCTATACACTTAGCTCCTCAAATACACAAATGTTTGTTGTCACTGGACTACTCAAATTCCCAACACTCCTCTCTCGGAGTATCTTACAATCTCATGGATTAGCCTAGAAGTATCTCTCTCGATAACCTCCACTAGGTTAGGGAATTACCACCGTCTAGTATTCTCAGATTTAAGGGTTTCCCCAATGTATCGAATACTCTCATGTTCGGGACATTACTTACATCACTCGGGTCCTCTCATAGTGGGTCGACTAATTTGCTAAGGGTTTGGACATCCCTCATCATTCTTTACCACTCTCATGGTTCATGTCTTATTCTACCATCAATGCCTCTAATAGAGGTTACTTATGTACTTCCACTACCTATTGTTTGTGGACTATTCATTTCGGTTCTCTAACCGTTATCAGGAGGTTACTACTCCCGTACACTCTCTCACACTCTAGTGAGTTCATTGGTTTACGTAATTGTTTCTTAGTTTGTTAGTTTTTTTAGTGTGTGTCTACATTTCCTTTAATTCACTACATGACTCTTACTATGAGTCACTAAACAACAAGACTCGTCTACGAGTCAGTCTACGCACTAAGTCAAGCCACACACTCAATCAAGAAGGGTTAGCTCATACAACATACATCAAGACATACAATGAAAGGCAATAAACCGTTTTTATGCTTTAATCTTGATTAGCCGGCATACAGCACACAAATCAGTGTACCTCGGTTAGCATACGGGGCATGAGAAAATCATACCTTTCACCGGGGTTAGCTTTACCGTGTGTTCCCTTGTTCCTTGGTTCACACTTGTTCCACTGATAATGTTTCAAACATTATTATTAATACTATGTTCATACGGTATGAAAATAATTACTACTCCCGTACTTACCTCGTTGTCCCGTTATGCTTAGTTTTACTTATGTCAAATTATGTCCTTACTTCTCACTCACTTCCTACACTTGTTTACACTTCTTAGGACCTTTAAATATCACCAAACAACTCCTAAACAACTCCTAAAACCAGTACCAATCAATCCCCCATGTTTTAGACACTTTAAAACACTTTCTGGGCATTTTGGGGGTGGTCCAGGACTTGGTCCGGACCCTAAGTCCCGGACCAATACTTCTGTGTACTTTCGGCTCATTTTTCTACCTGGTCCTGGACTTGGTCCTGGACTTAAGTCCTAGACCAATCCCTGCATTCACTCTCGGGCCTTTTTTTGAAGCGGTCCGGGACTTGGTACATATCCTAAGTCCCGGACCCTGCTAAAAACTACTATTAAGGTCATTTTTCAACCCCAAATCAACCCTTAATCTACCCCTAATCATTCCATAAACTTTCCACAAGTTTCCTACATAATTAAACACCTTAAAACACTCCTTAAACCACCTCAAATCCATGGTCCAATCTATACTCAACTTCTTGCCCAATTTCTACAAATTTCCATTCTCATTTCTACAACTTGCACACTTGTGCATTTCTACACTTTTCTTTACACTTTGAATATTTTCCTAACTTCATTTTACCATACCAATTCATTTCTAGACATATGCACTACCTATACCCGAGTCAAATCTCCATCTTCAAGGTTACAAACACTAACTCTTTCTCTTGTTTTTCCAATGCATTTCACATACTATTTGCTACAGATTTTACACCCTTTTATTCCCATCCTACAACTACCATTCCACGGTTTCCAAACATCTCTACTCAACCCAATACACACCTTGGTTCTCCGATTCACCAAGTCATCCAAAAATGCTTATTTTCTACTAAAATTTTGCTATAACCTCCCCATAAATCTCACATCCTCAACTTCATCAATTCTCACCAATTTTCATTCCTAATCTAGCCACACCCACAAGGGGTCCTACCAGCACTCAAAGCAATATCAATTTACCAAAACTTCCACAAACAACAATACTAATACATATACTCCAATTACTTGGCTCTAAGGCCCTTATTACACACACACTTTACAAATCCTTCTTAATTCATTCATATACCTCTCCATTCCAGTTTTGGGTTCATTCATTTCTTTACCCATTCCCATAATTCAAATACATTAAATTAGTAGTTAAGGTAGATTTCCTTACCTTGAATATTCAAATCCTCTTTTAAATTATCCTCTCCTCTTCTTCTCTTGATGCAAAATCGGTCAAGGCAATGTGGTTGCCCAACTCCAACCCAAAACTCAAGTAAAGGAATGAGTTTAAGTAAAACACTTAATCTCATTAACTAAGAATGCTTAAGGCACTGATTAAGAGATTACCTTGTGAAACCCTAGAGTTGGTTTCTTGCCATAAATCAAAGGAGAGGCTCTAATACACCATTGGAGGCTTGGAGAATAGCTCAAATGAAGAAATAACAAGGCATTACTAGGGGGTAAAAATCGGCCTCACTAGAAGGTGGAGAAAAGATGAGTTTTTCATGAAAATTTTTACCTTAGGAGAAAGAGGAGACTCCAAGCTTCATTTTGATGCCATTTCCTTTTCAAATGGGCAAAGCCCATGGAGATGAACTTCTTCCTTTTTGAATTTTGAAAATAGAGGGAGATAGGTCTTGGTGAGAGGATCAAGAATATATGCTCGGTTTTTAATTCGGAGCTTTATTGAAGCTTGTATAAGAAAAAGAAGATGAAGAAGCCATGGGAGCTCCTTTGTTGCAGCCCAAATCACCCAAAGAGGACGAAAAGAGGAAAGAGAGGGGGTGCTCATGGTGGGAAAGGAAAGAATGAGAGAGAGAAGAGGAAAAGTGGGTATTTGTTTATTTTTTTCCACTTTTCACTATTTACTTTATGCTTTTTGACTTATTATATTAGTTAGCTAGTTATGAGTGAGAGGGGAGTCACAAGACTCATAAAAACCGGCCCCCACCTTATTAGTAAGCTGGAGCGTTTTTCGTCTTTTACAGAAAATGCTCGTTAGTTTGCCCTGTTTTAGCACTATTCACTAACCGGGCCCGTTTTCTGGAATTTTCTCGTTTCTTTAATTTGATTGGTTATTAAGATTCCATTAGTGCTTAATTATAGTTATTTAATGAACTATAATTTTTACAGGTTCAATTGACCGCTCAAAGTCATGTTTTCGGGTTTCCTCAAAAAGCGTGCGCTAAAGCTTTATTAGCGTTTTAACACATTATTTGGATCCGTTTTCTTCGGGAATCATTCCCGTATACTAATTAGGCATGAATAAGCCTTAGGAATCCACATAATACTCTAACCGAGGTCTCGTACCTCCTATTGTTATTTAACGCTTATTTAGCGTTTTTCGCTTTTCAAGCGTTTTCTCATTTCTTTTGGATTTATTTTCCTTACCAAAATTACTTAGGCACTATTAGGCCCTTAAATACCATATTAGAATAATTTAATCACCATATTTAAGTTCGGGGTATTTCAGATTCTTTGCTAGCTGGTAAGGGGATTCGACAGGGGGGATCCCTGATCCCCTTTTATCTTTGTCCTGTGCATGGAGAGATTCACCCAACTGATTCACACCAGGGTTGAAAGAAAAGAGTGGCTTCCCCTCTCCCTAGGTAAAAAAGATACCTCTATTTATCATGTTTTCTTTGTAGATGATCTAGTTCTATTTGGCATAGGCACCCCCAAGCATGTGCGTGTTATGAGGGATAGCTTAGAGGATTTCTGTAAAGCCTCGTGGCTGGTTATTAGCTCCGAAAAATCATCACTAATTATCTCTAAGTATGTAAGTGTGGAAAGGGCTCGTATCTTGAAACTAGAGTCAGGCATGCGGTCTTCCAAAGATTTTGGGAAGTACTTGGGGGTTTACCTAAATCAAGGGAGGGCTAGTAAGCAGGTTGATAACTTAATTGTGGAAAAAATTCAAGAGCGTTTATCGGGTTGGAAACTAAAATCTCTTTCCTTGGCTGGGCGCATTTGCCTAGTCAATAGTGCAACCTCTTCCATTCCTGTCCATAGCATGCATTGTAAATTGCTTCCTGCGCGCATTTATGATAGTATTGATCGGCTCAGTCATAATTTCATTTGGGGTCACGATTCGGGTAGTAGAGGGTTTCATGATATTGGATGGGATCAGCTATGTTTGCCTAAAAACAAAGGAGGGTTAGGGATTAGAAAGGCTAAGGAAATGAATAGAGCTTGCTTTGGTAATCTGGTCTGGAATTTAGCCACTAATCCTAGTAGCTTATGCCTGAAGCTTCTTCGGAAATGTTACCCTAACCCAAATATTTCCAGTGGTTCCCTGACATGGAAAGGTGTTAAAAAATGCTCGGATGTTATTGAACTAGGTGCTCGTTGGATAGTTAGTGACGTATCTAGTGTCAATTTTTGGCAGTACTTCTGGCTATTCAGCCTTGTTTGCTTCACTGGAAGTGTAGCGAAGTTCCTGCGAATTTACTCTAGGAAAATGTTGCTAATTATTGGTCCCCAGATTCTGGTTGGAAATGGGAAAAAATCACTCCCTTCTTGAACCCCGATACCTGCAAGTTACTCAAGAATTTTAGTGTCTTTCCTGATGGAGAATCTGATTACCATTCTTGGATGCATGATAATAATGGTAATTATTGTGTTAGTTCTGCATATAATCTCCTCTCTAGTTTCTATGACTCAAGAACTAATTCAAATTCTCACTTTCCCTTCAAAAAGATTTGGAAACTGAATGTGCAAGAAATGATCAAAGTGTTCTTGTGGAGAGTAAGTCTCGGGAGAATTATGACAAATTCTAGACGTTTTTCTCTAGGCTATACAAATGATAGCTCCTGCCACTTTTGCAGCCAAGAAGAAACTATTCTGCATATATTAAGGGACTGTCCCATAGCAAGGAAAGCGTGGGATAGAATTCTGTTCCCAAATTGTACTGCAAAATTTTATAATATGAATTTGTGTGATTGGCTATCTGATAATATTTGCAATTCTACTTTCTGTTTAGTGATTCAGTAAAAGCTCTCTTTCCTATTGTTTGCTATTATCTATGGAATTGGAGGAATTCCAAGGTGTTTGGCAAGGAGTGTAGAATGTTTATGCCTTTCACTCTCGTGTCGCTGGCCATGGTTCATAATAAGAGGGCGCATATGTTGGCTAAGCCTGCTGAGGATTTGGACGGTGGCTCCATAAGAGGAAGGGAAGTTTTCGATTGGTCTCCCCGTAATATTGGTTGTTTTAAATTTAATGTGGATGGGGCACTTAATCCCACCTTGGGTTTTGCTTCTGCAGGAGGTCTGTGTAGAGATCATTCTGGACAGTGGGTGCTAGGCTTTGTGGAAGTCTTTGGTGATCAGGGAGCGCTTCATGCTGAAACAATTGCTGTCCTCAAAGCTACCAGACTCATCAAGGAACGCAACCTCAAGCATGTGGAGATAAACTCAGACTCTTTAGTGCTGGTTAAGCTCCTTCAGTGTTGTCCCTCATGTCATCCTTTGAAGCCGTTATTAAATGAGTGCATATACACTCTCAGAAGCTGTGATAATTGTACAGTTGTTTCACTCCCAGACTATGTAATAGGACCGCTGATTCTTTGGCTAAAATAGGCTTAGGTTGGTCGGTTGGGAGTCATCTACTGACTCAGCCCCCAGTTTGTATTCTCCCTCATATGACTGAGGATATTACTTTGAACTCACATATATATATATAAATAGGCTATGCCTCCGTATTCGACAAAAAATATATATATGAAATATATAACTTTTGGTCAGCCAAACAAAAAGTTTGACCAGTCGAATATAACTTTTGATTTTATGAATAACTAAGGTTTTTCTTAAGTAGTAGTTAAATTTCCCTGAACTATAATTTTAGATTTTAAAACTTTTATCTTATTTTATGTAATAAAACTAACTATTTTTTTATTTCAAACATAGATAGAATATTTGTATAATTTTATAATTTTTTGGACCTATAGTTATGTTTCTTTAAACTGATAAAATCTAAATGACACCAATTAAATCATAAGGAACACTCAATAAATATCGATAATACGGATTAAAAATTCAAAATGCTAATCAAATCTTCCTGTATTGTGATCAAACCGTATGATTATTGGCCAATATATTAAATCTGGAATAAATTATTCTAAACCCCTTTGGTGATATTACAAGTTAGCATCTTGAAGTTATCAATATATCTGGCAACCCCACGAGGTATATGGATTCCTAATAACGGGCCCCCAAAACCATGGCAAATTCGTACGTGCGGGACCTCCGCACACTATATTTTGATTTACAGACAATGGAGTTTGCGCAATTGAAACCAGTTTCTTGACTGGAGATACACGGATCGTTGTTTAAAGAATGAGAAGCATACTCTTGTATTTACTCTTGTACATATGAATTACGTACTATATGTTTTGTAATCGCTTATTACACGCTATTCCAAGCAGACCTAAGGATATGTGTATATATACTAGTACTGTGGAAAGAATGTAACGGTAATATAAGAAAAGAAAGGAAAACAAACTATACTAAACAGAAGTATTTAATATCTATGTTTTCCAACAGCCCCCCTCAAGACTAAGGGTGTGAGAGAGGAACATCCTTTGTCTTGAAAAGAGAGTCTTCTTACTGATAGTTGGCCTCAGTCTGATTCAGAAACTCTTTGTAACCTTTAGCTGTGGTCTGTTTCGTGAGTACATCTGCTAGTTGATTAGTCCCGGGTATGTGTTGCAGTGTGATCAGCCCTTCTTGTATTTTTTCCCTTACAAGGTGACAATCAAGGTCGATATGTTTGGTCCTCTCATGGAAGACCGGGTTCCTTGCTATGTAGATGGCTGCTCTGTTGTCACAGTTGACATGTATTGGTGTGATTTCCTCTATTCCAAAGTCGTGTGCCAGTCTGGATAGCCACGTCAGTTCAGTGGTCACCCTTCTGATGCTTCTGTATTCAGCTTCTGTAGTGCTTAAGGAAACAGTTTGTTGCTTTTTGGACTTCCAGCTTATTGGTGTACCTCCAAGGAGTATAATATACCCACTTACTGATCTTCTTGTGAGTGAACAGCTGGCCCAATCTACATCGCAGTAAGCTGTCATTTTCAGATCTGCATTGTTGTTGAAGAAAATCCCTTGCTGGAGAAGCATGTCAGGATGTAAAAAGCTTCTGATTTACCTTTCAGAAGATGTACCCATGTGCTTCTGCTGTAGTCATCGACTATTGTAATGAAAAATCTATTTTGGTCATGTGTGGGGACCTTGAAAGGTCCCCAAACATCTACATGTATAAGATCAAAACAAGCCTTGGTTTTAGAAACAGAATTACCAAATGGTTTTCTAACAGCTCTAGCACGCTGGCAGATGTCACAAGAAGTATTATTCTTTACATGCTTTACCAGACCTATGGACTACAGTTTAATGAATGGAGCATGTCCTAGCCTATAATGCCACAACAAAGCACTAGCATGATCATGCGCAGAATTTGAAAGAACTATGTCATTATTAGTACACAAGATATTTCCGAAAAAGAGATCTAAACTGTCATTCTTCAGCACATACCAATCCATTCACATCTCCAATCAGCATACTGTTTGTGCCACAAGGCCCTGCAGGAACAAGATGATTCTGGAAGATAACAGGCTGTCCATTGCTTTATCAGTTTTTGAACAGATATCAGGTTGAAATTGAAATCCTTAACAAACAGAACATTCTCAAGCAAGAAGTAATTTCCTATCTTAATACAGACCCATATTTCTACTTCTTGAACATGTCCATCAGGCATTACGACTCTCCTATTATCAGTAAGATTTTTCATGGATAAACAAACTTCGTTGCCACACATGTTTTCAGAAGCTCCTGAATCAATTTCCAACTATTATTGCCTGTTACTTGATCCTCTATTAAACAGACAGTGCAGTAATAATCGAAACTTCTCGATCTTTCTCTTTACCTGCAAAGCTACAAAATGATTCTGCATGGTGTTCGCTGGAATTTCCTCTTTGCAACACGACCTTGATGCCCTACTTCTTCCATGGGAGAAAAGATTACCAACTTCATTCCTGCACCAGCTTCGGTCAGGGTGACAGCAGCTCCAGCGGTTCGAAGTTGCCTTCTTCTTCCACCAGTCTGGATATCCCACTATTCGAAGTAGTTCTCCCTTATATGACGCACTTCTGGCACTTAGAGCAAAGGAGATCTCGCTTGTTGGGTTCCTTTGGGAATTTTTTGTATCCTTGTGTTGATTAGGGTTTTCGAAAAATCCTTTTTACTCCCCACGATGATTCTTGTTCGACTATTGCACTCCTTCCCAAATTTCTTTATTTTGCCTCCTCTTGGCAGACTAAGGATTATCTTTCTTCTTCTATAGTGGGTAGAGGATCCTTTAGAAGGATGTAGAAACACATTAGAGTACCTCTCGGTTAATCCCATTAGAATTGCATCAGTTTCTCCTTTTCTTTTTTTCTTCATACTCCTTCTTGCTTTGCACGAACGTCAGGTTCTTTTCGAAGCCGTCAATTCGTCCCATAGACGCTTTATCCTGGTGTAGAAATCAGACCATTGTCTGCATCTTGCTCGATTCTGTTCAAGTCCTTCTTGAGGGAGAAGATTTGCGTAGCATTCGCCTTCTCGAATCGCCCGTACAGACATTTCCAACATCGGCGGCTTTAGTGAAGTAGATTATGGATTCTCCTACTCCTTGCTGAGCATTGCGTGAGCCAGGAGATGATCATGTTATTACACCTCTCCCAGCTTCGCCGCTTTGGGTCTTCGCTACCGGGTTCTTCTAGGGTTCCGTCGAGAATTGAACTTATTCTTCGCTTTTAACGACACCACCATCTTCTGCTTCCCCCCCCAAACTTTCTCCAGGGCGATTATTGAAAGTGTATCCAATGGCTGAGCCCAGGATGGTCGTTTGAACTCAGAAAACGGATCGTTGCTGTCTCCACTCTTTCCCCTCCGTTCCAGATGCCGAATCGTTCTTCTCCTTTCCCCGACATTGAAGCTCGCCGTTGCGATGAAGCGTCGGAGAATCGAGATTACGTGAAGCAACCGTATCACTGCTTGATACCATCTTGATTTACAGACAATGGAGTTTGCGCAATTGAAACCAGTTTCTTGACTGGAGATACACGGATCGTTGTTTAAAGAATGAGAAGCATACTCTTGTATTTACTCTTGTACATATGAATTACGACTAATGTTTTGTACTCGCTTATTACACGCTATTCAAGCAACCTAAGGATTGTGTATATATCGATACTGTGGAAAGAATGTAACGGTAATATAAAAAAGAAGGAAAACAAACTATACTAAACAGAAGTATTTAATATCTATGTTTTCCAACACTATATTGTGCGAACCATCTGATATGGCAATCCCAGTCAGCAGCTGACTGGGTTATTTTGCTGACTGGGTTGTCTTTTTATTATATTACTTCAATTGGTTGTAACTTTTAATATATTCCAAAATAATAAAATTATATCATTGTTCTTCTAAATTCAAGCTCTTCAAAACAAGACCATCATGGATATGTTTTGACAACTTAAAAAAAACTTATTTTTACACATGTGTATGATATACACTAAAATATATGATTCATTATTTTATATATGATTCATTAAAATTGATATTTTGATTCATTAACTAATTAGTGAATTAGATTACAAATTTTGAATCCAATAAAACTCATTATTGTTTTAGTGTATTATTATTGTTGTATGGTGTATTTTAAACCTTATATGGTGAATCATGTATTTTTTTATGTATCAAATATTGTTTTGTGTTGTATTATTATTTAAAAAAATCTTTTTATTATGTGATTGATGATTCACCAAAATGATGTTATGATTCATTAAACTTGATATTATGATTCATTGAATTGGTGTTATGATTCAATAACTAATAAGTGGTGAATTAGATAACAAACTCCGGAACCGATAAAAAATCACTATTATTTTTAGTGTATTATTATTGTTGATGGTATTTTAAAACTTATATGATGAATCATGTATTTTTCATACATACCAAATATTTTTTTGTATTATATTTTGTTTAAATTTTTTATTTGTTTACGATGATACACTAAAATGAAGGTATGATTCACTAATTTTTATTATGACTCATTTAAATTGATATTATGATTCATTAACTAATAAGTGGTGAATTAGATAATAAACTTTGGAACCGATAAAATCATTATTGTTTTGTAGTGTATTATTATTGTTTATGAATGTATTTAAACCTTATATTGAATCACGTATTTTTCATACATACTAAATATTATTTTGTGTTGTATTATTGTGTAAATTTTTTTATTATTATATGTTTGTGATGATACACTAAAATGAAGATATGATTCATTAATTTTGATATTCTGATTCATTAAAAGTGATATTATGATATACGAAAATAAATGATGTTATGATCACAGTCTCATATATATATATATATATATCTATATATATATATATATATATATATATATAGATATGCATGTAAATAATATAAATTTAAAGTTGTCAAAACATATTCATGTATGGTCTTGTTTTGAAGAGCTTGAATTAGATGAACAAGGATATAATTTTTTTTTTATTTTGGACTTATATTTAAAGTTACAACCATTGAAATTAATAAAGTAAAAAAGGCCCCAGTCACAAATAGTCCAGTCAGCTGCTGACTGGACTGCCAAATAGACAAAGAGTAAAAAAAGAGGTTGTGGGTGTGATTTTGTATTAAGTATTGTCTAATATTGTGACAATGTGACATGAAGTGGTTGCTAGGCTAGAGGAAATTAATGCCAAACAAACAAATTTATAGTTTTGGGGGTCCATTATTAGGAACCCTATACCTCGAGGCGGTTACCAAATATATGGATAACTTAAAAATGCTAACTTGTAATATCGCTAAACATCAAGGGTTTAGAGTAATATACTCTTAAATCTAATGTATACTTAACATTAACCTTATAAGTTTGAAAATAATAAGTTTAATTATGAGATACCTAACTCTTTGAAATAGCTAATCAAATATTCAGTAATAATGCTGAATAAACCACATGATTATGAGCAAATATATTAATTTACAATATACTTTTATTTTGTCAGTATTGAATTGATTTTTTCCATCATATAAAAGAATTTTGTATTAAATTTTTTCAAATATATATATAAAAATTATGATTAATTTTTCTTCCGAGTTAAAAGTTAATAAAAAATACCATAGAATATTAAAATGATCTATTATGTAATTTAAGTATCAACAAATATACTACATATTTTAATATACATGAAATAGTATATATTCGACAATTATTTTTTATAGTGTTTATATGTGAAAAAGTATTTTGGAATTACCAATCATTACTCTAAATAGATCGTAAATTCTAACTTAATTATGAACTATATATAACTAAGAAATGTAATTTGGAGATACTTTAGTAAACTATTTAAATGTTATGAAAATGTATCAACATGTGATCTCGTTTTATAGAATTTGAATTTATTTGATCAATTCTTTGAAAATACTAGATTTTGGATTTATATTTTGCATGTTAACTTTTTACTGAATGGAATAAAAGGAAGGAAGGATTTTAGTGTTAACCACAAAATTGAGTTTTATTATTAGTAAGTTTGGGTATGACATCACAACCTGCTTAACATCTGTACATTCTCGTTATAGTTGAGAGCTTATGCTCAACCTTTAGTGTCTACTTAGCCACTTCATTGATTTACAAGGTTAGATCGACATTCATCCATGCCTTATGCTGTTGAAGTTCTCGAAGCATTTTCCTCTAGGTTACGACGGTCATGATGAGATGTGGCTTGATGTGGAAGGCACCGTCACATCTTGGTGGCTATCTTTTCAACTTTTCACTAGTAGAAAAAAAGGCATTTTTGGCACTACATTTTCATAGGAACCGCAAAAAATAAGTAACTTGGAACACATAATTCGGTGGTTTTAAGGGATAAAAATAGGTCATTTTCGACAGTTCCTATGTAATAACCACCGAAATGCTCAATTATTTTCACCGGTTTTTTGTTCTAAACTACCAAAAAAGCCTCTATTAAAAAATTGACTGGCATTTTCGGCGGTTCCTAGCCCAACAACTGCTCAAAAAGCCTCTATTAAAAAACTGACGAGCATTTTCGGCGGTTCCTAACCCAACATCCTCAAAAAGCCTCTATTCTACGACATTCGGCGGTCCCCCAACCATCCAAATCCCCATCCCGGCCATGACAGTACGGTCATTGTCGTTCTCCCCTTCTTCAATTTTACACAGATAACGCTTTTGCCCCTCAAATCGCCGCCACCGTCACTTCCCCCTTCCGGTCACTCTCCCTCGAGTCTAACTCCCTGGGCCGCGCCGGCCGCCTGTGCCACCGTCACCTCCACCTTCCGGCCACTCTCCCCCACGTCCGGCACTGCTACAGTCCAAAATTAGGTAAGTTTTTGTCCGAATTTGAATTTTCAAATTCTTGTTAAATTGGGCCTTAATTTGTTGTTTAAATGTAATTGTTGCTTGATTTATGTCATCTGGAGTATAACAGATTGATTGGTTTGATTGGAAATTCTATATGTGTGTGATTTTACAAAATAATGTATATGCCCACAAGGTGTTCGATAAAATGGCTGAACCAATTCTAGTGACTTTTTTATGTTTTTTTACCATTATTTGTGCGAATTGTTGACAAGTAAGCGTCCTTGATGAATTGTCATATGAATTAACATTAAACATGTTGACTTATATTTTACTTGATTGTATGTTTTGACTTTACAATAAGTTGTGATATTGATTAAATATTGACAATGAATTAGATACTACACAAGTAGCCGGTGTAGCTACTCACGTCAGCTCCTTGCCTCCTTCTCTCACCTCCCACCTTTGCTACTCCCATTGGACCTGACAAGAGTCCACAAAAAGCGGAAAACCTGTGAGTTGATGGGTTGTTTTTGCTGATAATTATGATTTTTTACATAACTAAAACTACTATCTTCACTTCTAACTTATATGGTTCATTACAGTTACACCTTTTGACACCACGTTTGTTGCCGTCCTCCGCCTTGTTACCTCCCTCTGAGTTCCACTTCTTCGTCCTTCCGTTCACCCTTATACGTGGTATACATATACCAAAGACAGGTTAGTTTTATTTTTCAATTAACCTCAATCAATTTCCATTTATCCTAATTGTTTGTGCAATTAGTTGATTTATGTAATAGTTAGTTGATGAATATAGATATAGTATAACACAATAAGATAACCAACGATATATTATATATCACCAAGTATAATATATATATTATATATATCACCAAGTATAGTATATATATTATATATAGATGCATATATACATATAAGACAACCTATTATATATATTATACAGACTCGCCGTGCAAGAACCATATCATTATATAACCTTTGCCAAAGATAGGTTTGTCATTGTTATTTTTATATTTAATATTCTAAATATTAGTTAAGTTATTATAAATTATAAATATATTTTTATAGATATTTTATTAGTTTTTAACTTTCAATTGGTGTTTGTAGATTGGATCGTGAATGAATGTATAGTCAGCAAGGGAATTATTTTGAATCAAAAGTGGATAATGAATTTTGCAAAATAGCTCTCGGTCATCAGAAATGGATGAACAAGACACACATTCCTTGTCCATTGCATAGTGTGAACTTCGCAACAAGTTTCCTAATCTACATACAATCAGATTTCATCTATCAAGGTGTGGATTTATGCCGATCTATAAGATATGGTTTTACATGGCGAGTCTTTAGAAGCTAGTAGCAGGGTGTAAACTTCCACTCAGCCAAACAGTGAACCAAGAATGGTTACCGAAGGTACTACATTCCCTGATAATTAATGTGATCTGAGTGACACTGAAATCAACGACGACAGTGAAAAGATTGAACAACTGGACTAAACACTGCAAGATGTTGAAGATAATTTCACAGACAAGCTGGCTAAATATCAAATATTAGTTGACGCATCACGGTCCCATTTGTTCCCCGGATGCGTCAAATTTACAAAATTGACAGTTGTGCTACGTTATATACACTTGTTAAATCTGAAAGTGAGATTTGGCTGGAGTGATAAGAGTTTTACGGCGCTACTAGAACTCTTACATGACATGCTTCCAGATGATAACAAACTTTCTACTCCTACTTATGATGCAAAAACATTGATGTGTCCTATGGGTGTGGAGTACAAAAAGATACACACATGTCCAAACATTTGTATATTATATAGAGCAGAGAATGTACATTTGAATCAATGTACAAAATGTCATTTGTCACACTATAAATAGAAGGACGGTCTATCATCCAATTTTAAGAAAAAAAGCTCTCTAGCAAAAGTCATTTGGTATTTACCCATAATGCCAAGATTCAAACGTATGTTTGCAAATGTCAGAGATGCTCAAAATTTAAGATGACACGTAGAAGGAAGAAAACATGATGACAAGCTAGACATCCAGTTGATTCACCACAGTGGAAGAATATCAACAGAAGATTTCAAGATTTTGCCAGTGATAATCGAAATTTGAGACTCGGGTTGTGTACAAATGGGATGAATCAGTATGACACTCTAAGTAGTCAACACAACACTTAGCCTGTTCTATTGGTGATCCATAATCTTCCTTTGTGGTTGTGTATAAAACGAAAATACATAATGTTATCATTGTTGATTTTTGGACCTAAACAACCTGGACATAATATCGATGTATACCTTGCACCGCAGATTAAAGATTTGAATCTGATATGAAATTAGGGACAATGGTTTATGACGGTTATGACAGACAAAACTTCACACTTCGTGCCATGTTATATTGCACAGTCAATGACTTTCCAGTGTACGAGAACTCGTATGGATACATAGTGAAAGGCGCATTTGCTTGCCCAATATGTGAGGACGACACTTGTTTTGATCGTCTATAGTTTTGTGAAAAAAAACGTCTACATGTGTCATCTTAGATTATTGCCATCAACGCACCCGTACCATAAAAAAGGAAGTTATTAAATGGAAAGACTGAGACACGTGTTGCTCATCTACCTTTAAGTTTTGAAGAGATCTATGAAAAGGTGACATTCAGAATGTTTTTGGTGTTCCATCTAAGTCTTCCTAAAAAACCATATGGAAAAAATGTTTAATATTTTAGGAACTTCCGTATTGGAAACATTTATCTGTTAGGCATTGCTTTGATTTCATGCATATTGTTAAAAATGTTGGTGAGGGTGTTGTTGAGACTTTACTTAACTTACATGGGAAAGCAAAAAATGGAATAAAGGTTTGAAGAGACATGCAAGCTATGAGCATATGTGAGGAGTTGCATCCCCAAGAAAGAGGCAAACGAACATATTTACCTCCAACATGTTACACTTTGTCTAAGAATGAGAAGATCAGCTTCTGCAAATGCCTTCATTCTCTTAAGGTTCCTACTGGTCATTCATCTAACTGGAAAAGTCTTGTGTCAATGAGGAACTTGAAGTTGATTGCATTGAAGTCTCATGATTATCACGTTCTAATGTTGCACCTGCTTCCTGTTGCAATTCGAGGTATATTTCCGAAAGATGTGCGAAATGTAATTACAAGACTATATTTCTTTTTTAATGAAATGTGCACGAAAGTCGTAGATGCTGATACACTAAACAGTCTACAACGTGATGCTGTTTGTACGATCTCTCAACTTGTAATGTATTTTCCACCATCATTTTTTGACATCATGGTCCACTTAGTTGTTCACATTGTAAGAGAAATCAAATTATGTTGTCCCACATATTTGAGATACATGTATCTATTTGAGAGATACATGGGAATCTTGAAGGGAATGATGAAGAATAGATATCGACCTCAAGAGAGTAATACAAAAGGGACAATATCTGAAGAGGTGACGAAATTTTGTACTGAATACTTAAAGGGTGCAGTAGCTATTGAAGTGCCACAACCGAGACACATAGGTGGGACAAAAGGTGTTGATGGGAAAAAATTATGGCAATTGATTCAACCTCAATGGAGTTAGCACATTTGTTCGTTTTACTTCACCTTGAGATTATAGAGCCATTTTTTTGAGAAACATGACTACACTAAGAGGTCAATATCCTAGGAGGAATATTGTTTGGTTGACAAAAGAGCAAAACAAGACCTTTTGTGTAACACCCCTATATCGAACTTCACAACTAATGAAATCGCAGCGGAATAAATAATTAAACAATAACTAAACGCTTCGGTGCTACAACGCCGTCAACCACCCACGTGGTTGACAAGGCAGAATAAATACAAGTGTACCGGTCTGATGATCAGACTCCCGAGCATAAACTAAACCATAAATACATCATATACAATACCGAGTATTACTTACATTCCTTCACTGTAAACTGTCAATATACCGCCATAGTAATTTCGACGGAATCAAAATATAATGCCGCGGGAGCACAAGCGCATCCCGGGCTCAACATCCAAAATAAACCAACATACAACTGCAGCCTAGATCCTACAGCCACTCTGCTTCCTCGATCCTCATCCTGCAGTAAAAATATGGAGCCCCCGAGGGGGTCAGCAACCCTTGGCTGGTATGGTTAACGCGCAGCCCATCGGCTACCGGGATACGCGCAACTAATTGTCATGATAACATGGCATTCATTTTATACATAACATAATAACATAGTATGTGGCATAGCATCAATAGTGCATAGCACAACATCACATACACAGTGGATCTTCTTTCCACGATAACAAACCAAGAAGGTTAAACAACATAAGAGCCTAGAGAATGGTTCACCCTCATGTTAAGCTCGTTACACACACTCATTACCGTTCTGTTATTCGAACGAGTAACTTAAGTCACAGATGGTTCGGATATAGTGACCCGAACACACCACACAAACACATGTTCCCACTAAACCGATCATAAGTCAGAATAGGTAAGCTTTGGAGGAAGCTAGCGGGAGATCGATTGCCAAATTAAGGAGAACAATCTTTACAACATAAGAGTCGAATCTGATTCAGATATCTACTCTTAACTTACATGCATGACCGGACAACCGGATTCCTCACTTCCGAGTTAACACTTGTTAGAAGTTCATGGTGGAACTTAACAACCGATATACAATAGGTGGTAAGTCACGTTAGACACACACAAGGGAAATGAGTCACATCATAACATCACGATAATATGAACAACTGTAAACTCATTACATGTTTAGATCTTATAACGTCATAAACACACAGAAAAACATACAACACACAAGCCGGTGTAAACCGGTAGGCAACAGACTGCAAGAAAACCATACCTTAGTCCTTGCCTCGATTGATTTCCTCCGTAGGTCACTCCTATACATGATTAATAACGTCGGTTAATTATTTATTTAACTTCAAACTTATTAAATGTTTAACATGATTGTATGACATGTTTTTAATGTCTAACTTACCCTAGGTTACCTTCATTATACCCCTCTAGGGTTAACTACATAGGTCACATTCTTTGTTTTTTTTTTTAAGTTTTGGTCTGTCCGACCCACCGTCTGACCCATGTCCGACCCAACCTTCTGGGTCGGACCATTCCAGAGAATTTTTTCGACCTTAGAACATACATGTCCGACCCATGTCCGACTCACTCGACTGGGTCGGACCATTACAGAACCTTTACCGCCTTACAAAACACGCCCGTCCGACCCACGTCCGACTCACTCGACTGGGTCGGACCATTCCAGAACATTTTCCGTCCTTCAAAACATGACCGTCCGACCCATGTCCGACCCAAGTCCTCTGGGTCAGACCGTTCCAGAACAATTTCCTGACGTCTAACAGAGGCTGTCCGACCCAAACTTGGGTCGGACCCCTGGGTCGGACGCCTCTAAAACTTGCCCAAACTTTGTCAAATCTTCACCAAACTTCTCCTAAAGCCTCTTAATGTTTCCTAACATCATTTGGTACCCTCAAACCCTCATACAACATCCATAAAATTCATTATTTATCTCCTTAACACTTACTCATTCCATACCGAAATTCTTAACACTTATGTTATTTTCTCCTAGGTCTCTAAGTGGTGTTTCATACCTATGATAACTACTATCCCAAAATGCTTTCTCCTCATTTTAACATCATCTCCCAAGCATCATTTATTACCATCAACTCCTTATGTCATTCTTGAAATCCTTTTTCAAGTTCACACTTTCTCCTTGTTCACCAAAGTTTGCCCAAATCCTAACACAAGTCCAAATGACCCTAGTGTATCCCAAAACATTCCTTGCATTATAAAATCCTCTAGAACATTTCCTAAGCCCTTCTCACATCTTAAAACACCTTAATGCATGTTTCTTTCCCAAGGAAAGCACTTAACCATTCTAAACATTTCTTAACTCATCAAACTTATTTTTAAACCTTAGAACTTCTTGTTTGTTACCTAAATTTTGACATAGGTTCTCCTAGAACATTACTAAACCAAAACACATTGTTTTCACCATCAAACAACCATGAACACCAAAATCCATCAAACACATCTTTATACACAAACTTCACGCATTTAGCACTACATCACAATATAGTGCATAATTTAAATTGCATGGCACTTAGGCCCTTAAATGACATGGCTCTTAGGCCCTTAAGATGCATAAATCATAAACACTGAATTTCCACAATATATTTGCCTTTGACCTGCAAATACACTCAACAACACATATGCCTTTTACTAAGCTCTTGAGAGCATTCTTCTAAGTCACTTCTCATTGGCTCCTTAGATCATTTTCATAAGAAATACAAGCTCATTTCTCCTAAGACCTTAAACCACATTAGGTTAGCATATTTACCTCTTTTCCACACAAACTTCTTCCTTGTTTCCTTATAAAACCGGTAAGGTATTTGATTCCTTGTCAACTACTAAACATTATACAAATAACATAATGAGTATTCAAGCTTTAAGCTTTAACTCATTGTAAACCCTAGGTTCACATTATTTCAAAAACATTAATGTAGATGTTTTACCTTGCTCTTTGAAGAGAGTTTGAATATATATCAAGAGAGGACTCCACCTAGTCCATGAAAGGTTGGAATGAAGCAAGAACAAAGTCACACAAAGAGCACCATTAATGGGCATTTTCGGTCAAGGTAAAAACATGGAGGAAACATGATTTTTCTTTGAGATTCCTTACCTAGAAGTAAATGAGAGTAATAATATGTAGAAATATAAGCTCAAGCTCCTTCAATGGTGGAACTCCATGGCACCGAAATGGGGCTCTTGAAGTTTTGAGAAGATAGGAATGAAGAGCTTGATGAGAGGAAGAGAATGGTGGTGTTTGTTTTTGATTTGGTTAAGTGAGCTAGGAGTTACAAGTGGTCAAAGATGGAGTTTGTGTGTTTACTATTGCAAATCGTGTATGAAGAGAAGAAGAGAGGTTGAAGAAGACTTGGAACCGTGGGAAATGAAGGAAAGAAATGAGAGGATGAGATAAGTGAGTTTGTTTTACTTTTTAGAAGATATTTATGCTTATAAAGTAAAAAGTAACTTAAGTAGTCTTCTTCATTTTCTTAACATGTTAACAAGAGAGTGGTGAGTCACCACACTTAAGAAAACTGGCCCCCAATAGTACTTAGGGGTAATATAGTCTTTATTTGTCAATTTAATTACTTATACAACATATGTTACAAAATAGCTTATTAAAATCACTATTCATAAAAACAAGGCACATAGAAGTGAAATTTGTGATTTCCCATTGTTATAGACTTCCAAATGTGATACTATGTAGTACACATGTTAATTAAAGAGTAATGATGGACATTTAGCCATTCAAAACTCATTTACAAGACAATTTTTCAAAAATGTGCTTTAAGACTCCTTAAAGCACATTTTGTGTTTTAACTTGTTTCCAAGCTTGGTTTTCTTTGGTAATTGGTTTAATATGTTCATTAATATATAAATAAGGTCTTGGTAAGTTCATTAGGTCTTAACCAAGCTTATCCCAAGTTAGAGCACTTTTGGCCTTATTGACCTTAAAGCACATTTTGTGTTTTCTTTTGTTTAAGTTTGTTTACTAATGTTTCTAAGACTCTTTTAGTCTTAATATACCATATTTAGGGTTTAAACAATATACTAAGGTTTGGGGTATTTCAATCTACCCCCCTTAAAAGAACTTTGTCCTCAAAGTTCACACTTCCACATATCCTAAATGTTAGAACACGGGAATACTTATAAAACAATACTTCCATACATCATTAACAACACCTTACATAACATTGGACACAAGGTCCATACAACATAACATCGGGTACATAACATTGGACACAAGGTCCATACAACATAACATCGGGTACATAACATTGGACACAAGGTCCATACAACATTATCCACATCATTCAGACACAACGGTCTATAACATAACAACATAACATAGACGATGTATTCAAATACACGTTGTACACACATAACCGAAACGGCTCTACCCCCCTTAAAAGGGGTACGCCCCGTACCCTATACATAAGCACTAAGAAGTAAACAATGATGGGTTACTTCGCCTTCATCTTGTCTTCCAGCTCCCAAGTGGCCTCCTCAACGTCCTGGTTAGACCAAAGAACTTTCACCAGTCTCACAGACTTATGGCGAGTGTCTCGAGTCTTAGTATCCAGAATCCGTACCGGAGTCTCCACTAATTGCATGGTCGGCTCTAAGGTTAGCCTTTCAGGCTGAAGCACATGAGACGGATGAGACATATACTTCTTCAACTGGAACACATGAAATACATCATGTACCTTGCCCAGCTCGGCGGGTAGATCAAGTCTGTAAGCTACAGGGCCGATCCGCTCCGTCACAACATAAGGCCCCACATATTTTGGGCTCAACTTGCCTTTCTGGCCAAAACGAAATACTCCCTTCATGGGGGATACTCTCAAAAATACCTGATCGCCCACGGCGAACTCCAGGTCACGTCTGCGCACATCTGCGTACGACTTTTGTCTATCCTGAGCTGCCTTCATGTTAGCCCGGATCTGGCGAACTTCTGCCTGAACTTGTTCAAGATACTCTGGTCCTATAATGACCGTCTCACTCGACTTATCCCAGCATAATGGCGTGCGGCATGGTCTACCGTACAAGGCCTGGAAGGGAGACATCTTGATCGAAGCATGATAACTGTTGTTGTAACTAAACTCGATCAGATGTAACTTATCAATCCAGCTGGTCTGAAAGTCAAGTGCACATGCACGTAACATATCCTCAAGTGTCTGGATGGTGCGCTCACTCTGACCATCTGTCTGTGGGTGAAAACGCTGTACTCAATTTCAGTTCGGTACCCAGTGCTTCTCGCGTAGACTTCCAATACCTCGATAAGAATCTGGTATCTCTGTCAGATACAATTGTTTTCGGTACCCCATGATGTCTTACAATTTCTCTATCAAAGAGTTCTGCCAGTTTTGCCACTTTCCAGGTGTCCTTCATCAGAATGAATCGGGCCACCTTGGCCAGTGGGTCAACAACAACCCATATCATATTCAGACCTCCCCTTGTAGGCGGAAGCCCTACTACGAAGTCCATAGAAATATCATGGAACTTTCACTCAGGCACTGGCATTGGCTGTACCATACCACCAGGCCGTCGGTGCTCAAACTTGACCTTCTGGCAGGTGAGACACCTCAACACATAATCATTTACATCTTTTTTCATTCCAGTCCACCAGAAATATCTTTTCATACCCTTATACATCTTTGAAGCTCCGGGGTGAATCGAAGTAGTAGAACAATGGGATTCACTCAATATGCGCTCCTTCAACTCAGCGCTACTCCTAGGTATACACAATCGGCCATTCAGCCTAATCAGGTCATCATCGTGGAGTCTGAAGTCGTACTTCTGACCCTCGAATGTGCCATCAATAAGCTTCTGCCTGATCTCCATCATATACTGATCCGTCATCTGAGCACTCCGCACCTCTTCAACCAAGCCAGTATGAGAGACTAGCGAATGGAGAGAGTGTGCTCGGCGACTCAATGCATCAGCTACCACATTTGCCTCACCCTCTTTATATTGCAGATTAATGTCGTAGTCATTCAGAAATTCAACCCACCTTCTTTGCCTCATGTTCAACTCCTTCTGAGTGAACAAGTACTTTAAGCTTTTCTGGTCAGAATAGATTGTCACACTTACCCCATACAAATAATGTCGCCATATCTTCAGTGCGAAGACAATGGCACCCAATTCTAAATCGTGGGTAGGGTAGTTCTCCTAATGCTTCTTCAGCTGTCGGGAGGGGTAGGCTACGACCTTCCCGTGTTGCATCAACACACAACCAACCCATACCGATGATGCGTCGCAATAGACCTCAAAACCATCTGGACCGTCTGGTATAGTCAGGACTGGTGCAGATGTCAGAGCATCCTTGAGACTCGTGAAAGAACTCTCACAGTCGACCGTCCACTTAAATGGTGCATCCTTCTTCATTAAGGAAGTCATCGGCTTCGAGACACTGGAGAAGTCCTTTACAAACCTCCTATAATAACCTGCCAGACCGAGGAAGCTCTTGATATCGGTAACTGTCTTCGGCCTAGGCCAGGTGCGCACTGCATCTATCTTTGTCGGATCAACAGCGATCCCGGCCTCAGAAATCACATGTCCAAGAAAGGATACTTGGTTCAACCCAAACTCACATTTCGAAAACTTAGCATACAACTGATTCCTTCTCAATGTTTGTAACACATTTCTCAGGTGGCTTTCATGCTCACCTCTCGACTTCGAGTACACAAGAATATCATCGATGAAGACTACCACTGACTTGTCCAACTGATCTTGGAACAAGCGGTTCATTAAGTCCATGAACTTAGCTGGTGCATTTGATAAGCCAAACGGCATAACTGTGAACTCATAATGCCCATACCTAGTTCTGAATGCTGTCTTTTCAATATCACTGTCACGGATGGCAATCTGGTGGTATCCGGATCGTAGATCTATCTTGGAGAATACTGATGCTCCCCTCAACTGATCAAATAGATCGTCGATGCGTGGTAAAGGGTAACGGTTCTTCACCCTAACTGCATTCAGTTCTCGATAGTCAATACACAGGCGGAGACTACCGTCCTTCTTCTTCACGAAGAGGACCGGCGCTCCCCATGGTGAAACGCCAGGGCAGATGAACCCCTTGTCGAGTAGGTCTCTCAGCTGCTCCTTGAGCTCTGTCATCTCTGCTAGAGCCATACGATAGGGCGCCTTCGCAATTGGTCCGGTGCCCGGAACCAAATCAATCTCAAACTCCACTTCCTGTGCTGGCGGCATGCCCGGCAGTTCCTTAGGAAATACATCAGGAAACTCCGACACTACCGGCACATCTGGGCTAAACTCTGGATCTCTCTCTATGTCCTGGACATAGCAGAGGTATACATCACTCCCTCGTCGTAGCTCACGACACATAGCCATGGCGGTGATGATCTGAGTCGAAGGCTCCCTGGGCCTCTGGCGGTAAGATATAGTAACCCCAGATGGACTCCGAAGAAGTAGTCGATGCTCGGCACATAGGATTCTGCCCTTGTACCGCTCCAACCAGTTCATCCCGACAATCACATCAAAGCCAAGTCCGTCGAACTCTATCAAGTCGATCGGAAACTCTTCACCTCTGATTCTTACAACAGCATCTCGGTGGTAGCGGGTACACCTGATCCGCTCTTTCGACGGGAGAGTGACTAGGAAGTCTGGCATCTCATCACCGTCTAACCCCAGCCTCTTCGCAAAAGATAGCGAAATAAATGTGTGTGAGGCTCCGGAGTCGAACAAGATCGAAGCATCCACGCCATTGACTGGAAAGGTACCGGTGAGGAGTGTGCCGCTCTTGCCGGCTTCTGCCTCATTGCAGACACTCAGTGTACCTCCCGTTCCGAGTGCACAGCCTAATTCATTGGCAAACTAATAAGTACTGGGTAACAACACGGTTGATATACTTCAATAACTCCGCTTTATTCATTAACACATTCTCCTTACAACATTGTTGGTGTACACTGTTGATATAACTTAACACATATATAATATCCCTAACATACACTGGCTTAACACATTACATAATTATACAAGGCTTTAAAACTGTCTGAAGGTCAAATTCAAACGTCCGGGTTTTATGTGTGTAGCATTGATCACTGCCGACGGTGCGGTATTCAGTTTGATCTTTCTGATGCCATGATATAGCATCCTTGACTACCCACCCATGATTAACACATCTCCCGATTTCAACACTAGCTTCTTTGCGAGATCAGCACGCTTCTGCTCGCCATACACAAATACTGCGGTATCACCAATGGACCAAGACACCACGGGTACTCCCTTACTTAGAGACTCGGGTGACTCGTCCTTATCTTGGTGTAAACCTAACCGTCCACGTTTCTGGTAGAAGTTCACAATGCATAGATCTGCTTTCACATCTGGAATTGAATCCGTTTCAACTTGTTGAGCAATTCCCACAGCGTGGTTAACGACCGCATGGAACTCCTTGGGTATACTTGGTACTGTTGCTCCGTCTTCATCTCGCACTTCTTGATATGTCTTGGTGTAAGGGTTCCAGTCCTTACCCATGCACATCATCTTCAATTGCATTCTTGATCCGTTCGGGTATTCGGGTGTGTAGAAACCTCCAGGTTTTGCTCCTAGTTCATCGCATCATCTGATGATATGGATTTGTGCTTCCGGTGTCAGGTATCCATTTAAGAGTACCATACCTGGCTGGATAACCTGACATTGCTCCATTGGAAAGTCGGTGATGTTGATGGTGGTTTCTTCAGGGTTTGGTGTGGTGATAGAAAAGTAGAAGTTTGTGTAAAGTTGTATACAGAGACGCGGAAGTATACTTGATTCAGTTTGTAAACATGATGTATTTTCTGTGTGTCTACAATGTTCACATCCACCGTGTATTTATTCTAGCATAACAACCTTGTAAAAGATAAAAGAATACCTAGAATATCTAGGAATATCTAAACAGAAAAACAATGTGTAATCTTTCTGTTACACTAATATATCCGATATATGATATATATGTATATATCCAATACCCCCCCGCAAGCCGTAGGTAAACAAAATTACCAAGGCTTGTCTTGACAGGCTCCATTCATACCCATGCGCTGGATTTGATCTCGATACCGTGCCCCGGGTAGAACCTTGGTCATCATGTCAGCCAACTGTGTAGTGGTATGCGTGTAAACTAAGTCAACAAGGCCCTGCTGAATTTTTTCACGAACAAAATGACAGTCTATTTCGATATGTTTTGTTCGTTCATGAAATACTGGATTGCGTGCTATGTGAATCGCAGACTGATTATCACACTTGACAGGGATTGGTGTAATATCAGCTACACCAAGCTCGGTCAAAAGACGTGTTAACCAGGTTAGTTCGGCAGTGACGCGGCGGAGAGAACGGTATTCCGCTTCTGCACTAGAAAGGGAGACTGTGCCTTGTTTCTTAGTCTTCCATGATATCGGACTGTCTCCCAAGAAGATATAATAGCCAGAGACAGACTTCCTTGTGTTCGGGCAAGCAGCCCAGTCAGAATCACAATATGCCATGAGATCGAGTGTCGTGCCAGCAGTAAGAACAATCCCATAGTTGACAGTGCCCTTAACATAGCAGAGGGCATGCATAGCCGCTTCCATATGGACGTCAGTAGGATGCTGCATAAACTGACTAAGAGTCTGAACAGTAAAACTGAGATCCGGTCGAGTATTAGACAGGTAGTTCAACTTCCCCACCAGCCTCCTGTAGGGAGTAGGATCACGCAAAAGAACGCCTTCACCGGACAGCAACTGCTTCCCAACGATCATAGGACCTTGTGTAGTCCGACGCTGTTGACAGCGATACTCCTGAATAAGGTCCCGGCAGAATTTTCGTTGGGACAGAACGTATCCATTCTGTGTGGGTATAAACTCAATACCCAAGAAATAATGCAGAGACCCCAAATCCTTGATCTTGAAGTTTAAATCAAGAGCCCCCTTAATGTTGTTGATTTCTTCCTGATGAGGCCCAATGACCAAGATATCGTCGACATAAACTGCTAAGAAAATCTGCCCATCATCAGTGTCTTTAGAAAACAATGAGTAATCATTCTTTGACTGAGAAAATCCAAGAGTCCGAAGAAAACTTCCCAATTTAGAAAACCATTGGCGAGAAGCCTGTTTAAGCCCGTATAATGACTTCTTGAGCAAACAAGCTTTGTTGCGCCCATCCACATGAAGTCCATCCGGTATCCTCATGTAGACTTCTTCATCTAGATCCCCGTGCAAGAAGGCATTGTTAACATCAAGCTGATTGATTATCCAACCCTTATGGAGCGCGACCACTAGAAGGGCTCTAATAGTTGTCAACTTAACAACTGGTGAAAAAGTCTCATTATAATCAAGACCGTGGCGTTGAGTATATCCTTTTGCCACCAACCTTGCTTTGTACCGTTCTAAAGACCCATCTGACTTGAGTTTAATTTTGTAAACCCACTTGCAACCGATTACTTTCTTACCCCGTGGGAGAGTAACGACATCCCAAGTATCATTGTGATTAAGAGCTTGCAACTCCGCATCCATAGCCTCTTGCCAATGTGCGTAACCTGCCGCCTCTTTATAACTGGTAGGCTCCCTCATGTCGAATGTCGGAACATCAGTAGAAAAAGTACTAGACAATAAGGCCAAAGAAGTACACGGTTTCAACTCAGTAAGGCTCGCACACCCATGTATCTGGTTTGTGGACACCATATTACCTCGATATACACGTTCATCGAGCACTTCTTGGAATACCGTGTTACACACATAATCTTTGAGATAGGAAGGCCTATGACATTCTCTGCTGGATCGACGTGTGTCCGGCACGGGTGCATCAGACTCATCAACCGGACACTCGTCCTGACTACAAACTTGTGACTGACTCGGAGAAGGAGAATACACAGTAGGGTCGTCATCAAAAATAAATGAACAAGGGTCATTATTAAAACCTTCTGTTACAGCTGGAACTTCCGGAGGAGAACGGGCATGAACGGCACGAGTACTACTACCTGTAACATCAGTAGCATAAGGGAAAATATGCGTGTGGAACTTGACATCGCGACAAACTTCAACCGTTTGACTATCCATGCTTAAGACTTTGTGACCCTTTCTGCGTGGATCATCACCCAGGTAAACACAAGCTTCACCACGCGAACTAAACTTATTATTTTTGGGATGCACTATTGTCTTGTAGCATAAGCAGCCAAAAGGTTTTATTTTTTCATAGTCCACTGCATGACCGTGTAAACTTTCGTACGGTGTTTTCCCTTCCAAGGCCTTTGTGGGCAGCCTGTTAATCAGATAGGCAGCATGGAGAATGCACTCTCCCCAATAAACAAGGGGAACACGCGACTGGAAATACAAGGCACGCGCTGTTTCTAACAAATATTTGTGCTTTCTCTCAACCACCGCATTCTGCTGTGGGGTGTGAGCGCACGTGGTCTGATGAACGATTCCTTTGCTAACAAAAAAAACCTTTCCTTCGTTAGAACTCCCAAGTTCTTTTGCATTGTCTGTTCGCACCACTTTGACCTGTGTTTCAAACTGTCTTTCAACCATCTGTATGAAATTAACAATAACTTTCCATGCTTCGCCTTTCTGCCGTATAAGATGAACCCATGTGGTTCTAGTAAAATCATCAACAAAACTGACAAAATGCCGGTATCCATTATACGTGTCAACACGGAAAGGACCCCATACATCGACGTGAATCATCTCAAACGCTCTGTTTGTTTTAATGCTAGAAGTCCCAAAAGGTAAGCGTTGAGCACGACTCTTATAACAAATATCACATGCAAAATCAACTGGTAAATCTGAATCCTTCACTAATCCAATAGTAACAGGTTTCCTTAACGGTACGTGTCCAAGCTTAACATGTAAGTTCTCAACTTTAGAAACAACATTAGAAATAAAACCCATCTTTATTTCCGATACAGCAGCACAACCAGGTGGGCTTGATGCTACTTTCGTAGAGGCGACTGTCAGCGTATTCGATCCCCTGCTTGCGCCGGCCCAAGAAGACGGCGAGCCCATATCCAAGTCAGCATCATCCGGGTCCAGCACGTACAGGCCGTGTAGTACGCGCCCCAGCCGCCTAGTCCTCCTTGTAGACGGGTCCTGGACAAAACAACATCCCCGGTCAAACAGCAGTACACAGCCCATGTCCTCAGTGAATCTCTTGACCGAAATTAAGTTAAAACGAAAATGCGGAACAAACAACACCTCCGTCAACCTAATCTCTTTCCCAAATTCAACGACTCCCTTTGAGCTTACCGTCTGCAACCTCCCATCAGGTAAGACAACATTCTGTTCACACTGCATCTTCCTCAGGCTTACAAAATTTGTTTTCTCTCCCGTGATATGGTCTGTGGATCCTGAGTCTAAAATCCATTTGCCTTCGAATATTGTACGGGAATTCATGAGACAAAAAATGGTATTACCTGAAAAATTGCAGTAGCTCATGCTCTCTGATTTTGTGTTCGTTGTCGCTGTTCGAATGAGCTCATTAAGCTGTTGAATTTGTTCGGGTGTAAACCCCCCTTTTGCCGGCTTCAATTGCTCGACCGGTTCCTCTATTTTCACACTGTTCGCATAGGCTTTCTTCCTCTGCGCAAGGACATTCTCGCGCCCATGGAGATGGTAGCATTCCTTGTCGGTGTGTCCATTCTTCTTACAATAACCACACCGTTGTTTCTGGTAGCAATTATCGACCGTATGACCCCCTTTCTTACAATGAGTGCAAACCAACCTCTTTCTGTCGGTTTCGATTTTGTTGCTAGGATTCTTGTAATTGCTTTCTGTGTTGACTGACTTTTGTGTATAGAACGACATGGCGTCGTCACTGGTGGGCTTCCCACGCTGTTCTTCTTCCTGGACAATTAGCGAGTAAGCTTTATCCAACTTCGGCGGCTTCTGCATCGCCAAAATCTGGCCCCGAATGGATAGGTAATTTCTGTTCAAACCCATCAAAAAGTGTACGAGCTTGTTCTCATCTGAATCTTCTCTGAGTGCTTGATTTATTCCACATGTGCACCCACCGCAGCTGCACCTCTTCGGTGGTCGAGCTTGCTCAAGCTCACCCCAAATGCGCTTCAGCTTGTTGAAATATTCTGCAACAGAGTCTTCCCCTTGTCTTATCTCCGCAAGGCTGCGCTCCAACATATGAATTAGAGCAAGATTACTCTGTTGGTACCGCTCACAAAGCGAATCCCAAATCTCCTTTGGGTCATCGCAATAACGTACGCCTTCGAGGGCATTCGGACCAAGCGTGTTCTTAATCCAGGAAGCCACCAAAGAACACGACCTCTCCCAGGCAGAATAACGCACGGTGTCGTCTTCTGCTGGAGGTTTGATTCTACCGGTCACAAACCCATATTTATTTTTGGATTTAAGCGCCGTAACCATGTCAAACTTCCATCCTAGAAAGCCCGTTCCGTTAAACTTCGTCACTAAACAGAGGCCGGGATTCTCTGCTGCGTGCACGTAGATGGGATCGTTGATGTCGATTATGCTGTTTCCAGTTGAAAGTGACGCAACAACGTCTTTCTTGGTCGCATCATCAACAACCTTCTTGCCTCCAACGTCCGCCATTTGTGCAAGTAATTATCAGCCCAGTAAACCGCTTGCTCTTGATACCATGATAGAAAAGTAGAAGTTTGTGTAAAGTTGTATACAGAGACGCGGAAGTATACTTGATTCAGTTTGTAAACATGATGTATTTTCTGTGTGTCTACAATGTTCACATCCACCGTGTATTTATTCTAGCATAACAACCTTGTAAAAGATAAAAGAATACCTAGAATATCTAGGAATATCTAAACAGAAAAACAATGTGTAATCTTTCTGTTACACTAATATATCCGATATATGATATATATGTATATATCCAATAGTGGGATTGGATAACATATATTGAAGGTTCCTTTAAGTTTAGAATTATCTAATTAGGTGACTTTCACACTATACTTTAACTCTTTACTCACATGATAACACATTTGGACTCAATGATACACACATGCATGAAATGCGGTATGTAATCACTTATTACATTCAACAGTTTAGGCGGTACCTGGTCTAGAAGAGGGCCCTGGCGCCTCAGACCGGTCCACCACATTCAGGGCGGCCTTGCTAGGTCCCGACCCCTTCCCCTTCTGGGAATCAGTGTGTCTCTGATCTGTGGGTGGCTGGTTAGCCGTATTCGGGCCATCAATATCTGCTGTGGCCTTACCCTTCCACTGCCCCTTGGGCTTGTTGATTCTGCTGTTGGGGTTCCGGTAACACTCGTAGTCACGGTGACCCCACTTCTCGCAGTAACGACATTGTACGTCGTTTCCCTTGCAGTCCTTGCCGGGGTGGTCTCCATTGCACCACTTACAGTAATAGTGGCGCTCCGGTCCAGAGCCCGTGCTAGCTGCTATCACAATACACAATCAATACTTGTTTCACAACTTATCAACATACACTTCAACTTATCACACAGGATTAGATAATTACCCTTAGGTGGGTAAGAGCGTAGGGGTTTCGCCGCATAAGCATATGTGAGCTTCAGTGGCTCCTCAGCTGTGGTGGTTTGGGCTTGGCCCTTGTCACCCTGGTGCTGACTCTTCTGGGGCTGGGGATAAGGTTTCTTCTTCTTCTTTCCTCCCCCGTACCCCTGCGGACTCTGGCCCTCGCTCGTGGCCTTGCGCTTGTGCGCATTCTCCTCGTCCCTCAGACAGACGGTGATCTCAACCTTAGCAGCGGCATGATAGCACTCCTGAATTTAGGATGTCAGTCATGCCCCGCAATACATACTCACAAACTCACATTAATATTCACTTATGGATTACACTTAGTCACATCACACTTCATTAAAATTACCTGCAAGGTAGTATACTCAGCTGGCCCCATCCCAAAGCGAAGACGGTGGCTGAGACCGTTGTAGAAACGGTTTACCAGCACCCGGTTCGAGTACCCCAGGTCCGGTAACAGGTGGATAAGGCCGGTGAATGCAGTGTAATACTCATCAACCGACACCTTATCCCCCTGCCTCAGACTATCCAGCTCCAGGCGCTTGGCCTCTTGAACATGCACAGGGTAGTATTTGGCTCGTAGTAGAGCCGTGGACTCCCTCCATCCAAACTGAGGATCCGCCATCCGGTCCTCTCTCACAAGCTTCCACCAACTCTGTGCCGAACCCTTCAGGTAGTAAGCGGCAAGACGGACCTTAGCCTCTGCAGGTATAGCCAAGGTCTCGTAGGCGGTCTCCAACTCGGAGATGTACGCCTCCAGCTTACGTGGGTCGGTCTCCCCATGAAATGAAGGGGTTCTCAAGTTTGCCAATGCCTTGACCCAGTTGGTCTCTCGTGGCGGTGGCGGTTGAACTTCGGGGTGTTGCCCCTGCTGAATTGCAGCTACTAGTTGTGGAACCATTTGGGCTACGGCGGCCGCTACAGCTTCGGCCATGACCTGGGCCGTAGTATTCTCGCCCTGGTCATCCGTATCTCCAGTACCGCTTCCGCGGCCCCTACCTCGCGGTCTACCTGACATCTGAATTCACATGAACATTATTAGCATTATGCTTACACACTTATCGGTTCCAACGGTTGAAACGTTTCCCGACAACAAGGTATCTCCACACTTGGTTAGTGGTTAACCTTTCCATAACTGATCACTTAGGTAACTGTAGTTAGGTTTCCTAACTCGGTATATTCCTAAGCTCGGTATTCTAGTCATCAGAGCGATACTTCGCTCTGATACCACTTTTTGTAACACCCCTATATCAAACTTCACAACTAATGAAATCGCAGCGGAATAAATAATTAAACAATAACTAAACGCTTCGGTGCTACAACGCCGTCAACCACCCACGCGGTTGACAAGGCAAAATAAATACAAGTGTACCGGTCTGATGATCAGACTCCCGAGCATAAACTAAACCATAAATACATCATATACAATACCGAGTATTACTTACATTCCTTCACTGTAAACTGTCAATATACCGCCATAGTAATTTCGACGGAATCAAAATATAATGCTGCGGGAGCACAAGCGCATCCCGGCTCACACCAAAATAACCAACATACAACTGCAGCCTAGATCCTACAGCCACTCTGCTTCCTCGATCCTCATCCTGCAGTAAAAATATGAGCCCCCGAGGGGGTCAGCAACCCTTGGCTGGTATGGTTAACGCGCAGCCCATCGGCTACGGGATCCGCGCAACGATTGTCATGATAACATGGCATTCATTTTATACATAACATAACATAGTATGTGGCATAGCATCAATAGTGCATAGCACAACATCACATACCAGTGGATCTTCTTTCCACGATAACAACCAAGAAGTAAACACATAAGAGCCTAGAGAATGGTTCACCCTCATGTTAAGCTCGTTACACACACTCATTACCGTTCTGTTATTCAAACGAGTAACTTAAGTCACAGATGGTTCGGATATAGTGACCCGAACACACCACACAACACGTTCCCACTAAACCGATCATAAGTCGAATTAAGCTTTGGAGGAAGCTAGCGGGAGATCGATCGCCAAATTAAGGAGAACAATCTTTACAACATAAGAGTCGAATCTGATTCATATCTACTCTTAACTTACATGCATGACCGGACAACCGGATTCCTCACTTCCCAGTTAACACTTGTTAGAAGTTCATGGTGGAACTTAACAACCGATACACAATAGGTGGTAAGTCATGTTAGACACACACAAGGGAAATGAGTCACATCATAACATCACGATAATATGAACAACTGTAAACTCATTACATGTTTATATCTTATAACGTCATAACACACAGAAAACATACAACACACAAGCCGGTGTAAACCGGTAGGCAACAGACTGCAAGAAAACCATACCTTGGTCCTTGCCTCGATTGATTTCCTCCGTAGGTCACTCCTATACATGATTAATAACGTCGGTTAATTATTTATTTAACTTCAAACTTATTAAATGTTTAACATGATTGTATGACATGTTTTTAATGTCTAACTTACCCTAGGTTACCTTCATTATACCCCTCTAGGGTTAACTACATAGGTCACATTCTTTGTTTTTTTTTTAAGTTTTGGTCTGTCCGACCCACCGTCCGACCTATGTCCGACCCAACCTTCTGGGTCGGACCATTCCAGAGAATTTTATTGACCTTAGAACATACATGTCCGACCCATGTCCGACTCACTCGACTGGGTCGGACCATTACAGAACCTTTACCGCCTTACAAAACACGCCTGTCCGACCCACGTCCGACTCACTCGACTGGGTCGGACCATTCTAGAACATTTTTCGTCCTTCAAAACATGACCGTCCGACCCATGTCCGACCCAAGTCATCTGGGTCGGACCGTTCCAGAACAATTTCCTGACGTCTAACAGAGGCTGTCCGACCCAAACTTGGGTCGGACCCCTGGGTCGGACGCCTCTAAAACTTGCCCAAACTTTGTCAAATCTTCACCAAACTTCTCCTAAAGCCTCTTAATGTTTCCTAACATCATTTGGTACCCTCAAACCCTCATACAACATCCATAAAATTCATTATTTATCTCCTTAACACTTACTCATTCCACACCGAAATTCTTAACACTTATGTTATTTTCTCCTAGGTCTCTAAGTGGTGTTTCATACCTATGATAACTACTATCCCAAAATGCTTTCTCCTCATTTTAACATCGTCTCCCAAGCATCATTTCTTACCATCAACTCCTTATGTCATTCTTGAAATCCTTTTTCAAGTTCACACTTTCTCCTTGTTCACCAAAGTTTGCCCAAATCCTAACACAAGTCCAAATGACCCTAGTGTATCCCAAAACATTCCTTGCATTATAAAATCCTCTAGAACATTTCCTAAGCCCTTCTCACATCTTAAAACACCTTAATGCATGTTTCTTTCCCAAGGAAAGCACTTAACCATTCTAAACATTTCTTAACTCATCAAACTTATTTTTAAACCTTAGAACTTCTTGTTTGTTACCTAAATTTTGACATAGGTTCTCCTAGAACATTACTAAACCAAAACACATTGTTTTCACCATCAAACAACCATGAACACCAAAATCCATCAAACACACCTTTATACACAAACTTCACGCATTTAGCACTACATCACAATATAGTGCATAATTTAAATTGCATGGCACTTAGGCCCTTAAATGACATGGCTCTTAGGCCCTTAAGATGCATAAATCATAAACACTGAATTTCCACAATATATTTGCCTTTGACCTGCAAATACACTCAACAACACATATGCCTTTTACTAAGCTCTTGAGAGCATTCTTCTAAGTCACTTCTCATTGGCTCCTTAGATCATTTTCATAAGAAATTCAAGCTCATTTCTCCTAAGACCTTAAACCACATTAGGTTAGCATATTTACCTCTTTTCCACCCAAAATTCTTCCTTGTTTCCTTATAAAACCGGTAAGGTATTTGATTCCTTGTCAACTACTAAACATTATACAAATAACATAATGATTATTCAAGCTTTAAGCTTTAACTCATTGTAAACCCTAGGTTCACATTATTTCAAAAACATTAATGTAGATGTTTTACCTTGCTCTTTGAAGAGAGTTTGAATATATATCAAGAGAGGACTCCACCTAGTCCATGAAAGGTTGAAATGAAGCAAGAACAAAGTCACACAAAGAGCACCATTAATGGGCATTTTCGGTCAAGGTAAAAAACATGGAGGAAACATGATTTTTCTTTGAGATTCATTGCCTAGAAGTAAATGAGAGTAATAATATGTAGAAATATAAGCTCAAGCTCCTTCAATGGTGGAACTCCATGGCACCGAATGGGGCTCTTGAAGTTTTGAGAAGATAGAATGAGAGCTTGATGATAGAAGAATGGTGGTGTTTGTTTTGATTTGGTTAAGTGAGCTAGAGTTACAATGGTCAAATGGAGTTTGTGTGTTTACTATTGCAAATCGTGTATGAAGAAGAGAGAGGTTGAAGAAGACTTGGAACCGTGGGAAATGAAGGAAAGAAATGAGAGGATGAGATAAGTGAGTTTGTTTTACTTTTTAGAAGATATTTATGCTTATAAAGTAAAAAGTAACTTAAGTAGTCTTCTTCATTTCTTAACATGTTAACAAGAGAGTGGTGAGTCACCACACTTAAGAAAACTGGCCCCCAATAGTACTTAGGGGTAATATAGTCTTTATTTGTCAATTTAATTACTTATACAACATATGTTACAAAATAGCTTATTAAAATCACTATTCATAAAAACAAGGCACATAGAAGTGAAATTTGTGATTTCCCATTGTTATAGACTTCCAAATGTGATACTATGTAGTACACATGTTAATTAAAGAGTAATGATGGACATTTAGCCATTCAAAACTCATTTACAAGACAATTTTTCAAAAATGTGCTTTAAGACTCCTTAAAGCACATTTTGTGTTTTAACTTGTTTCCAAGCTTGGTTTTCTTTGGTAATTGGTTTAATATGTTCATTAATATATAAATAAGGTCTTGGTAAGTTCATTAGGTCTTAACCAAGCTTATCCCAAGCTTAGAGCACATTTTGGCCTTTATTGACCTTAAAGCACATTTTGTGTTTTCTTTTGTTTAAGTTTGTTTACTAATGTTTCTAAGACTCTTTTTAGTCTTAATATACCATATTTAGGTGTTTAAACAATATACTAAGGTTTGGGGTATTTCATTTTGTTCATGGTTTAGAGATCATGTCATGAAACTTGCATCACTAGTGCCTGATAATGTAAGTGAAGAGCTCCGTTGGTTAGCTTTGGGACCTGGTTCCACTGTTGTATCTTATGAAGGGTGTGACATCAATGGGTTCACCTATTGGACAAAATGGTAAGATGATAGATGTTTAAACCAGAATAGCGGGGTTAAAGTAAAAACATCAACAATTGAGTATACTAGAGGTGATCCAGCTTCAGCGATTTCAACCTCGATTTGGTATTATGGATTCATTGAAGATGTTTGGGAACTTGATTATCAGTTTCAAAAGTTTTTTATATTCAAATGCAAATGGGTGGATAACAAACACGGTTATCGAGTTCTTGATGAGTTTAACTTGGTTGATTTATCATGCCTTGGTCATATACAAGATCCGTTCATATTTCCCAAAGACTGTGAACAAGTATTTTAAATATAAGATCCCATCGATTCCACATGGTCAGTGGTTTTACTAGGGAGAAGATTTTTCAACACAAATGTTGATCAAGATGTTGATGATGATGAATTACTGTTCAATGAGACACCACCCTTTTCTAACAGTATTCTGTCCTAGACATTACTGATATTCGAGACGATGTAGTGTATACTAGGTTTGATCGTGATGAGGGTTTATAGGGTTGAAAACCATAAATGATGTGTTTGTTTGTTAGGTAATTAAACTATAATTTTTTATTGTTTATTTGTTCGTTAAATAATTTGTTGGAATATTCATGATGTCTTATTATTATGTATTTTTTACATTATTTGTTGTATTTTGATTAATATCGTATTATTTATCGGTGCGGAAAATTAAATGGGTGATATACAGAGGCATCCCGACCAAAGAAGAAGCAAACACGTGGAGGGAAAGACCGCAAGTCACACGCCAGAGCTGATGGGGGGGGGGGTCATGGCCTGGATGAGATTAGGGTGTTTGATGCGCCAGCTGAGGACACAAAGGCTAGACCTTCTAGATCATAAATCCCACTGATTAGGAACGAAAAACCTCGAGGTCCTATGAAATTTCTCAAGGCGAAAAAAATTGAGTCAAAGCCGCTGTAGTTTAATGAGTATCTACAGCCAACTGAGGAATGGGCTAGAGACATCACTATAGAGCTAGGCATCATAGTGCATTAGTATTGAGATATCACTCTCACCTGGCTTCAGGTTGACGAAGGACTAAAGAAGCATATGTTTGAGATTGTACAGGTAAATAAGCAATAGATAAAGTATTTTTTTATACAATTTGTTGGTATCCATAACTAACATTTGTTTTATTTATGGTAATATGCAGAAACGATATCAAATACCTGTAGAAAGTGAGTACTACTCCATGTTCAAAGGGATGATGCACAAGAAATTTTTAGATCATAAGCATGATCTGGTCAAGCGGTGCATCACCAAGAAGCTTAAGACGTCTGACGGTGACACACGCCAGCCTTGGGATGAAAAACCCCTAATTAATTAAAAATTAATTAAACATTTAGTCAATTAAATTAAGGCCTAAACATGCCTTAAAACCAATTTAAAAACAACAATGGTCAACATAGAGCAAGTATTGCACCCTTTGACCATTTAGGGTAAATATATACCCAAATGAACTCCTTAGGACCTAAAATTTGTCCTAAGAATTATAACTCATAAATGAACGTACTAAAATTAATGGATAACACTCCAACATCAATAACCAGCATTAACATGCTTAAAAGTCACTTAGAGCAAAATGTGCTCTAAACAAGCTTTAAAGGTCATGTGACCTCCGTTTGACTCCAAATTGGATTCCTAAGTTTAGTAATCATGTAATGGATGTAATTAATCAATTACCAAAGAAAACTAAGCTAAAAAACAAGCTTTAACCCAAAATGTGCACTAAGCTTCCTTAAAGCACATTTTTATAAGATTATCTTCATAATGAGTTTTGTTTGATTTTAGGGCCTTGTTTACCCATAAATATACTAATGTGGCAGAATGTATCACATTAGAATGCCTAATTCAAAGTTTTCTAAAAAAATCAGAAATATGTGCATTGTTTTGTGAATAGTACTTTTATAACATTTAAGTACTTAATATAATTCATGGTCAATGTTAATTCTTTGACCTTGGCTATTCTTTGCCGCCAACTTAAGGCTTTTTCCTTAGCAAATATCCAGCCATATGCATATATATTGATGACTCAAAAGTAACCTTTCATAAAAATAAGATAATTACTACTTTACAACTTTAACTAGCCAAATTAATTCTTTTCACCTTGCCCATTATTTCCGTCAGCTTAGGAGGATTTCTTCAGCCTTAGGAAACCTCCAAAATATCTAAGGGATGACTCATCCAAGTCTATTGACTAAATTAAGACTTATCCCTTTATAATCTCATTTTTCTTCTTTCCCCTCATTTGCTCTCTACTCATCCGTAAACAACCATCCAAACTCTCTCTTTTCCTGCTCTTCAACCGTAAGTACACACCAACTTCAAGGGAAGATCCCTCCTAATATAGGTAAGCTCATGATACATGGTTATGCTCATTCTCTTCATCTTATTCTCCTCTTTCCAATAAGCTCATCCACTCTTATTCTTATCCAGCTATTTGGTGTGAGTTGGAGCTGAAAGTTGGACATATCCTCGACTGGAAATCAGAAGGAGGGGAAAATCAAGCCTAAGTCATTTAATAAGGTAGAACTATGCATTAAGCTAACTAATATTCTTCTCTTCATTTCCGACTTTCTCATCAGTTTTCTCTAGCTTATTCTCTTCTTTTATTAATGGTAATTAGTCCATTTAATAGTACCTTCAAGATCTAGCAAGATCCAAGCAAGGAACTCCACTTTTGGTAATTTTCAGTAAGAGTTTATGCCCATTGCTCTCCTTGTTTTCCACCGGTTTTACATGCTGGATTAGATGGTGTTTTTAACACCTTTCTTGCCTTTGAAAAACAGGCATGAACCACCCCCATATACACCATCATAACAAGGTAAACATTCATGCAAAATGAGCTGATTTTATCCCTTAAAGTGCTGGTTATATCATAAGACTAATACACATCTTTTTCCCTTGTGTAAATGCTGGCGCATGGGTGTATCAATCTTGGGAAAGTTATGCAAAAAATTTCAGAAGCCAAGTCCAAGCATAACTTAGCAAAGTGAGCAAAAATCTAACCTTAAAATGCTATATTACTAAGCTTATATGTTAGCTATGCTTGAAAACTAATTTAAGAATTTTATAAACCCAGCCGTGAGTACTTGGAAGGCTTTGGCTGGTTTTGTTTGCTTGAAAACAATGTAAGTATGCTTAACACCCTTATTATATAGTTTTTATGTTATTATGTGACATAAAAATTAAAGCCGAGAATATATGGGAGTTAGAATGACCTAACTATGTAATACAATGTCTTATGACATTTTAGTTGGTAATATAAGGTTTAGATGACATATAATGTCATAGGAATTAATTAAATAATTTTAAAGAACATTAGAAGGAAACTATATTACAAGCCGTAACAATATAGTATTTTTTTATGACATTTATATGTAACATTAATTATATGTTATGTGTTGTAATAAGTCCATGTTTTAAGCCATTTAATTTTATGCTATATTAAGTCAAAAATGAATTTGAAAAAAAAAAAAATTACCGCAATAAAAATTGGGGTCAATTGGTAATTTAAATAAATTTAGGGGCTAATTATTAAATATAGCCGAAACCCTTACTATAAAAGCTATTAAAATAATTTTTATAAAGTTTTATAAAATATGGGGTCAATTTAATTTTGAGAAAAGCTGGGTCAAACCGTAAATAAACAAAACTCCAGGTCAAACTGAAGTCAATAGGTCAATATAGACCATGTTAGGTGGTTTGACCAAAATTAATGTCATAAACAATTAATTAATGAACTTATAGTAACATTATAAGTTAAATGTGTAAATATAAAAACTAAGGTTGCTAGAAAAAAAAAAAACCAAACAGACCATGGGTCTGTTCGATATTTACAAAATATATAAACTATATGTTAAAATGGTTAATTAAATAAAATGTCATAATATATGTAGTATATTGTAACACCCCTACCGGTAATCACACCATTATCCTCTAACCCGTCTCAAATATCAACAACACGCAGCGGTAATTCCAACGCAACCGAGGGTGAGACAATGCGGTTAGTCACCCACGTGACTAACTAGGCCAATCCAACTCAATTACAACAACAAATACAATATCAGTCTGATGGGTCTTATACCGAGTACACTATACAAAAGATACTTCCTTTCCTTAATCAATTCTCAAACTAATACAACTTCAAATCCATTATATACAATACAATCTCATATCCGTTCTATACCGAGTATCTACAATTCCCAAGTTTATCATTGACCTTTCGGTCTTACAAATCCACAATACAACAATTACAATTCATAATAACTACCCATGCTTATTCACAACCCCATCATACTCTCGAATGGTGTCCGGCTTCATTGTACCTGTAAAATAAAAACATCGCCCCAAGGGGCTCAGCTTATGCTGCATATGACTTCCGCATACCCCGCGTACTAGCGAGGGTACGCCGACTAATTGGTCGAGAGCATGCGATTCATTTTATTTCAAATAGCATGCATGCAACATACATTATACATGTACATTCACAATCACGTTCAGCATTGAACACGAACACTAACACACACAAGAGGTTAGTTTAGTTTGTTATATACTTAGGCTTGAGGGTTTCCACCTCTCAGCGCCTTACTCATTTGCTCATGACTTACCCACTCACATGGGTACTCTTGCTCACCATCTCACAAGGCCTACAAGGCTCAACTCAACTCTCAAGTTCTCAAGCGTCTCAAGTCACAACTCAATTCTCAATACTCGCTTACTCAATACTCAAGTTCACCATTCAATACTCAATACTCAAGGTATATGTTAACTCATTCTCATGACCTCCGGGCAGGGTCATACACAAGACCCACCACCGGGCTCAAATACAAATAGGGCTATACAGTTAGCTCCTCAAATACTCAAATGTCCGGTTCACTACTAGACTACTCAAATTCCCAAAACTCCACTCTCGGAGTCAATTCACAATCTCAAGGATTAGCCTAGAAGTATCTCTCTCGATAGCATCTAATGGCTTAGGGAATTCCTCAATGTCTAGTATTCTAAGATTTAAGGTTTCAACCAACTTATTGAATACTCTCATGTTCGGGACATTGTACATGTTAGTCGGTTCCTCTCATTGGGGTTCGACTATATCTCTAAGGGGTTTGGTGATCCCTTACCACGCTTTACTTTACTCCAGGTTCGTATTTCAAACAACTTTCCAATCCTCTAGTTAAAGGTTACTCATATACTTCCACTAAAATTTATCGTGTGGATTAAGTTGTTTCGGTTCTCTAACCGCTATCGGGCGGTTGCTACTCCCGTATGTTTTCTCACGTTCTAGTGTGTTCGTAGATTTATGTTACCATTTCTTGGTTCGATAGTTTTAGTGTGTTCCCATATTATGTTATTTCGCACTTGACTCATCCTATAAGTCACTACTCAAACAAGACCCAACTATGGGTCGCACTACAACACACATCCACAAACAAGCAATCCATTCACAATCCACATTTCATGAATTATACAAACTTCAGTTTAGTCAACAAACCAATCACAAGCATTACATTACAAACATAAGAGGGTACACACAATCCGATTCGTTCATTTATCTTGTTAGGTGATCACACAATCAAACAAGCACATAAATCGGGGTAACCAAGTTAGGATAGAGAGCATGAGGAAATCATACCTTTCACCAAGTTAACTTTACCGGGTGTTCTCATGTTCCTCGGTTCACACTCGTTCCTCGAGTCTTACTCTTGATCCACTGATAATATTTCAAACATCTCCATTAATTTAAAGTACTACGGTATGTAGGCTAGTACCCGTTATTTCGGTTTAACTTAATGCACTTAATCTCACAACTTTCTCAATCACTTCCAATCTTTGTTTATACTTCTTAGGACCTTTAAAGGTCACCAAAAAACTCCTAAACATCATCTAAAACCAATACCATTCAAACCCCCATCTTAAAAACCCTTAACAACACTCTCTGGTGAATTCTGGGGGTGGTCCGGGACCTGGTCCGAACCCTAGGTCCCGGACCAATACACTGATGAACTCTCGGCTGCATTTTAATGGGTGGTCCGGGACCTTGTGCATCCCTCAAGTCCCGGACCAAGTGCTGCAAGAACTCTCGGCCTGTTTTAATGGGTGGTTCGGGACTTTGTCCAAGGACCAAGTCCCGGACCCTCCTAAAACCTGCTACAAGGGTGATTTTTCACCCCCTAATCAACCCTTAAACCACCCTCAAACTTTCCCTAATCTTTCCACATGTTTTCTACATAATTAAACACCTCAAAACATGCTCTAAACCACTCCGAATCATTGGTTTAATCCACCACCCAATTCTTACCCAAATTCATCAAATCCACATTCTCACATTTTGCATTTTGCACCATTATGCATTTCTAACTTCATCTTGCTAGTTTTTACATCCTACCAACCTCACCAAATGCATCAATGACCATACCAATTCATTCCTAGGCAAGTACATTAACTAAACCCAAACACAACTCTTGTTTCCAAAGTCTTGCACACTAGCTAATTTTCTAGTTTTTCTAACGCATTTCTATACCATTTTGCTACAGATTTTACACTCTTCCCCCTAGTTCTCTAACTACCATTTCAAGGCTATCAATCCACTCCTCTCAACACTACAAACACCTAGGTTCTCCCATCTCATTAAACCACCTTAAAACACTTACTTTCTACAAAAATTTTGCCATAGTTTCCCACTAAGCCTAACATCTCCCAAACCATCAATTCACATCAATTTTCATTCCTAATCTATCCACACCCATAAGGGTCCTACCAGCACATCATATCAATCCAAAATTTACCAAAATCCCTTTAAACCACAATATAGCTCAAACTTTAATTACAATGGCACTTAGGCCTTTAATTCCAAACAAATCTTAAGGTGGATTTCTTACCTTAAGCTCCTCAAATTTCCTTTTTAATTCTCCTTCCATCCTTCTCATCTCGGTCAAATGGGGCAATGTGATTTGCAAAGCTCCAACCCAATCATCAAGCAAAAGGGAATGAGTTTAATCAAAAACACTAAACTCACTAATTAAAAGGCTTAAGACACTAAGATTGGTCAATTACCTTGAAACCCTAGAAATGGATTTTTGATCAAAAATGAAGGAAAAGCTTCCAACCACCATTGGAGGTTTTATGAGTGCTCAAATCAAGAAGGAAAACAAGGTATTAGAAGAAGCCAAAATCGGCCAAGGCATGAAAATGGGGAAAATGAGCTTTTCTCTTGAAACTTTTTACCTTGTTAGAAAGAGGAGATTCCAAGCTACAAGGTGGTGCCATTTTCTCTTCAAATGGGGAAAACCCATGGAGGTCAACTTCATCCTTTTGGAATTTTAAAAAGAGAGAAGTGTAGAGGAGGATGAGGGGAGTTCAAATATGTAATTTGTTTTGCATTTAGAGCTTGGAGGAAGCTTGGGCAAGCTTGGAAATGGCAAGAAGCCATGGGAGAAGAGGAAGAAATCGCCTGGAATGGAGGAAGAAAGAGAGAATGACAAGGAAGGAAGAAAGGAGGAAAGAGAAGGAAGAAAAGAGAAATGAGATAGGAGAGAGAGGGTGGGGTACTTTTCTACCTTTTTACTTTCTTTCTTTTCTTTCTTTTCTTCCTAGCTTATTAGGTGTGTGAGGGAGCTTATTATATATTAAAAACCGGCCCCTCTAATGTATACCAGCTGAAGTGTTTTTCGTCTTTTACAAAAACGCTCGGTTATTTACCCGGTTTAACACTATTCACTAACCGGGCCCGTTTTCCAGAATTTTCTCGTTTCTTTAATTTTAATGGTTATTATACTCCCATTAATGTTTATTTATATTTATTTAATGAACTATAATTTTTACGGGTTCGTTTGACCACTCAAAGTCATGTTTTCGGGTTTTCTCGAAAAACGTGCGCTAAAGCTTTATTAGTGTTTTATTACATTATTTGGATCCGGTTTCTTCGGGAATTGTTCCCATACCTTATTTAGGAATTATTAAGCCTTTCAAATTCATTTAATACCCTCTTTAAGGTTGTATTTCTCCTAGGGTCACTTAACGCTCGTTTTAGTGTTTTTCGCTTTTTAAGCGTTTTTCTTGTTTCTTTTGGATTTATTCTTTTTACCAAAATTCATTAGGCACTAATAGGCCCTAAATATCGTAATAGAGTAATTTAATCACCCTAATTAAGTCCGGGGTATTTCAATCTACCCCCCTTAAAGAACTTTGCCCACAAAGTTAGTGAGTCTAAGGTTCTTAGTCACCAAGGTGCTCAATACTAAGGTTATACTCTCTCTATAACCGGTCAGACTCCAATGACTGACTGAATGCAAAACACATATTCACGCAACATGTCAAGCATGTATAGCAACCAAAAATATCTTTACCCAAATCTCTCAATGGGGGTCCATCCGCAGACAATTAGGCACTAAGTCCTCCCCCAAATCGAGTAATCCCTCAGGTACCGGTCACGTTTGAACACTTACGCTCTCTGGTTCACGGCCGTCATGACATTGAGCACTTACTCTTTCTGGCTCTACGGTCCTTTGGTTATGATCAAAATCATTTGAAACTCTAGAGAATCCTCAGGCTCCAAAGTGGGTACTCTTCCCTGACCGGACTACTCATATCCGGCGGCCCTTGGACAAATACAAAACACACACTACAAACGTCCTACAGGTCACTTAGTACCCTTGCTCGTCTGTTGAAATACCCCAAACCTTGATATGTTGTTTAAATGTTAAAATATGGTATTTAAAGGCTAAGAAGTGCCTTAGAAACATCAGTGTACAATTCAAACCATAGTAAAAACACAATAAAACACTAAGACACAGTTTGAGCAAAAACATGCTCTAAGCTTGGAGTGAACTTGGTTAGGACCCAAAGAGCCTACCAAGACTTTATAACATTCAATTATGACTTAATAAGGCTAATTAAGTCCTTAGGAAACTTTGGTAGACAATTAAACCAAACAAAACACAAATAAATACCTTAAAGCCAATATGGGCGAAAATGTGCTCTAAGCTTGGGATAAGTTTGGTTAAGACCTAATAAGCTTACCAAGACCTTATTTATTTGTTAATGAACATACTAAATCAATTACTAAAGAAAACCAAGCTTGAAAACAAGTTAAAACACAAAATGTGCTTTAAGGAGCCTCAAGCACATTTTTGAAAAATTGTCTTGTAAATGAGTTTTGAGTGGCTAAATGTCCATCATTACTCTTTAATCAACATGTGTACTATTTAGTATCACATTAGCAAGCCTAAATCAATGGGAAATCAAAAATTTCACAAATATGTGCCTTAATTTGTGAATAGTGCTCAAATAGTGCTAGTTTAAGTTATAAGTCAACATAAGTCAATTATTTGGTCAAAAAAGACCATAAATATCTCCAATATGTAAGGGGGACGATTTCTATGTGGTGACTCACCACCATGTGCTAGTTAATTAAAAGAAAGAAAGAAAAGTAAGTAAAATGTTACTTTTTGCCTTAAAACATAAATATCTCCAAATTATACCTCTCTCTTCACTTTTCCTTCATTTCTCCTTGCCCCCACCGTCACTTATCTTCATCCTCCCTGCTCCATCCGTTTTGGCTACAGCAAACGCATACCTCCATCTTTCATTACTTGGTAACTTATGATTCCATGCTCCGAATTTAATTCCGAGAGTACCGTTGTCTTAGTTAGAGTAAGCTCTTCATTTCTATCTTTTCAAATCTTTAAGAACTCCATTTTGGTGCCATGAAGATTCACCATTGAAGGAGCTTGAGATCATATTCTCATGCTTTGTCATTCTCCTTTGCTTCAAGGTGAGGAAAACCAAAGAAAATCAATGTTTCCACTTGTTTTTGTGTGTGACCGAGAATCACCTAGTAATGGTGTTTTCTCTTGCCTTTGTTTAGCTTCATTTCAAACTTCAAAGGGCTAGGTGGAGTCCTATCTTGCCACTTATTCAAGTTCTCTTTCAAATTCCAAAGGTAAACATCAAATTTTAGTGTTTCAAGACACTTATGTAAACCTAGGGTTTAATTATGAGTTTGAGTATTAAACTTAATACTCATTACCCTTATATGTGTATTGGTTAGAAGGTTGACAAGTGATAAAAGCTCCTTGCCGATTTTCAATCAAGAAAAATAAGAGAAAACAAGTGAGAAAGCTTGGAAAACAAAGAGGTAAATGACCTTTCTTAATGTGGTTTTATGTACTAGGGAATTGAGCTATATTTGCTTAATAATTAACCTAAAGAGCCAATGGGAAATGAGATAGAAAACTATCCACAAGGTGGACTAAAAGGACATGGGATCATTGTTGTGTGTATTTGCAGGTTGAAGGCATTATTATGTGGGAAATTCTGTGTTTAAGGTTTATGCAATTTAAGGGCCTAAGTGCCAAGCAATTTAAGTTTATGCACTATATTGTGATGTAGTGTTGTCTAAAGGTTTAGTTGTGTGTAAAGAACATCTCTTGTGAAGATGGATATCTTTGGTGGTTAAAGGATGAAAAACAATATGTTTGTGTGTAAGGAATGTGTATTAAGAGATTTAGTGTTCTTGGTTGTATAATGGTGGAAAAACTATGTGTTTTAGTGTAAGGTGATACAAGAGAAGCTATGGCAAAAATTTAGTTGATAAACAAAGGAAGTATAATACCTTGTGAAGGATTAAGTATGAACTTGTGGGAAAGACTTGAGGAGTTTGTGTAAAGGAAGTGATGAGGATGCAAAATTATGCTTAGGAGTGGTTATCATATTGAGAAGAAACACCTTGGTTAGTCTAAGTTGTAGGTATGCATTACCACCTAGAAATCCTAAGGAAAAATGTTGTAAGTGTTAGGAATTTTTGTAAGAAATTGAGTAAAAAGTTTGGTGATGATTAAGGAAGGTTTGGTGCATGTTTTAAGGTGTTTAAACATGGAGAAAACATGTGGAAAGAGTGTGGAATAAGTGGGAAAAGATTGGGGTGAATTTGGAATTCAAAATGAGGAGAAAAACACTTTTTAAAATGGGGTCTGCTGTGGACCGCCCCTAGGGACCGCCCCTGTGGGGAGGTCCAGCGCAGGAGAAGTAGTTTCTATTGTGGACCGCCCCTGGGACCTCCCCAGAGGGGCGGTCCAGACCAGAGATGAAGAAAAAAAATTGTTTAAGGCTCCTAATGATGGGGGATTGAATGGTAATGGTTTTAGATGATGTTTAGGCCTTGTTTGGTGACTTTTAAAGGCCATTGGAAGTATAAACAAGTGTGAGAGTGAATGTGTAAGTTGTGAACTTAAGATCACATAAATAAATTAAGTACAACGGGAAGATAGGGTTAACTATGGGCATTAGATATTAAACAATCATGTCACCCCGATGTTAATGAAAGTAATTGTGATGTTACCAGTTGTACGGGATTTGTTCGAGGAACCTAGGAGGACACAATATAGTGGACCGTGGTGAAAGGTATGGTTTTCTTGCAACCTGTGTCCTACCGGATTACACCGGCTTGTATGCCAATGTGTTTTTCTGTATGTTTGCCACGTTGTAAGATAAAACATGTAATGAGTTTATAGTAATTCATTTATGTGGCGTGTTCAATTCCGATACCATTTAACCTCGAAAGTGTTAAACCTTAGCTAACTGAGTCTAGGATCACATGACAGATCGGTATTCGGATTTAACGACCCGAACCATGGGACGTTCTAACCACGGCTATGCGTGAGTTAATTGTGTGAATGTATGGACCTCACTTGTGTGTTTAACCTAGTTGTAATACCTTATGGTGTGTGGGTGTAATAGGTTCCATAATGGAGCTCTAACTGTTTACTTATAAGTATATATGTACTAATGGGGGGTGAGGAATCCGGTCGTTCCGGTCGCGCGTTGTTTGGGAGTGGGTATCCATCCTTGCTTTACCTTCCTCTCTGTTATGGTTGTTTTCCTTCTTGGATTACAATCTCCCACTAGCTTACTCCAAAGCTTAGCTATTCTGACTTATGATCGGTTTAGGGGGAACATGTGTTTGTGTGGTGTGGTCGGGTCACTATATCCGAACCATCTTAACTTAAGTTACTCACCCGACTATTAGGACGGTAATGAGTGTTGTATAACGAGCTTAAGGGTAATATCATTCTCTTGGCTCACAGGTGAATTAACTATGTTTGGGTTGGTTCCTAAGATAACCGTTCCCATTGTGTTATGTGTTATTGTTGTACTGCAATTCCCATTGCGATGTTATGTTATGTGCACGTTGAAACGTGAAAAGTGTTGTTATGTGGTGTATGTGGATCATGGATATGAATCCTAGTTTATGAAAGAGACGTTTATGGATAACCCGATTATTGGGTAAGTGTCGCCTATTAAGGAAGTAGCTCTACTAGAGGAGAACCCTTTAGGGTTAATGAACACAATGAGTGACTTATCAAGTATGGATGTGTTATCTGTTGTTGAGCCATTGTGGTGGAATGTGATGTGTTGTGTGTTGATAGTTTATATGCATGATTCAAATATAATCAACCGCATGTTAAGACGACAATTAGTTGTGCGTGGCCCGGTAGCATGCGGGCTGCGGGATTACCATACCAGCAAAGGTGCTGAGCCCCTTGGGGGCCACCCTTTCTTCTTTTTCTTATTTCAGGTACAAGGAGCTGGAAGCCGTTCACGAGTAGGACGGGGTAGTCGTTGGTACATGGGTAGTCATTTAAGTTGTATATGTACAGTAGGTGTAGTAAGACCGAAATTGTTATCGGCATTAGTTTGTAAATACTCGGTACAGTTGGAATGTATAAGTATAATGGTTGTTGTTAATGGAAAGGGATAGTAGTGTGTAGCTGCTCGGGAATCTAGTCCATCAGACCGATACAATGTATATGTATTAGCCTTGTTAGCCACGTGGGTGGCTAACGGCGTGTAACACCATTGAGTTAAGTAATGTGTTGAGTTAAGCTTTCCGCTGCAGTTTGATGTTAAGTGTACGGTTATAGTTAGGGTGTTACATCTGTTGTAGTGGTTTCAAAACTATTCAACACCTCCACCGACTCACAACTAGCTTCACCTCCATGATTCAACCGGATACCCGTGCCTAGCCACGAAAGATCCACTAGCGCCCGTGGGAGTGGTTTCAAAACCAATCCTCATTCTCAAGTTTGAAGAAAATCATTTGCCGAAATCATTTTGGAAATTCGTTTTGAAAACTTCCATGCTACTGCAAGTTCCAATTTATGTTAGTTTCATCTATTACTAGTGTGATTACTTGTGGCCACTTATAAGGAGCTTCAAGAATCATCCAACCCCAATGTGATCAGCATTGGTGTTGAACTATCCATCCACCCCACTTTGGTGTTCGGTTTCCCTTGATCGCTAGCAAACCAAGTTCCACCTCCCACCTCAATTCACCCAATCAAATAGTCAATCATTAATTTCATTTTCAATCTTCTTAGTCTTTCTAGTCATAATCATACAACCATACATTTACCAATTTCTAGAATCATTTACTCATTTACTACTCATCTCATCAATTATAACTCAACCTACCTTCAACTTCTATACCCAAGAATTTCAACAGTTAGTTTTCCAATTAGTTTTTCTATCCTCAAATAGTTCACAAGTTAAGTTAATTTCTATCCTCAAATACAATCAAATCAAATTACCTAGGGGACTCACTTCCCACTAGGTTCAACATCGGTTTCATACCGATTTATACTCATCAAACTCCTCAAACATACTCATTTACCAAACTATCACCAATCGGGGTTCTCATTCCCCATGGAGTTTCTCTGCTCCATTCACCTCAATCTCTCACAATCAATACTCCTTTCCACTTCAAATCTCACAATCAACCTTAATTACATTGTGAATGGTATACATATGTTTATGTAACATAAGTACCAATCATCACACAAATACTTTTGCGCTATGCGCATTGTAGTTTACGCCCTATCACGTAAAACATACATTTTGCGGATTTCACCCTACCCCCCCTTAAAAAGGGATTACGCCCACGTAAACTACCATGTGTCAACATTGGAGATATGTCGAAGGCATTCAGCCGTCATGGAGTGGTTCAACTTCCATGCGGTCTATTATACAATGGTCTTTGGTCAAAGGGTCTTAACCATATTGTTGGTTAGTCCCTGCACCAAGAATTCTCATCGGAGTTTATTTAACTCTTAACCGGGTTCGGTTCTAGCCTAAAAGGCTTCAAGGAATTGATAATTATCCATTCATTCGCTAGGTGTACTAAACCTTAGAATTTGGGCCCACTAGCTTCTGCTGCGCGACCCTGATAACTTGGGCTTATTCACCCTTCTCGTTATCCTTTTATCCCTTTTTTATCTTGGGAACAAGGTTTATTAATCAAGCGTGGTAGTCTTTTACCGTACGCGAACTCCATGAGTCATAGGTTTTTCATCCAACTCTCCGGAATCAATGTACATATTGTTCATACTTCCATGATTATCCCCCAGGTTCCTCTGACTTATTGTCGGTTGAGGTTAAGCCACTACCTAATTGTAGTGCCTCCTCTATTACCAGTGGCTTCTGGACCATGCCCACCTACTGGTTCTTTACAAGTGTTCCTTACTTCATAAATTTTGTTCTACTCTTACCACAACTGCCATTTTCCCAACTTCCTAGCTATCCCACTCGATCATTACTGCACAAGTGCAATACCAAAACACTCATTACTACAGAGTGCAGAGGCGTAAACACTTGGCCGTAACTCTCTTGTGAGGTTACAATAGGAATGCATATTGTTTTCTTGTTGTCCGATCTGTCTACCATCATTATTCATCAACTCCATATCGTTGTGTGATTATTCGAATACACTGGTCGCTTCCTGCGCACCATGTTCCTACTGGTTCTATAGTATTGGTTTACACAGCCTCCGCGGTTGCTAGCTTCAACTCATGCATTTCCACCATCTACCTCATGGTCCACCATTTATATTTGTGGGCTCTTTGAGCGTTATAAATTTTATAACTGGTTACTCCTCGGTCTCCAATAGTTGCTATGATAGCATATTTCTCCTTTTCTTGACAATAATTGTGTGCTCAAGCTTCATTACTTTAATAGTTCTGAAAGAGTTATATTTTCAGACATTCACTGATAGTGTTCCCTTCTTGGAATCTTTGTGCTTACCGCTCTTGCGGTCTCACATTAACGAGGGGTATCCCTACTCGTTGGTTGCTAAACAATCTTACTTGTGCTTTTCTTGGCAACTCTTCCTATGATTCACAATGGTTTTGCAACCGTTGAATTTGTATTATAATGGGTTCTTGGCCTACTAGCCATGTTGCCTAGAGTTCTGCTCATCTTAGGCTGTTCACCAGCATTGTTTCTCCGTATACCATCAAATGGTTTGGAGGTAAGTGATTTGGTGTTGATTGTTGTCATAATTAATTTAGGGTATCCCCTGGTAAGTGGAATCCCTTTGTGTTCTAACTGATTGCTCGTTATAGATCTGGTGCTCTTATTACAACACTTCGTTCAACTATGTTGACTTTGATACCCTTTATGGATTGCTCTTGGGTGCTGTTGATTATGCCGTTACATCCGGCTAACAGTTGAGTATGTTCTGTCTGCTCCGCATTGCGGTTCGGGATTTCCGATTGTCCCATTTAGGGTTAAAATGTCTCCCGTTCTTAGGGTAGACTATTGATACTTCTCTTATGTTTTCAACCGGTTTGGTATTTTTCTTCGGTGGTGAACGGTATCCTTCAGTACCTTAGATGATCACTCTGGGTATTTCACTTTGTTCCTTGAACATTTGTGTGTCCATGATAGGCGTTGCCTTAGTGTGTTTAGACCGGGTGTCCATTCCGGCTATTTCATGCTTTTGTTTCAAGTTCTTGAGACATATCCAATGTCTTTAGTCAATTACTAGTGCTTCTCGCACTTCCTAATTTTTGTCATCCTCCTAGAATGAGTTTGTGACTCCTTTAGCTTGTAAGCTCGTCTGAGTTCCTTCGATAGTTCGAGGTATCCAACTGTTTTAGTTTGAATTTACCTCATAGTCTGTAGAACAGAGCTGACTACTTCCCGTGTTACGTACACTACATGTATACATACGTGGGGTACCGTATTGGTACGTTACCACTTACCTAACTAACTCACAAAAGGGTCTGTCAGGCCCGCAAGCTCCTTCAGAGTGCGGTCGTCCCACATCCCGTATTTGGGTACACTCGTAGTGTTCGTCACACGCCTAAGTGAAGTATTCTATTGACAACTCCTCTTGTATCACTCTATGATACTCACCGTAATTCTTTTGGTTTGGTTTTAAAAATCTGAGGTTTTAAAATAAAAGTTGTGGTTTTGAAAGAAAACTTCTGGGTTTTAAAATAGAAATCTTGAGTTTAAAAGAAAATCTTCATGGCGTTGCCATGTTCGAAATCTTGACCAAGTTCAGCTTCCTGCTGCCTGGTATGTTCGTTAACAGGATGGTCAGGCCGTTTAGGCCTTCCCAAGGCTTTACTATTCAAGTTCTTAGGTCTTACAGTCCTTTCTTGCTTCCATTGTCATGACGGTACTTTGATAAGTACTTGTTGGTTGTCAAAAGTCTTCTAATTGGTTTTGTTGTTGCTGCACTTGCCTTGGCAAGTGCGCGGGTACGTCGGTTTTTAGGTTAACCGATACCGGTTACGGTATTGTTTCTCATCCATACTAGGTGGTTTGATTGGATTTTCCGTCCATTTCTGATCTTAGTGATCAATTTCCTGCGTAGCCTCACAGCGCTCTTGACAAGGTTGTTGTTAATTCGGGTGCTTTCCCGATCCTTGGGGCACTCCGTGTACCTTGCTCCGTTGCTTGTTCCCACGCCTTTACGGTGCTTACCGAGGTTTACATTGTAGTCCTGCTGGTGTATGTTTTATGATCACTCTCATAGTTGTCCGAACTATGTTATTTGGGTATTGCCGCCCTTTGGCGCTGTAGGTTTGGAGTTAACCCAACCTTGACAAATTCCTTAGTCGGTTGTATGTTGTTGACGGTATGGTCAACGTTTGTCGTCCGCAGACTCCCTCGTCTCGGGTTTTGTTAATTTGCTTTTTTGCTTCATTGCGTAGTTGTACTTCCCTTCTTGTTGGCTGCACATGGTTCTTGCGACTGCGAAGCATGTCGCCCCATGGTGCCACAAATTCCATTATCCTGCTATTAGGACTACTCAATATTTTGCCGTTAAGTACGGTTATTGTTGCTCCAATGGGAACCGTCTTTGGGATTTCCAATTCTAGGGATCCATCGAATGTCCAGTTTCTTCTTTTCACAAGTCTATCTTACAACTGCCAGATCGGGTTTTCCCGAGTAAGAGAGGTCTTTCCATCTCTTTGGCGTTCCTTCCCCAACTTATAACGGGGGTTGTGGAGGGCAGGACTGGTTATGTAGGTATCCAGATCACACTGGACGTTCCTATCTAGTGTACCTCTCACGCTAACACTCAACCCTTAGCCCTAAGTCTCTAATTCCTAACTCGATATTTTCCTAAACTCGGCTTTTAGACCATCAGAGCGATACTTCGCTCTGATACCACTTTTTGTAACACCCCTATCGGTAATCACACCACTATCCTCTAACCCGTCTCAAATATCAACAACACGCAACGGTAATTCCAACGCAATCGGGGGTGAGACAATGTTGTTAGTCACCCACGTGACTAACTAGGTCAATCCAACTCAATTACAACAACAAATACAATATCGGTCTGATGGGTCTTATACCGAGTACACTATACAAAAGATACTTCCTTTACTTAATCAATTCTCAAACTAATACAACTTCAAATCCATTATATACAATACAATCTCAAATCTGTTTTATACCGAGTATCTACAATTCCCAAGTTTATCATTGACCTTTCGGTCTTACAAATCCACAATACAACAATTACCATTCATAATAACTACCCATGCTTATTCACAACCCCATCCTACTCTCGAATGGTGCCCGGCTTCATTGTACCTGTAAAATAAAAACATCGCCCCAAGGGGCTCAGCTTACGCTGCATATGACTTCCGCATACCCCGCGTATTAGCGAGGGTACGCCGACTAATTGGTCGAGAGCATGCGATTCATTTTATTTCAAACAGCACGCATGCAACATACATTATATATGTACATTCACAATCACATTCAGCATTGAACACAAACACTAACACACACAAGAGGTTAGTATGTTTGTTATATACTTAGGCTTGAGGGTTTCTACCTCTCAGCGCCTTACTCATTTGCTCATGACTTACCCACTCACTTGGGTACTCTTGCTCACCATCTCACAAGGCCTACAAGGCTCAACTCAACTCTCAAGTTCTCAAGCGTCTCAAGTCACAACTCAATTCTCAATACTCGCTTACTCAATACTCAAGTTCACCATTCAATACTCAATACTCAAGGTATATGTTAAGTCATTCTCATGACCTCCGGGCAGGGTCATACACAAGACCCACCACCGGGCTCAAATACGAATAGGGCTATACAGTTAGCTCCTCAAATACTTAAATGTCCGGTTCACTACTGGACTACTCAAATTCCCAAAACTCCACTCTCGGAGTCAATTCACAATCTCAAGGATTAGCCTAGAAGTATCTCTCTCGATAGCATCTAATGGCTTAGGGAATTCCTCAATGTCCAGTATTCTAAGATTTAAGGTTTCAACCAACTTATTGAATAGTCTCATGTTCGGGACATTGTACATGTTAGTCGGTTCCTCTCATTGGGGTTCGACTATATCTCTAAGGGGTTTGGTGATCCCTTACCACGCTTTACTTTACTCCAGTTTCGTATTTCGAACAACTTTCCAATCCTCTAGTTAGAGGTTACTCATATACTTCCACTAAAATTTATCGTGTGGATTAAGTCGTTTCGGTTCTCTAGGTAATCCCAACTGTATGCTGCTCCATTACCGAGATACTAACCTATACAACAATCTAAACCAAATGTAACTTTACGACAAGTGAGTGTCTAGGTAATCCCAACTGTATGCAGATCCATTAACACCATAAACTAATCATCATCCTAATACATTGTGAGATCTCGTACGGTAATTAAGTTCTAACTATCCGGGTCCCGCTCTTCGGCTTCCGTGATTATCGTCACCTGCAGCAATGCCATAAAGGCTCGGTGATTGAAATACCCCAAATCTTGATATGTGGTTTAAATATTAAACTATGGTATGTAAAGGCTAAAAAGTGCCTTAGAAACATCAGTGAACAATTTAAACCATAGTAAAATGCAATAAAGCACTAAGATACAGTTTGAGCAAAAACATGCTTTAAGCTTGGAGTGAACTTGGTTAGGACCCAAAGAACCTACCAAGACTTAATAATATTCAATTATGATTTAATAAGGCTAATTAAGTCCTTAGGAAACCTTGGTAGACAGTTAAACCAAACAAAACACAAGAATATACCTTAAAGTCAATAAGAGCAAAAATGTGCTCTAAGCTTGGGATAAATTTGTATAAGACCTAAAGGTCATACCTATACCTTATAAATATGTTAATGAACATATTAAATTAATTACCAAAGAAAACCAAGCTTGAAAACAAGTTAAAACACAAAATGTACTTTAAGGAGTCTTAAAGCACATTTTTGAAAAATTGTCTTGTAAATGAGTTTTGAATGGCTAAATGTCCATCATTACTCTTTAATTAACATGTGTACTCTATAGTATCACATTTGGAAGTCTATATTAATGGGAAATCAAAAATTTCACATCTATGTGCCTTGTTTTAGTGAATAGTAACTAAAATAAGCTAGTTTGTAACATATGTTATTATAAGTAAGTTAATTGGTCAACAAAGACTATTATACCCCATATACAATAAAGGGGGCCGGTTTTCTTATATGGGATGACTCATCCCCTTGTTAATTGATAAGATAGAAAAAGATAGCAAAAAGTAAATAGTTACTTTACTTAAATATCTAAACAACTTACCTTTTCCTTCATTCTCTCATTTCCCTTCATTTCACACGCCTTCTTCCTCCTTCTTGCTCTCTTCTACGGTTTGCTACAGCACCACCATCAACCTCCATCTTCCATTGTCAATAATTCCTAGCTCACTTAACCAAATCAAAAACAAATACCACCATTCTCTTTGTCTCATCAAGCTCTTCATTCCTATCCTTTCAAAATTCCAAGAGCTCCATTTCGGTGCCAAGAGGAATCACCATGGGAGGAGCTTGAGCTCACCTTTTCACACCTTGTTGTTCTCCTTTGCTTCAAGGTAAGGAAACTCAAAGAAAAATGATGTTTCCTTCATGTTTTGTGTTGTCCGAAAATTCACCTCACAATGGTGTTTTCATCTTGCTTGTTTTAGCTTCATTTGAATCTTCTAAGGGCTAGGGGGAGTCCTCTCTTGATACTCATTCAAGCCCTCTTTCCATTCAAAGGTAAAACAATTACCTTAATGTGTTGAGATAATATATGTAACTAGGGTTTACAATGAGATGAAGCTCAAAGCTTGTATACTCATTATAGTATTTGTATAATGTTTAGAAGTTGACAAACAACTAAAAGCCTTGCCAATTTAGTTAAGGAAACAAGAAAGAAGTTTGTGAGGAAAAGAGGTAAATATGCTATCTCAATGTAGTTTAAATGCCTTAGGAAAATGAGCTTGATTTGCTTAATAAAATACCTAAGGAGCCAATGGTAAATGAGCTAGTGAAATGCTCTCAAGGAGTTTATTAAAGGGCATATGTGTTGTTGTATGTAATTGCAGGTTAAAGGCAATATATATGTGGGAGATTCAGTGTTTAAGTTTAATGTATTTAAGGGCCTAAGAGCCATGTTATTTAAGGGCCTAAGTGCCAAGCAATTTAAGTTTATGCACTATATTGTGATGTAGTGTAAAATTTGGTGAAGTTTGTGTGTGAGGAAGCTCTTCGTGGACTTAAGTGTTCTTGAACGGAATAAGGTAAAAACCTAAGTGTTTGGATGTGAGAATATACGAGTGAAGCTATGGCAAAACTTGGAAAATGTATAAGAAGTTCTAAGTGTTTTAAATAAGTCTTGGTGAACTAGGAAGTGTTAAAGGTGAACAAGGGTTTTACTAGGAAAAAAACATGTGCTAAGGTGATTTAGAGTGATACAAGGATTTAGGTATTATCTTGGAAGTTCTAGGAATTCAATGTGTGTTTTTGAGAATGTATTAAAGTCTTGGAGAAGTTTGTTTAAGGTTTAGGAATGTTGATGTACAAGGAAGAAATGATGTTTAGGTAAGATGTGAAAAAGAAGATTTAGTTAGTAGGAAAGGAAGTTTGAGAGATGATGTTAAGGTGCAGAGGAAACACCATGGTATAGTGGTCATTATAGGTGAAATACCACTTAGAAACCTTAAGGAGAAAACATTCCAAGTGCTAGGAATTTTGTAAGGAATTTGTGAATGATAAAATGGTTTTGGTGAGTGATTTAAAGAGTTTAGTACATGGCTAAAGGTGTGTTTGAGGTGCCAAATGATGTTAGAACACATTAGGAGGCTTGAGGAAAAGTTTGGAGAAAATTTGACAAAGTTTGGACAAACTCTGATGTTGTCCGACCCAGTGGTCCGACCCAGTTGTGGGTCGGACAGCTCTGTTTAGTCACCTGTTGGAGTTTCTGGAATGGTCCGACCCAGAGGTCTTGGGTCGGACATGGGTCGGACATGTGTGCTCTAAGTCTCTGGAATGGTCCGACCCAGATGGTTGGGTCGGACATGGGTCGGACAGGTGTATTTAAAAGACGGGAAAAGTTCTGGAACGGTCCGACCCAGTTGTGGGTCGGACGGTGGGTCGGACGGCCCAAAGTATGTAAAAAAAATTGTTTAAGGTTATAGGATGATGGGGATTATTAAGTAATGATGTTATAGATTTCTAAGGACATGTTAAGTGAGTTAATGACAATTTAGTGGGGAAAAGTTGTATTAAAATGTAAAAGTAAAACAAGTTAAAATGTGAAATTATGTAACTAAGTTAACGGGGAAAGGTTATAAGCATTAGACTTTAAACAATCATGTTACCCGATGTTAATAAAAGTACATGTAATGTTATCAGTTGTTCGAGAATTGTTCGAGGAACATAAGTGGACGTGATAAAGTGGACTCCGGTGAAAGGTATGGTTTTCTTGCAACCTGTGTCCTACCGGATTACACCGGCTTGTATGCCAATGTTTTTTCTGTATGTTTCCCACGTTGTAAGATAAAACATGAAATGAGTTTACAGTAATTCATATGTGTGGCGTGTTCAACTCCGATACCATTAACCTCGGAAGTGTTAACCTTAGTTAACTGAGTCTAGGATCACATGAGAGTTTGGTATTCGGAGTAAACGACCCGTACCATGGGACGTTCTAACCACGGCTATGCGTGTGTTAATTGTGTGATATGTGTATGTGAATGTAGGGATCTCCCTTGTGTGTTTAACCCAGTTGTAATACTGTATGGTGTGTAGTTATGATAGACTCCATAGTGGGGTTCTAACTAATATCTAAAAATAAGTATGTACTAACAGTGGTGAGGAATCCGGTTTGGCCGGTCGCGCGTTGTTTGGGAGTGGGTATCCTTCTTAGCCTTACCCTTCTCTCTGTTATGGTTGTTTCCCTCACGGGTTATGATCTCCCATTAGCTTATTCCAAAGCTTAGCTATTCTGACTTATGATCGGTTTAGGGGGAACATGTGTTTGTGTGGTGTGTTCGGGCCTCCAAACCCGAACCATCTTAACTTAAGTTACTCATCCGACTATTAGGACGGTAATGAGTGTTGTTGTTGTTGTACAACGAGCTTACCATGAGGGTGACATCATTCTCTAGGCTCACCAGTGAATTAACAATGTTTGGGTCGGTTCCTAAGAGGACCGTTCCCGTTATGTTATGTGATGTTGTTGTAATGCAATTTCTATTGCGATGTTAACATGTGCACGTCGAAACGTGAAAAGTGTTGTTATGCTTTGTTATGTGAGGAATGCTATATGTTGTAAAATATGGAGTGTGTGGATCATGGAAATGAATCCCAGTTTGTGATAAGAGGCATTTTAAGGATAACCCGATTTATGGGTAAGTGTCGTCTATTAAGGAAGTAGCTCCATTAGAGGAGGAGCACTCTAGGGATAATGAATACCATGAGTGACTTATCAAGTAAGGATGTATTATCCGTTTGTTGAGCCCATTGAGGCGAAATGTTATGTGTTGTGTGTTTACAGTTGCATGCATGATTTAAATATAATCAACCGCATGCTAAGAAGACAATTAGTTGTGCGTGGCCCGGTAGCATGTGGGCTGCGGGATTACCATACCAGCAAAGGTGCTGAGCCCCTTGGGGGCCACCCTTTCTCTTCTTTTCCTATTTCAGGTACAAGGAGCTGGAAGCCGTTCGAGAGTAGGACGGGGTAGTCGTTTGTACATGGGTAATCATTTAAGTTGTACATATACAGTAGGTGTAGTAAGACCGAAATTGTTATCGGCATTAGTTTGTGAATACACGGTACAGTTGGAAGGTTTATGTATGTTGGTTGTTGTTAATGAAAAGGTATAGTAATGTACAGTTGCTCGGGAATCTAGTCCATCAGACCGGTACAATGTAAATGTAATAGCCTTGTTAGCCACGTGGGTGGTTAACGGCGTGTAACACCAACGAGTTAAGTTATGTGAAGTAGTGTACTTTCCGCTGCAGAATGTTGTTATGTGTATGTTGTTGGATGGGGTGTTACAAAAAGTGGTATCAGAGCGAAGTATCGCTCTGATGACTGAATTACCGAGCTTAGGAGGTACCGAGTTAAGATTTTAGTACCTTGGGTTAAGGGTTGAGTGATAGCGTGAGAGATACGCTAGTTGGGTATTACCAGTGTGTACTGGAAACCTGCTATGTCCTTCCCGCCCTCCACAATCCCTATTTTATAACTTGGGAAAGAACGCCAGAGAGATGGAAGTCTCTTACTCGGGAGTACCCGATCTGGCCGTTATTAAGCACCTCTAAAGGTACGGTGAACCTGTCATACGGTAGATCCCGAAAACTGGGAATCCCGGAGACGGTTCCCATCTAAACAGTGTTAACCGCATTTCATAGCGAAGAGTAAAGAATCTTGTGTATAGAAGAATAGAATTTCCGGCAACCTGGGTCGACATGCCGAGCAGTCGAGAACAACCAGCTTGCAACGCACCGACCGTGCAACAGGCAAGAAGTGGATTAATGAAACCCGAGATGAGTGTCTACGGGACCACAGTTGTTAAATGACACACCGACGGTATACCAACCGACAAAGGAACTACAACGTAGTGCCCAAACAAGAGACAAGTCTCAGCAACCACGACGATGCGTAGAACGGGCTACAAAGAGGAAACAATACAAAAAAATAGGGTCTTCCAGAATGGGAAACACCCTAGTTAGTGATTATCATGTAAAGACAGTGAGAAGTCATGCGGAGGAATTATTATCAAGACTGTAAGATCAGTGAGGGCCAACAAGGCCACTGTTGACAGTGCGGGTAACACAATACCGCAACCGGTATGTGTTAAACCGATAGCCAGTTAGCATGGCGCACTTGCCATAGCAAGTGCTGCTATAACAGGGCTGTACGGGAAATTTATAACCACTACAAAGTACTTGGTAAAGTACCATAAAGTTAAATGTGATCGTCATAACAGTGGAAGGGCCTGTTAGCCTAACCTCTGTAATTGTAAATACACCAGTCAGCAAGAAGCTAGACTTGGTTAAGATAAGAAGATGTTGTGAAACCATGAAAATTTTCTTTAAACCCAGATTTATTCAACTTTTTCTTTTCAAAACCAGATTTTCTTTCAAACCAACACTTCTTTCTAACCTTCTTCTAAACCAAACCAGTAAAACCAAGGGCAGTTGATAAGAATTCAACAATGGATAAACTTTCCCTCGATTAAGTTCGGGAAGCATGGAATGAATATTGTCAAGGGACAATATAAGGGAGTACTTGACAACAGAATACTTCACCTAGGCGTGTGACGGACACTACGAGTGTACCAACTGAATTGTGGGACGACCGCACTCCAATAGGAGCTTGTGGGCCTGACAGACCTACTTCTGGGTTAGTTGGGTAAGTAGTAATGTATCAGTAGGGTACCCCACATATGTATACAGGTAGAGTCCGGAACACGGGAAGTAGTCGACTCCGTACTACGGTCAGTAGTGTAAGTCAATCAAGAGCAAAGGATTACCATGAATGGTTGAAGTAAAGGAACAAGTCAAGTTAATGAGACTAAAAGAATTAGTGAATTCCTTTCAGGGAAATGTTTAAGAGTCAGGGAATACGAAGTGCACTAACTGTTGTGTAAAGACATAGCATATGTCTTAAGGATCCCAGGGATAAACATGTTAGCTGGAACGGTGACCCAGCCTGTCCATGGCTAAGCAGATGCCTGATGTGGACACATTAATGTGCAATGAACGGGATGAAACTCCCAGAATGAGTACCTACACTACCAGGAAATGTTGATCTTCACAGGAGGAGATAATAAGCCAGTTAAGAACGCAAACGGCGTGGCTAACGGAATGTACCAGTAAGTGTGAACCAAATGTAAGGCATAACTTAACAACACCCAGGAGCAATCCTTGAAGGGTGTTCGCATCAACAATTGTTGAACGAAATGCACGACAGAAACGCAAGGGTTGAAACTAACACCCAGTTTAGACATAAGTTGTCAGGAGACAGACTGACAGTCCTAAGGGGCATTCCATGAAAGGAAACGGAATGCATCGACCTTGTCATGGAGCTCAATATAACATCCAAACCATGTAATGTTGTACAGAGAAGTACATGTGTGTGGACAGCCTACAATGAGCGCAGCTCAAGGCAAATAAGTCTTATAGGCCACAAGTAAAATGTGTTATATAAATTAGACTGATTGCAGAAGTTTGTGTTATATAAGTGAATAGAGTGGAGAACGAACCACTGCACTAAGAGTGGGGATACCTCTCGATGCTGTGAAACCGTTGGAGCGGTAGTTATGTGAACCAAGCTCAAGCAATATGTTAAGGATGGACAATATAATTATTATTTGAGAGCAGTTAGTTTAGTAGTATGTGTGTATAAAGTGAAGCATCGAGCTAAATAACGTCGGTTTGAGACTCGAGTGAGCAACACTCAAGGAGCATTCGGTAGTCATCCAAATGAATGACAAACCATAATGTGAATAATATAAGTATAGGTGCGGAAGTTAGTGTGACAGTAAATACCATGTAAGTTATTGTTATGCAATGAGTAAGAGCACGGTGCACAGCAAGCGACCGTTGTATAAGTGTTGTTGAATAATAATGTGGCAGATGAGACCAGTTATGAATTAAACTCAGAGGAGATGCAAGGTAAGTGATGTTAAACAGACTGGGCAATAAGCCAGTGGTAGGTACTATGTGATGAGGAACTCAGTGTAAATTCCATGGCGAGTCGCATAAGAGATTTACTGTCAAGAGTTTACGCCTCTGCACTTTGTATGACTGAGTGTTTTGGTATTGCACTTGCGCAGTAATGATCGGGTGGGATAGCTAGGAATTGGAAACATGTTAATTGTGGAGGAATAATGTTATAATGGCCGATGCATAGGAAATGCAAGGCCGCACCAATAAAAGAGTACTTGTACAAAACCAAATGTGGAGACATGATTAACAGTAAGTGACTACAGTAGCACTAACTGCCAAATATCGGTATGGAATATACCCCAAATGTTGTAAATAGCTGAGAGAGCACCACACACTAGGTAGTAGCTCAATCTCAACCGACAGTAAGTCGGAAGGGAACAAGTCAATCAGTGTGAAATACATAGCTGTATACACAGTAAATTGTTATGGAAATGGATAAAAAGTTTGTAACTCACCGAATTCGCTAACGGTAAGAGATACCACGCGTCGGTTGAGAAACCATTGTTACCAAGATGAAGGTGACAATTGGGGATGTACAATACAGTAAGAATAACAAATGCGGCAATTAAGCTCTACAGTTATTAGAGTTTCACAGCAGAAACTAATGAGCCAATGATTCAAGTGTTTAATGTACAGGGTGAACATGAGTGAATGGCTAATTATTAACGTCTAGAAGCCTAACATGCCAGAATCGAAACCAACTAAGAGTTTAAACAAACTCCAATGAGAATTCTTGGTTTAGGAACTAAACCGCCAATATGGTTAAGATCCTCTAATCAGAATCCATTGTGTAATAGACCGCGTGGAAGTTAAAACACTTCACGATGGCAGAACATTTTAAGCCAATGTTTAGTGATTGATTACGTGGGCGTAATCCCTTTTAAGGGGGGTAGAGCGCAAAACCACTTAGTGTGTATTACCGTACAAGTGTACGTGATTTATGTTGTGCATAGCACAAAATAATTTGTTTTGATGATTGGTGTGTGTTATGTAAACATACGCGTTCATTCATGGTTAATTGTGGTAAGTGCGCACAGAAGATGCGAATACCATTGTGATAAGTGTGTGTATTTGTTAACAAGTGTGTGTGATAGTACAGGTGTGGGAGTAGAGAAACTCCCAGGGGAACAAACCCCGACAGTGTATAAATGTGAAACGGTGTGTTGTATTTTGATAAAATATATGTGTATATATACTATATAGTGATTAATGAAAGGGTATGAGACCGATATAAAACCTAGTGAGAATAAGATTCCCTAGGTAACAACATTAAAGTGAATGGAAATAACTGATAGATGAAGTTCTATCCCTTGGAGATGTATGATCATGATTAGAATGATTAAAAAGATAGAAAATTGGAAATGAGTGATTTATTTGATGCTTGAAATTGAAGTGGGAGGTGAAACTTGATTATCATGAGATCAAGGGAAGCCGAACACAAATTGGGGTGGAAGGATAGTTCAACACTGATGCTGATCACATCAGGATTGGATGATTCTTGAAGCTCCTTATAAGTGGTCACAAATAACCACGCTAAGAAAAGAAGCAAAGAGCATAAGTTGGACTTGGATTTGTATGTGTTTTCAAAAAGGATTTTGGGATTGGTATTTATAAAGCGTCGATAAATACTTTACATAATTAAAGTTCTCTTACTTAACCTCACAAAAAAAAAATTCAAATTTAAGTGATTGTTTTGATCTCCCAAAGGCACGGGGACGGAAGGTGTCCATCGCGACCGGGTTCTGCGGGATCACAGTGTATATCAAAGATATTTTTGATTGTTATACGTGCTATGACATGTTGTGTGGTATGTGTAATAAATGTTATTTTGACTTTGATCTCCTAAAGTGTATGCTATTAAGACCTATGAGTCTAAATGTGTTGTGTTACATAGACCTATGTGTCTAAAAGCTGTTATGTTATCAAGACCTATGTGTCTAAATGTTGTTATGTTACCCAAGACCAGAGAGTCTAAGGGTTGTTATGTATGTGTAAATATTGTTAAGATACCCGGACCATTGAGTCCGAGGTTATCATGTGAATATGTTATGTTATGTATGGATGTGAATGTGTTACCCGGACCATTAAGTCCGAGGTTGTGATGTAAAGTGTGTTTGGTTATGGAAGTTTTATCTCTATAAGTAATCCCCGTATTCTAATCCAAGATGTGTGGGAAGTGTAAACTTCGAGGATGAAGTTCTTTTAAGGGGGGTAGATTGAAATACCCCAAACCTTGATATGTGGTTTAAATATTAAACTATGGTATGTAAAGGCTAAAAAGTGCCTTAGAAACATCAGTGAACAATTTAAACCATAGTAAAATGCAATAAAGCACTAAGATACAGTTTGAGCAAAAACATGCTTTAAGCTTGGAGTGAACTTGGTTAGGACCCAAAGAACCTAACAAGACTTAATAATATTCAATTATGATTTAATAAGGCTAATTAAGTCCTTAGGAAACCTTGGTAGACTGTTAAACCAAACAAAACACAAGAATATACCTTAAAGTCAATAAGAGCAAAAATGTGCTCTAAGCTTGGGATAAATTTGTATAAGACCAAAAGGTCATACCTATACCTTATAAATATGTTAATGAACATATTAAATCAATTACCAAAGAAAACCATGCTTGAAAACAAGTTAAAACCCAAAATGTACTTTAAGGAGTCTTAAAGCACATTTTTGAAAAATTGTCTTGTAAATGAGTTTTGAATGGCTAAATGTCCATCATTACTCTTTAATTAACATGTGTACTATATAGTATCACATTTGGAAGTCTATATTAATGGGAAATCAAAAATTTCACATCTATGTGCCTTGTTTTAGTGAATAGTAACTAAAATAAGCTAGTTTGTAACATATGTTATTATAAGTAAGTTAATTGGTCAACAAAGACTATTATACCCCATATGCAATAAAGGGGGCCGGTTTTCTTATATGGGATGACTCATCCCCTTGTTAATTGATAAGATAGAAAAAGATAGCAAAAAGTAAATAGTTACTTTACTTAAATATCTAAACACACTTACCTTTCCTTCATTCTCTCATTTCCCTTCATTTCACGCCGCTTTATTCCTCCTTCTTGCCTTTCTACGGTTTGCTACAGCCACACCATCCAACCTCCATCCTCCTCCATTGTCACATAATTCCTAGCTCACTTAACCAAATCAAAAAATACCACCATTCTCTTTGTCTCATCAAGCTCTTCATTCCTATCCTTTCAAAATTCCAAGAGCTCCATTTCGGTGCCAAGAGGAATCACCATGGGAGGAGCTTGAGCTCACCTTTTCACACCTTGTTGTTCTCCTTTGCTTCAAGGTAAGGAAACCAAAGAAAAATGATGTTTCCTTCATGTTTTGTGTTGTCCGAAAATTCACCTCACAATGGTGTTTTCATCTTGCTTGTTTTAGCTTCATTTGAATCTTCTAAGGGCTAGGGGGAGTCCTCTCTTGATACTCATTCAAGCCCTCTTTCCATTCAAAGGTAAAACAATTACCTTAATGTGTTGAGATAATATATGTAACTAGGGTTTACAATGAGATGAAGCTCAAAGCTTGTATACTCATTATAGTATTTGTATAATGTTTAGAAGTTGACAAACAACTAAAAGCCTTGCCAATTTAGTTAAGGAAACAAGAAAGAAGTTTGTGAGGAAAAGAGGTAAATATGCTATCTCAATGTAGTTTAAATGCCTTAGGAAAATGAGCTTGATTTGCTTAATAAAATACCTAAGGAGCCAATGGTAAATGAGCTAGTGAAATGCTCTCAAGGAGTTTATTAAAGGGCATATGTGTTGTTGTATGTAATTGCAGGTTAAAGGCAATATATATGTGGGAGATTCAGTGTTTAAGTTTAATGTATTTAAGGGCCTAAGAGCCATGTTATTTAAGGGCCTAAGTGCCAAGCAATTTAAGTTTATGCACTATATTGTGATGTAGTGTAAAATTTGGTGAAGTTTGTGTGTGAGGAAGCTCTTCGTGGACTTAAGTGTTCTTGAACGGAATAAGGTAAAAACCTAAGTGTTTGGATGTGAGAATATACGAGTGAAGCTATGGCAAAACTTGGAAAATGTATAAGAAGTTCTAAGTGTTTTAAATAAGTCTTGGTGAACTAGGAAGTGTTAAAGGTGAACAAGTGTTTTACTAGGAAAAAAACATGTGCTAAGGTGATTTAGAGTGATACAAGGATTTAGGTATTATCTTGGAAGTTCTAGGAATTCAATGTGTTTTTGAGAATGTATTAAAGTCTTGGAGAAGTTTGTTAAGGTTTAGGAATGTTGATGTACAAGGAAGAAATGATGTTTAGGTAAGATGTGAAAAAGAAGATTTAGTTAGTAGGAAAGGAAGTTTGAGAGATGATGTTAAGGTGCAGAGGAAACACCATGGTATAGTGGTCATTATAGGTGAAATACCACTTAGAAACCTTAAGGAGAAAACATTCCAAGTGCTAGGAATTTTGTAAGGAATTTGTGAATGATAAAATGGTTTTGGTGAGTGATTTAAAGAGTTTAGTACATGGCTAAAGGTGTGTTTGAGGTGCCAAATGATGTTAGAACACATTAGGAGGCTTGAGGAAAAGTTTGGAGAAAATTTGACAAAGTTTGGACAAACTCTGATGTTGTCCGACCCAGTGGTCCGACCCAGTTGTGGGTCGGACAGCTCTGTTTAGTCACCTGTTGGAGTTTCTGGAATGGTCCGACCCAGAGGTCTTGGGTCGGACATGGGTCGGACATGTGTGCTCTAAGTCTCTGGAATGGTCCGACCCAGATGGTTGGGTCGGACATGGGTCGGACAGGTGTATTTAAAAGACGGGAAAAGTTCTGGAACGGTCCGACCCAGTTGTGGGTCGGACGGTGGGTCGGACGGCCCAAAGTATGTAAAAAAAATTGTTTAAGGTTATAGGATGATGGGGATTATTAAGTAATGATGTTATAAGATTTCTAAGGACATGTTAAGTGAGTTATAATGACAATTTAGTGGGGAAAAGTTGTATTAAAATGTAAAAGTAAAACAAGTTAAAATGTGAAATTATGTAACTAAGTTAACGGGGAAAGGTTATAAGCATTAGACTTTAAACAATCATGTTACCCCGATGTTAATAAAAGTACATGTAATGTTATCAGTTGTTCGAGAATTGTTCGAGGAACATAAGTGGACGTGATAAAGTGGACTCCGGTGAAAGGTATGGTTTTCTTGCAACCTGTGTCCTACCGGATTACACCGGCTTGTATGCCAATGTGTTTTTCTGTATGTTTCCACGTTGTAAGATAAAACATGAAATGAGTTTACAGTAATTCATATGTGTGGCGTGTTCAACTCCGATACCATTAACCTCGGAAGTGTTAACCTTAGTTAACTGAGTCTAGGATCACATGAGAGTTTGGTATTCGGAGTAAACGACCCGTACCATGGGACGTTCTAACCACGGCTATGCGTGTGTTAATTGTGTGATATGTGTATGTGAATGTAGGGATCTCCCTTGTGTGTTTAACCCAGTTGTAATACTGTATGGTGTGTAGTTATGATAGACTCCATAGTGGGGTTCTAACTAATATCTAAAAATAAGTATGTACTAACAGTGGTGAGGAATCCGGTTTGGCCGGTCGCGCGTTGTTTGGGAGTGGGTATCCTTCTTAGCCTTACCCTTCTCTCTGTTATGGTTGTTTCCCTCACGGGTTATGATCTCCCATTAGCTTATTCCAAAGCTTAGCTATTCTGACTTATGATCGGTTTAGGGGGAACATGTGTTTGTGTGGTGTGTTCGGGCCTCCAAACCCGAACCATCTTAACTTAAGTTACTCATCCGACTATTAGGACGGTAATGAGTGTTGTTGTTGTTGTACAACGAGCTTACCATGAGGGTGACATCATTCTCTAGGCTCACCAGTGAATTAACAATGTTTGGGTCGGTTCCTAAGAGGACCGTTCCCGTTATGTTATGTGATGTTGTTGTAATGCAATTTCTATTGCGATGTTAACATGTGCACGTCGAAACGTGAAAAGTGTTGTTATGCTTTGTTATGTGAGGAATGCTATATGTTGTAAAATATGGAGTGTGTGGATCATGGAAATGAATCCCAGTTTGTGATAAGAGGCATTTTAAGGATAACCCGATTTATGGGTAAGTGTCGTCTATTAAGGAAGTAGCTCCATTAGAGGAGGAGCACTCTAGGGATAATGAATACCATGAGTGACTTATCAAGTAAGGATGTATTATCCGTTTGTTGAGCCCATTGAGGCGAAATGTTATGTGTTGTGTGTTTACAGTTGCATGCATGATTTAAATATAATCAACCGCATGCTAAGAAGACAATTAGTTGTGCGTGGCCCGGTAGCATGTGGGCTGCGGGATTACCATACCAGCAAAGGTGCTGAGCCCCTTGGGGGCCACCCTTTCTCTTCTTTTCCTATTTCAGGTACAAGGAGCTGGAAGCCGTTCGAGAGTAGGACGGGGTAGTCGTTTGTACATGGGTAATCATTTAAGTTGTACATATACAGTAGGTGTAGTAAGACCGAAATTGTTATCGGCATTAGTTTGTGAATACACGGTACAGTTGGAAGGTTTATGTATGTTGGTTGTTGTTAATGAAAAGGTATAGTAATGTACAGTTGCTCGGGAATCTAGTCCATCAGACCGGTACAATGTAAATGTAATAGCCTTGTTAGCCACGTGGGTGGTTAACGGCGTGTAACACCAACGAGTTAAGTTATGTGAAGTAGTGTACTTTCCGCTGCAGAATGTTGTTATGTGTATGTTGTTGGATGGGGTGTTACAAAAAGTGGTATCAGAGCGAAGTATCGCTCTGATGACTGAATTACCGAGCTTAGGAGGTACCGAGTTAAGATTTTAGTACCTTGGGTTAAGGGTTGAGTGATAGCGTGAGAGATACGCTAGTTGGGTATTACCAGTGTGTACTGGAAACCTGCTATGTCCTTCCCGCCCTCCACAATCCCTATTTTATAACTTGGGAAAGAACGCCAGAGAGATGGAAGTCCTCTCTTACTCGGGAGTACCCGATCTGGCCGTTATTAAGCACCTCTAAAGGTACGGTGAACCTGTCATACGGTAGATCCCGAAAACTGGGAATCCCGGAGACGGTTCCCATCTAAACAGTGTTAACCGCATTTCATAGCGAAGAGTAAAGAATCTTGTGTATAGAAGAATAGAATTTCCGGCAACCTGGGTCGACATGCCGAGCAGTCGAGAACAACCAGCTTGCAACGCACCGACCGTGCAACAGGCAAGAAGTGGATTAATGAAACCCGAGATGAGTGTCTACGGGACCACAGTTGTTAAATGACACACCGACGGTATACCAACCGACAAAGGAACTACAACGTAGTGCCCAAACAAGAGACAAGTCTCAGCAACCACGACGATGCGTAGAACGGGCTACAAAGAGGAAACAATACAAAAAAATAGGGTCTTCCAGAATGGGAAACACCCTAGTTAGTGATTATCATGTAAAGACAGTGAGAAGTCATGCGGAGGAATTATTATCAAGACTGTAAGATCAGTGAGGGCCAACAAGGCCACTGTTGACAGTGCGGGTAACACAATACCGCAACCGGTATGTGTTAAACCGATAGCCAGTTAGCATGGCGCACTTGCCATAGCAAGTGCTGCTATAACAGGGCTGTACGGGAAATTTATAACCACTACAAAGTACTTGGTAAAGTACCATAAAGTTAAATGTGATCGTCATAACAGTGGAAGGGCCTGTTAGCCTAACCTCTGTAATTGTAAATACACCAGTCAGCAAGAAGCTAGACTTGGTTAAGATAAGAAGATGTTGTGAAACCATGAAAATTTTCTTTAAACCCAGATTTATTCAACTTTTTTCTTTTCAAAACCAGATTTTCTTTCAAACCAACACTTCTTTCTAACCTTCTTCTAAACCAAACCAGTAAAACCAAGGGCAGTTGATAAGAATTCAACAATGGATAAACTTTCCCTCGATTAAGTTCGGGAAGCATGGAATGAATATTGTCAAGGGACAATATAAGGGAGTACTTGACAACAGAATACTTCACCTAGGCGTGTGACGGACACTACGAGTGTACCAACTGAATTGTGGGACGACCGCACTCCAATAGGAGCTTGTGGGCCTGACAGACCTACTTATGGGTTAATTGGGTAAGTAGTAATGTATCAGTAGGGTACCCCACATATGTATACAGGTAGAGTCCGGAACACGGGAAGTAGTCGACTCCGTACTACGGTCAGTAGTGTAAGTCAATCAAGAGCAAAGGATTACCATGAATGGTTGAAGTAAAGGAACAAGTCAAGTTAATGAGACTAAAAGAATTAGTGAATTCCTTTCAGGGAAATGTTTAAGAGTCAGGGAATACGAAGTGCACTAACTGTTGTGTAAAGACATAGCATATGTCTTAAGGATCCCAGGGATAAACATGTTAGCTGGAACGGTGACCCAGCCTGTCCATGGCTAAGCAGATGCCTGATGTGGACACATTAATGTGCAATGAACGGGATGAAACTCCCAGAATGAGTACCTACACTACCAGGAAATGTTGATCTTCACAGGAGGAGATAATAAGCCAGTTAAGAACGCAAACGGCGTGGCTAACGGAATGTACCAGTAAGTGTGAACCAAATGTAAGGCATAACTTAACAACACCCAGGAGCAATCCTTGAAGGGTGTTCGCATCAACAATTGTTGAACGAAATGCACGACAGAAACGCAAGGGTTGAAACTAACACCCAGTTTAGACATAAGTTGTCAGGAGACAGACTGACAGTCCTAAGGGGCATTCCATGAAAGGAAACGGAATGCATCGACCTTGTCATGGAGCTCAATATAACATCCAAACCATGTAATGTTGTACAGAGAAGTACATGTGTGTGGACAGCCTACAATGAGCGCAGCTCAAGGCAAATAAGTCTTATAGGCCACAAGTAAAATGTGTTATATAAATTAGACTGATTGCAGAAGTTTGTGTTATATAAGTGAATAGAGTGGAGAACGAACCACTGCACTAAGAGTGGGGATACCTCTCGATGCTGTGAAACCGTTGGAGCGGTAGTTATGTGAACCAAGCTCAAGCAATATGTTAAGGATGGACAATATAATTATTATTTGAGAGCAGTTAGTTTAGTAGTATGTGTGTATAAAGTGAAGCATCGAGCTAAATAACGTCGGTTTGAGACTCGAGTGAGCAACACTCAAGGAGCATTCGGTAGTCATCCAAATGAATGACAAACCATAATGTGAATAATATAAGTATAGGTGCGGAAGTTAGTGTGACAGTAAATACCATGTAAGTTATTGTTATGCAATGAGTAAGAGCACGGTGCACAGCAAGCGACCGTTGTATAAGTGTTGTTGAATAATAATGTGGCAGATGAGACCAGTTATGAATTAAACTCAGAGGAGATGCAAGGTAAGTGATGTTAAACAGACTGGGCAATAAGCCAGTGGTAGGTACTATGTGATGAGGAACTCAGTGTAAATTCCATGGCGAGTCGCATAAGAGATTTACTGTCAAGAGTTTACGCCTCTGCACTTTGTATGACTGAGTGTTTTGGTATTGCACTTGCGCAGTAATGATCGGGTGGGATAGCTAGGAATTGGAAACATGTTAATTGTGGAGGAATAATGTTATAATGGCCGATGCATAGGAAATGCAAGGCCGCACCAATAAAAGAGTACTTGTACAAAACCAAATGTGGAGACATGATTAACAGTAAGTGACTACAGTAGCACTAACTGCCAAATATCGGTATGGAATATACCCCAAATGTTGTAAATAGCTGAGAGAGCACCACACACTAGGTAGTAGCTCAATCTCAACCGACAGTAAGTCGGAAGGGAACAAGTCAATCAGTGTGAAATACATAGCTGTATACACAGTAAATTGTTATGGAAATGGATAAAAAGTTTGTAACTCACCGAATTCGCTAACGGTAAGAGATACCACGCGTCGGTTGAGAAACCATTGTTACCAAGATGAAGGTGACAATTGGGGATGTACAATACAGTAAGAATAACAAATGCGGCAATTAAGCTCTACAGTTATTAGAGTTTCACAGCAGAAACTAATGAGCCAATGATTCAAGTGTTTAATGTACAGGGTGAACATGAGTGAATGGCTAATTATTAACGTCTAGAAGCCTAACATGCCAGAATCGAAACCAACTAAGAGTTTAAACAAACTCCAATGAGAATTCTTGGTTTAGGAACTAAACCGCCAATATGGTTAAGATCCTCTAATCAGAATCCATTGTGTAATAGACCGCGTGGAAGTTAAAACACTTCACGATGGCAGAACATTTTAAGCCAATGTTTAGTGATTGATTACGTGGGCGTAATCCCTTTTAAGGGGGGTAGAGCGCAAAACCACTTAGTGTGTATTACCGTACAAGTGTACGTGATTTATGTTGTGCATAGCACAAAATAATTTGTTTTGATGATTGGTGTGTGTGTTATGTAAACATACGCGTTCATTCATGGTTAATTGTGGTAAGTGCGCACAGAAGATGCGAATACCATTGTGATAAGTGTGTGTATTTGTTAACAAGTGTGTGTGATAGTACAGGTGTGGGAGTAGAGAAACTCCCAGGGGAACAAACCCCGACAGTGTATAAATGTGAAACGGTGTGTTGTATTTTGATAAAATATATGTGTATATATACTATATAGTGATTAATGAAAGGGTATGAGACCGATATAAAACCTAGTGAGAATAAGATTCCCTAGGTAACAACATTAAAGTGAATGGAAATAACTGATAGATGAAGTTCTATCCCTTGGAGATGTATGATCATGATTAGAATGATTAAAAAGATAGAAAATTGGAAATGAGTGATTTATTTGATGCTTGAAATTGAAGTGGGAGGTGAAACTTGATTATCATGAGATCAAGGGAAGCCGAACACAAATTGGGGTGGAAGGATAGTTCAACACTGATGCTGATCACATCAGGATTGGATGATTCTTGAAGCTCCTTATAAGTGGTCACAAATAACCACGCTAAGAAAAGAAGCAAAGAGCATAAGTTGGACTTGGATTTGTATGTGTTTTCAAAAAGGATTTTGGGATTGGTATTTATAAAGCGTCGATAAATACTTTACATAATTAAAGTTCTCTTACTTAACCTCACAAAAAAAAATTCAAATTTAAGTGATTGTTTTGATCTCCCAAAGGCACGGGGACGGAAGGTGTCCATCGCGACCGGGTTCTGCGGGATCACAGTGTATATCAAAGATATTTTTGATTGTTATACGTGCTATGACATGTTGTGTGGTATGTGTAATAAATGTTATTTTGACTTTGATCTCCTAAAGTGTATGCTATTAAGACCTATGAGTCTAAATGTGTTGTGTTACATAGACCTATGTGTCTAAAAGCTGTTATGTTATCAAGACCTATGTGTCTAAATTTTGTTATGTTACCCAAGACCAGAGAGTCTAAGGGTTGTTATGTATGTGTAAATATTGTTAAGATACCCGGACCATTGAGTCCGAGGTTATCATGTGAATATGTTATGTTATGTATGGATGTGAATGTGTTACCCGGACCATTAAGTCCGAGGTTGTGATGTAAAGTGTGTTTGGTTATGGAAGTTTTATCTCTATAAGTAATCCCCGTATTCTAATCCAAGATGTGTGGGAAGTGTAAACTTCGAGGATGAAGTTCTTTTAAGGGGGGTAGATTGAAATACCCCAAACCTGATATGTGGTTTAAATATTAAACTATGGTATGTAAAGGCTAAAAAGTGCCTTAGAAACATCAGTGAACAATTTAAACCATAGTAAAATGCAATAAAGCACTAAGATACAGTTTGAGCAAAAACATGCTTTAAGCTTGGAGTGAACTTGGTTAGGACCCAAAGAACCTAACAAGACTTAATAATATTCAATTATGATTTAATAAGGCTAATTAAGTCTTAGGAAACCTTGGTAGACTGTTAAACCAAACAAAACACAAGAATATACCTTAAAGTCAATAAGAGCAAAAATGTGCTCTAAGCTTGGGATAAATTTGTATAAGACCAAAAGGTCATACCTATACCTTATAAATATGTTAATGAACATATTAAATCAATTACCAAAGAAAACCATGCTTGAAAACAAGTTAAAACCCAAAATGTGCTTTAAGGAGTCTTAAAGCACATTTTTGAAAAATTGTCTTGTAAATGAGTTTTGAATGGCTAAATGTCCATCATTACTCTTTAATTAACATGTGTACTATATAGTATCACATTTGGAAGTCTATATTAATGGGAAATCAAAAATTTCACATCTATGTGCCTTGTTTTAGTGAATAGTAACTAAAATAAGCTAGTTTGTAACATATGTTATTATAAGTAAGTTAATTGGTCAACAAAGACTATTATACCCCATATGCAATAAAGGGGGCCGGTTTTCTTATATGGGATGACTCATCCCCTTGTTAATTGATAAGATAGAAAAAGATAGCAAAAAGTAAATAGTTACTTTACTTAAATATCTAAACAACTTACATTTTCCTTCATTCTCTCATTTCCCATCATTTCACACGCCTTCTTCCTCCTTCTTGATCTCTTCTACAGTTTGCTACAGCACCACCATCAACCTCCATCTTCCATTGTCAATAATTCCTAGCTCACTTAACCAAATCAAAAACAAATACCACCATTCTCTTTGTCTCATCAAGCTCTTCATTCCTATCCTTTCAAAATTCCAAGAGCTCCATTTCGGTGCCAAGAGGAATCACCATGGGAGGAGCTTGAGCTCACCTTTTCACACCTTTTTGTTCTCCTTTGCTTCAAGGTAAGGAAACTCAAAGAAAAATGATGTCTCCTTCATGTTTTGTGTTGTCCGAAAATTCACCTCACAATGGTGTTTTCATCTTGCTTGTTTTAGCTTCATTTGAATCTTCCAAGGGCTAGGGGGAGTCCTCTCTTGATACTCATTCAAGCCCTCTTTCCATTCAAAGGTAAAACAATTACCTTAATGTGTTGAGATAATATATGTAACTAGGGTTTACAATGAGATGAAGCTCAAAGCTTGTATACTCATTATAGTATTTGTATAATGTTTAGAAGTTGACAAACAACTAAAAGCCTTGCCAATTTAGTCAAGGAAACAAGAAAGAAGTTTGTGAGGAAAAGAGGTAAATATGCTATCTCAATGTAGTTTAAATGCCTTAGGAAAATGAGCTTGATTTGCTTAATAAAATACCTAAGGAGCCAATGGTAAATGAGCTAGTGAAATGCTCTCAAGGAGTTTATTAAAGGGCATATGTGTTGTTGTATGTAATTGCAGGTTAAAGGCAATATATATGTGGGAGATTCAGTGTTTAAGTTTAATGTATTTAAGGGCCTAAGAGCCATGTTATTTAAGGGCCTAAGTGCCAAGCAATTTAAGTTTATGCACTATATTGTGATGTAGTGTAAAATTTGGTGAAGTTTGTGTGTGAGGAAGCTCTTGGTGGACTTAAGTGTTCTTGAATGGAATAAGGTAAAAACCTAAGTGTTTGGATGTGAGAATATACGAGTGAAGCTATGGCAAAACTTGGAAAATGTATAAGTTCTAAGTGTTTTAAATAAGTCTTGGTGAACTAGGAAGTGTTAAAGGTGAACAAGTGTTTTACTAGGAAAAAACATGTGCTAAGGTGATTTAGAGTGATACAAGGATTTAGGTATTATCTTGGAAGTTCTAGGAATTCAATGTGTGTTTTTGAGAATGTATTAAAGTCTTGGAGAAGTTTGTTTAAGGTTTAGGAATGTTGATGTACAAGGAAGAAATGATGTTTAGGTAAGATGTGAAAAAGAAGATTTAGTTAGTAGGAAAGGAAGTTTGAGAGATGATGTTAAGGTGTAGAGGAAACACCATGGTATAGTGGTCATTATAGGTGAAATACCACTTAGAAACCTTAAGGAGAAAACATTCCAAGTGCTAGGAATTTTGTAAGGAATTTGTGAATGATAAAATGGTTTTGGTGAGTGATTTAAAGAGTTTAGTACATGGCTAAAGGTGTGTTTGAGGTGCCAAATGATGTTAGAACACATTAGGAGGCTTGAGGAAAAGTTTGGAGAAAATTTGACAAAGTTTGGACAAACTCTGATGTTGTCCGACCCAGTGATCCGACCCAGTTGTGGGTCGGACAGCTCTGTTTAGTCACCTATTGGAGTTTCTGGAATGGTCCGACCCAGAGGTCTTGGGTCGGACATGGGTCGGACATGTGTGCTCTAGGTCTCTGGAATGGTCCGACCCAGATGGTTGGGTCGGACATGGGTCGGACAGGTGTATTAAAAAGACGGGAAAAGTTCTGGAATGGTCCGACCCAGTTGTGGGTCGGACGGTGGGTCGGACGGCCCAAAGTATGTAAAAACAATTGTTTAAGGTTATAGGATGATGGGGATTATTAAGTAATGATGTTATAAGATTTCTAAGGACATGTTAAGTGAGTTATAATGACAATTTAGTGGGGAAAAGTTGTATTAAAATGTAAAAGTAAAACAAGTTAAAATGTGAAATTATGTAACTAAGTTAACGGGGAAAGGTTATAAGCATTAGACTTTAAACAATCATGTTACCCCGATGTTAATAAAAGTACATGTAATGTTATCAGTTGTTCGAGAATTGCTCGAGGAACATAAGTGGACGTGATAAAGTGGACTCCGGTGAAAGGTATGGTTTTCTTGCAACCTGTGTCCTACCGGATTACACCGGCTTGTATGCCAATGTGTTTTTCTGTATGTTTGCCACGTTGTAAGATAAAACATGAAATGAGTTTACAGTAATTCATATGTGTGGCGTGTTCAACTCCGATACCATTAACCTCGGAAGTGTTAACCTTAGTTAACTGAGTCTAGGATCACATGAGAGTTTGGTATTCGGAGTAAACGACCCGTACCATGGAACGTTCTAACCACGGCTATGCGTGTGTTAATTGTGTGATATGTGTATGTGAATGTAGGGATCTCCCTTGTGTGTTTAACCCAGTTGTAATACTGTATGGTGTGTAGTTATGATAGACTCCATAGTGGGGTTCTAACTAATATCTAAAAATAAGTATGTACTAACAGTGGTGAGGAATCCGGTTTGGCCGGTCGCGCGTTGTTTGGGAGTGGGTATCCTTCTTAGCCATACCCTTCTCTCTGTTATGGTTGTTTCCCTCACGGGTTATGATCTCCCATTAGCTTATTCCAAAGCTTAGCTATTCTGACTTATGATCGGTTTAGGGGGAACATGTGTTTGTGTGGTGTGTTCAGGCCTCCAAACCCGAACCATCTTAACTTAAGTTACTCGTCTGACTATTAGGACGGTAATGAGTGTTGTTGTTGTTGTACAACGAGCTTACCATGAGGGTGACATCATTCTCTAGGCTCACCAGTGAATTAACAATGTTTGGGCCGGTTCCTAAGAAGACCGTTCCCGTTATGTTATGTGATGTTGTTGTAATGCAATTTCTATTGCGATGTTAACATGTGCACGTCGAAACGTGAAAAGTTTTGTTATGCTTTGTTATGTGAGGAATGCTATATGTTGTAAAATATGGAGTGTGTGGATCATGGAAATGAATCCCAGTTTGTGATAAGAGGCGTTTTAAGGATAACCCGATTTATGGGTAAGTGTCATCTATTAAGGAAGTAGCTCCATTAGAGGAGGAGCACTCTAGGGATAATGAATACCATGAGTGACTTATCAAGTAAGGATGTATTATCCGTTTGTTGAGCCCATTGAGGCGAAATGTTATGTGTTGTGTGTTTACAGTTGCATGCATGATTTAAATATAATCAACCGCATGCTAAGACGACAATTAGCTGTGCGTGGCCCGGTAGCATGTGGGCTGCGGGATTACCATACCAGCAAAGGTGCTGAGCCCGTTGGGGGCCACCCTTTCTCTTCTTTTCCTATTTCAGGTACAAGGAGCTGGAAGCCGTTCGAGAGTAGGACGGGGTAGTCGTTTGTACATGGGTAATCATTTAAGTTGTACATATACAGTAGGTGTAGTAAGACCGAAATTGTTATCGGCATTAGTTTGTGAATACTCGGTACAGTTGGAAGGTTTATGTATGTTGGTTGTTGTTAATGAAAAGGTATAGTAATGTACAGTTGCTCGGGAATCTAGTCCATCAGACCGGTACAATGTAAATGTAATAGCCTTGTTAGCCACGTGGGTGGTTAACGGCGTGTAACACCAACGAGTTAAGTTATGTGAAGTAGTGTACTTTCCGCTGCAGAATGTTGTTATGTGTATGTTGTTGGATGGGGTGTTACAGTGATAAACGCTGAGTATGCCAAGCCTAGACCTTATTGGTCACTTAATAGTCATGGTCGCCATTATTAAGTTCGTTACATGCTTTACCTGTTTACAAGTATATAAAGCAGTAACACATGGATGGCGATAAAATAAACTGTTAATACAGGCATTACAATTCACACACCACAGTATACAATTAATCACAAAGCACCCAATCACCACAACGATAAACACACAGCCGTCAGTAACTGTCATCCATACCAACTTCATATACGGCCCCCCGGGCCCTCACATAACTTTTTACATTTTTTTGTTAGCACTCTCGGGAGTTAAGTTTGGACTTCCTGAATTAACTTCACCTGGACGGTAGTCCCATATGCACACGAGGTGCTCATTCACTTTGCCTTTCTAAAAGCGTCCATATTTTGCCTTTTTAAAGGCGCCCATGTTATCACCATACCTGTCGATCTATCTAGGCTTGATTAGGCTAAACCAGAGTAAGCCCGATCCGGGTTAACTCAAGAGATCTCAACACGCGACCAGTAGCCAATGACTAACTGGATTAAGGTAAACCATCCACATTTATCCACACTCCATTGTTGACTTAGTTAGTCAGTTAAACCGTTACAGTTTTAAATATGGAGAACATCACTTATTTGTTGGCTGCCCTATGGGTCTTACGCATGCCTAGAATCAGTCTAGGTAGTATTCATGTTCGAGTCAAAGCTCTAGAGATCGACGATGTCGTATCTCGTCCCTAAGTTTTTTACTTAGGTTAGTATACATATACAGTCATAGTATTAAGTGTGTTACATCCATTAACAACAGTCACAACACATTAAACGCATATGTGTTTTATATAAGTCGATCTATAGTCGACGTATTATTAGTCCCGTAGGACATTCACGCATAATTAAATAATGCGGAAAGATAAACAATTAACATCCCATAACACACATCCATACACGCATACATACATGCATCTCACTCATTATACAACACACATATCCGAGCCCGAGGAAGTCCTCAGGACATCTCGGATCAGACCCCTTTACATACCGTTCACCAATGACCTAGGTTGCGCAGTAGACCACTAGCTCGTCAAGCGCCTTCGTCGGTGATACGGTCTAGATATCAAACATAACATAAGTCAATCCGCATGACTTATTTAAGTTCGGTAAATCCAAACAGCACAAGTAATCCCGACATTACATCCCCGGATTTCAACTATTATTTGTTAAGTTACCGTTATACGAGACTCGTTAATCGTAGTACGTATTAACTATCAATGCCCGGGTTTATTCTAAATGAGTCGGTTATAAAGACGTCTTAGCTGTAGCGTTTCCAGAAGTTAGGATTTACTCCTTATATTTACGAGTATGTGAATATATATTCACGTTCATACTTAGGTATTAATTTAACCGTTTCGGTTAGGTATACGAATATACCATTATAATATATAGTTGCATGTATTCATGCAACGTTAATTTGTGTCGCAATTTATGCTTGTGCATTAACGTTATATGGCATTGTTATTTAACCATTTAATATCGTACCATATTTTATACATCTCATTATTCATCTTTATAAACTATACTTTAAATTTTTAATTGTATGACTTGTAGTATATAGTTATACTAATGTCATAACACTTCCCATTTATTATCATATGACATTAAAAACCATATTGCATATACTTATGTTATTTGCTCTCGGTTTCACATATATGTTTGTATTTTTTTTATTTAGTCATATAACATATAGTTGCATGAATGCATGCACTATATTATATAGTTCCAACTATACCATATACTTAATATGTATTTATTTTTACATAAGCTTGTGCATTTATATATACACACATATACATTTATATTTCATAAGTTATACTCTTACATCATATGTTACATTATAATCATCTTATGTAAGATGATTATTTCCATTTGTTGCATTATTTTGTGCAACTTATATTAAGATCTTTATCTTAATATTATGTAACATTTCATTACATGTATTATAATTTCATAAGGTTTATTTTAATACTAACCTTAGTTTATAAATTCCATTTCTCATTAATTGTCACATTATTTCATGTGAATATTATTAATGATAATGGTTTCATTTAGTCACATTAATACTATATAATATCTATAGTATTTATATCATTGTAAACCATAACCTAAAAATCAATTTCCAAAACATCACTTATTTGCGCCAAGGCACTCAAATCTTATTAGTTATGTTTTGACCATATAATTTATACAATGTTACATTACTGTCATAATACCATATAATATAATATTTTTATCTCATTAAATTTTATAACCTATAGTTTTAATATAAACTATATTATGGCCATAAGGCATGTACTTAATAAATCCGATCTTCATCAATTCCTCACACTTTATCCATTATTACAATATTACCACATATTTAACATAATGTTATACATATCTTATGTTATAACATTTCAACTTTATAATAAACATAACTTATAGTTTTATTATAAAGTATATATATATATATTGTCGGTTTGGCCCACACTTAACAATCTCACTTTTCTCCATATTATATACTTTTCATTTGTTACAATCACACCACACATGTTATATAATGTAACATATACTTTATATTATATCATTTTGATCATATAATTAATATAATCTAACGTTGTATTTTATAAAATTTCCTTTTGGATGTTCCTTTTTATTTTCCAGCCCACTAACCTTAATGTAATTATACTTTCACCACATATTATATGATATGTTACATATACCATAGGTTATATCATTTCTCCATTTAAAACATGTATAACCTATAGTTTAGGTTCATTTAATTTATTTTTTCATACTTGCCAAATAGACCTATGGTCTGTTTTGATTTATTTTACAGCAACCTTATTTTCCATATTTACACTTTTACCACAAATATTATAACATGTAACTTATAGCTTATGTTATGTTATTTTAATACTTATAACCTTGCATGACCTATATTTTTAAGTTTATTAATTTCGAACCGGCCCTAAGCCTTGTAATAATTAATTTCTCACCCCATATATCTTATACATTTATGGTTTTACCCCAGTTTTATAACCTATGCTTTTTATTTCATTAAAACCTTATATTATACACTTATCTTAATACATAGCCTTTTATATAATTCTAAAAATTACCAAACTTTACCCAACTGTTATAAACTGTTACATTTACCATATGAACACTAAACTTTCAGTAAGTATGCTTTATACCCCAATAGTTTTGTAAATTCCATATTTAACTTATAACATTATTTTAAGTTCACAATTTAATTACTTATGTAATTAATTTTGGTCAAAGCTTCTAACATGGTGTATATTGACCCATTGACCACCGGTTTCACCATAGTTTCAGTAAATTACAGTTTTGACCCAATATCTTCAGAAATTACATTTTTGACCCCAAATTTAATATATCGTTATAAAATCCATTTTAATATCTTTTAACATATGGTTTTCGGCTATACTTTATACTTAGCCTCCAAAATTCATTTTAATTACAAAACAACCCCAATTGTTTTCGGTAATTACTTACTTATTCCTAAACTTAGTTTAATCTTAATAAAACATAAAAATTAAATAGTCTAAAATACAAAACTTTGTTACAAATCTTAATATATAATATAAATTACCTATAAATGTCATAAACGACATTATAGCTTACGGTTTTGGTTTCTACTTGTAACAATATTTTATAAATTGTGTTTCAATCATTTAATTAGTTTCTATGACATTTTATGTCACATAAACATTACGTTAGCTTACTAAAAATGTTATACCACATTTTAATACATAGTTTGGTCATATAAATTTTTTTTTTATAAGCTCACGGTTTTTATTACCTTTACCCATATATTTTTATAAGTTGTATTTGAACCACTCAAATTATTTCCATGGCATTATAAGTCATCTTAATATATAGTAAACTAACCAAGAGTGTTAATTAATATTTAAACACCTAAATAAGTCATTTAGACTTGTATACCCACGGTTTCATTGTATAGGTAATATAATGACGTGAAGACATTATAATATATGTGTATAATACACTTACTTGATTTTGAGCACATAAATCAACCAAGCTCCACTTCCAAAACCACGGCTAACATATATATATATATACACACATTTGAGTTAGCTTTTAAACTTTAAACCCAATTAGGAACTTGATTAATGCATCATTAAGGGGGTAGCTAGCTTACTTGCTAGATTTATCCCTTGGATTTGATTTCTACAATTTGTGCAGAATTCTCCAAACCTCCCACAACACTTGCGGCAGTTCATATATGCCAAGAAAAGGTAAGCATTAGTCCTATGACATTAGTAGTATATTAAGGTATTTAATTAGCTTAATTTAAGTATGGTTTTACCTTGAAATTAAGGGCTTAGAAAGGCTGTTCCACGCCTGATTTTGAAGTCAAGAAAAGTGTCAAAACAATACCATAGAAACTATAGAATAAAACCGGCAATGACAAAGGAAATGAGGTGGTAATATTTTACCTTGTATAAATGACTTTAATGGTGTTTTTAGTCTCAAAAGAAGCAGCACCTCATGGGGTGATATCTGCACTGAGTATGTATGTAAAGGAAGAAGAAAATAAGCTTGGAAAGTGAGGAAAGGAACCGGTAATTAAGAGAAAAGAGGGTTACATGATTAGTGCATGATTTTACTATAAAATACTTATTTAAGAGTCTTCCTCCTTCTTCCTTGAACTCAGCCGAGAAGACTCCTCATTTTACCAGCCCACACAAGCTAGGATAGTGGGTGAATTATTAGAGACATATATATATATATCTGTTATATGTAATATTCTGTTACATATAACGTATGGGTACTAGTCTACTATTTGTCAGTCTGTATATATAGTAGATGTAGTCTGGGTCTTATATTGATTCTCTCTTACTCTCCTGTAACTCTTCTCCTTTCTGTAATTGGGCACCTTGCCCTAATCTCTCATTTAATACAAAAGTCTTCTTTCTTTCTCGGTGTGTGCTTAATCTGCTAGAACTTTGATATGGTATCAGAGCCCCTGTGAAGCTCAAATTATCTTACGCACTCATGGCAGATGACATCCTCGAGGAAGAACAAGAAACCCAGTCGAAGAAAGATGACGAAGAAGAATCGGAGTTGCAAGACGCGATTTCCAGACCAGATCAAGATTTTAACGATCCACTATATTTGCATCCGTCCGACGCCACGAATCATAATTTCGGGTTGAGATACAAAGGAGGACCTGGCTTTGACCAATGGAAGAGAGCGGCGACGATCGCACTCAAGGCCAAGAACAAGTTTGGCCTCGTCAATGGTCAAGTCACTGAACCAGATAAGGCTTCAGAAAGGTACCCCATGTGGGAACGGAGCAACAACATGGTAATGAGCTGGATTATTAACTCGCTTGACAAGGAAATCGGCGAGAGCATAGTTTACTGTGAGACCGCCTACCTGATGTGGAAACGTCTTTGCAAGCGATTCGACCTCGTCAATGGTCGAGAAATCTATACTATTCAGAAAGAAATCGCTCAATTGACCCAAGAAAACGACACTGTCAGCACGTATTTCACAAAGCTGAAGAAGTTCTGGGACAGATTGGAGGGATGCCGTAAACCCTTAAAGTGCTCCTGTGGCGCCGGAAATGAATTAGAGGAACGGGAGGAACAAGACAAACTTATGAAGTTCCTAGATGGCTTGAACGAAGATTTTAAACAAGCAAAAGGGGCGATTCTCCTAATGAACCCTCTCCCAGATCTTGATCGCGCTTACAGTATCCTTGCTCAAGATGAAAAGGGGAGGAAGATGACGGAAGCAACATCAGAAGGAAGCGACAACACTCTAACCCTAGCAAGCAAAAACTTTAGCCAAACCGGGAAGAAACCTGTGACGAAGAAATTCAGTAAACCGCCAAGTACTATCAATAGCGGGGGAAAGAAAACCACTCCAAAGTGCTCCAACTGTGCGAAGCTTGGGCATACTCAATCCCAGTGTTGGTGGATCGTTGGTTTTCCTGAAGAGGGTAACCAGAACCAAAATCTGAAGCAAGACCGTGTTGTGGCATCTGCTGTTGAACAAGAAACCTTCACCAAGAGAACCTCCCAAGAAAACGCCTCTCCCGTGGCAGGTTTTACGGCTGAGAAAGTTGAGTGGCTGATGAAGTACCTACAACAGAAAACAAATTCCACCAGAGAAGAAACGCACAGTCAAAGTGGTAAACTTCGGGTAACTTTCTGGTAACCACATTCAACCTTGTTCATTCCATTTACAGAAATCTGATAATCATTTTCTTAAACAATCTGAATCATGCATGGATAATGGACTCAGGAGCCTCAGAACATGTCACAGGAAACAAATCTGTTTTCGAGATTTAACCTGTTTACCTTCCAACAGAAAACTAACATTGCCCGATGGACAAAATTGTTCTGTAACCAATTCAGGATCTGTTTTTATATGTCCTAATCTGAAACTGTTGAATGTTTTATATGCACCCCTGTTTTATGTTCAATTTAGTTTCAGTTAGTAAATTGACAGAACAATGAATATGCTTGTTGTTTTCTCCAATGGTGAGTTTTTTTGCAGGATTCTGAAACTGATTCTCTGAGTAAAATTGGATACCAACGTTAGGGTTATATTTTCTTGATGTAATAGCTTTAGGAAAATATATAGCTGAATGAAAAGAAAGAATGTTTGCTGCTTTTTAGTTCTGTCAATAGGAAAGACAGTAATACTGTCACCAAAGATTTCCTTCTATGGCACAGCAAGTTAGGCCATATTTCTTCTAGGAAGTTGTTGAAAATGAATATTGGAAAAACCTGTCTGCCCCAGGTATATTGCCTTGTACATTTTGTTATAAAGCTAAAGCCAAACGGCTTGTTTTTCCAAATTCTGAAATAAGAAGTAAAGATCCTTTCCACATGATACACCTTGACATATGCGGTCCCATGAGGACCCTTACTAGGGAGGGGTATAGATATTTCTTAACTATAGTTGATGACTTCACTTGAGGAACATGGGTTAGGCTTCTAAAGCACAAATTAGAAGGAATGAAAACCATCAAAGATTTTATACAACTTGTAGAAGTTCAGTTTGAAAAAAGGGTGAAAATTGTTCGATCTGATAACGCTAGAGAACTTGGGAAATCACAAGATGGCATTAACTTTTTTCGCAAAAAGGTATTATACATCAAACAAGTTGTTCCCACACCCCCAACAAAATGGGGTTGTGGAAAGAAAACAAGGGCATCTCATGAATATAACAAGATCTTTTCTGTTCCAATCTGGTTTAGGGGCTAACTTTTGGGATTTTGCTCTAAATCATGCCGCCTTGTTATAAATAGGATACCATCCAAAGCCATAAACCACCTTACTCCTTATCAAAAACTTTATGGTACCCTCCCTGATTATAACTGTATTAAAAATTTTGGTTGTCTTTGCTTTGGTACTAATGTCAATCCCCACAGAGGAAAACTTGAACCAAGGTCCGCAGCCCACTTTATTTAGGAAACAGCAAAACCACCAAGGGATACCTAATTCTCAATATGAAACTGGTGATATTAAGACTAATAGAGATGTTGTTTTCTTTGAACACATCTATCCCATCCATGACAAAGAATGGCAAGACATATGGCATGATAAATCCTTTCAGCAACCAACAGAAAACGTAGAACAACTTTTTCCTTCTCATTCTGAAATTCGTGAGTATGATACCCCCACAGCAAAAGTACCTCCTCAGATCAATCATAGAATCTCTTCTGATAACCATCATCATTCCCCCATCAATCTATTCAATCCCCATCTCAATTTGAATCTCCATCACAAGACACTTCTCCAGATGAAGTAGAAACATCCAGACAAGTGACCCTACTGAACACACAGACAATCCATCCAACATGTTCGAAATCCCCACTGTTCACACTGATAATCTTTCAGAATCCTTAAATCCTTCCCAAGAACATGAGGAAGAACCACAGTTAAGGAGATCCACAAGACCACATAAAGTGCCAGCTAAGTTCCATGATTACGTGTGCTCCAGCAGTGTTAATAAAGATGTCTACTCAGAAATAATTTCACAAAGGTTACATGACAAGGCCTATTCTTTACTGTCACATAACTCCCTCTCTCTGGACAGTCTGACCAATATCATACCAAACAAAACTGTCACCACTCTCTCCCTTATAAACTCTTCTGAAACCGTCCTTGATCAAGTCATGTCACTCAAAGAACCCGTTACTTATGAGGAAGCTAGTAAGGACCCAAGATGGACTGAAGCTATGAAACAAGAATTTCAAGCTTTAAAAGAAACAAAACATGGTCTATAGTTGACTTACCTCATGGGAAGAAAACCCATTTCTTGTAAATGGGTTTATAAAACAAAACTGAAAGCTGATGGCAGCTTAGAGCGCTTTAAAGCTAGACTTGTTGTTAGGGGGTTCACTCAAAGATATGGTTTTGATTACGAGGAAACCTTCTCTCCTGTTGTAAAGCTTACCACAATTAGAGCCTTAATTATTCTTGCTTCAAACAGGGGCTTTCTGTTTCAGATACAAACAAGGTTTACAAATTGCACAAATCCTTGTATGGACTGAAACAAGCCTCTAGGCAATGGTATGATAAGCTTGGAACTTTCCTCAAAAATCTAGGTTATAAACAATCCAAGAATGACTACTCTCTTTTCTCAAAGAAACTGAATAATAAATCTACCTTCCTTGGAGTTTATGTAGATGACATTCTCATAACCGGTAATGATAAACAGAAATCAAAAGGTTGAAAGAGAAACTGCATGAAGAGTTTAAGATCAAAGATTGGGTAGACTCTCTTACTTTTTTGGCATGGAGTTTATTGAAACCAAAGATAAGCTGATAATGACACAGCAAAAATATGCAACCCAAATGCTTTTAGACTATGATATGCAGGACTGTCGCACCTCTGTCTCACCATTACCACTGAATCAGAAACTGGACAGAAACACCGGCATTCCTCTTGAAGATCCAACAGTATACAAACGGCTGATAGGGAAGTTGATCTACTTAACTAATACTCATCCAGATTTATCTTACAGCATTCAATATTTAAGTCAGTTTGTCAGTTACCTACAAATGAACACCTAAGTGCTACATACCATGTTCTGTCATATATCAAAGCAACACTAGGGTTTGGTATCTGTTTCAATAAACAGAACACATTTGATCTTTTGGCCTACTGTGATTCTGACTGGGCATCTGCCCTATAACTAGAAAATCTGTTTCAGGTTTCTACATTTTGTTAGGTGGTGCTCCTATCAGTTGGAAGTCAAAAAAAGCAGGTCTCTATAGCTCTTTCATCAGCTGAAGCAGAGTACAGGGCTATGAGGCAAGTTACCAGCGAGCTCTGCTGGCTCACACGTCTCCTTCATGAACTTGGGGTGCAGAATATTCAGCCGATACCACTCAAGTGTGACAATCTAGCTGCAGTACATATAGCCAAGAATCCCGTGTCACATGAGCGGACAAAACATATCGAGCTGGACTGTCACTATGTGCGAGATCAGATTCAGTCCGGGCTCATTCAAGTTCAGCATATCCAGGAAGCAAACAGCTAGCGGATGTTCTTACCAAGCCATTGACTGGGAAGAACTATAGAGACACTTTACCAAAGCTGGGCATGTCTAGCACAGAGAACAAGACTTATTTTCCCAGCAAAACTAAGTCTTGAGGGGGGATATTAGAGACATATATATATATATATATCTGTTATATGTAATATTTGTTACATATAACGTATGGGTACTAGTCTACTATTTGTCAGTCTGTATATATAGTAGATGTAGTCCGGGTCTTATATTGATGCTCTCTTACTCTCCTGTAACTCTTCTCCTTTCTGTAATCGGGCACCTTGCCCTAATCTCTCATTCAATACAGAAGTCTTCTTTCTTTCTCGGTGTGTGCTTAATCTGCTAGAACTTTGATATGAATAGAGGGTTAGATTACAGCAAAGGAAAGGAGAAGAAACAAGGAAGATAATGGTGTTTTCTATGTTTCATTTGCTTACCTAGATCAAGATCTCTCATCCATGGAAGTTGGTTGTTGCTCACGGTAATGGAGAAGGAAAAGGGAGGGTTTGAAGGTGTAGAATACGGCTGAAATGAATAATTGAGGAAGAGAAGTCCAATGCTTATCTTTTACGGAAGATATACTACTTTAAATAATAGTTATGATGAGTCATTATGTTGCTAGATATTTTCTTTGATTTCAGCTGATAAAGGAGGTCAAGGATGGCATGTTGACTGCTGCCCACCGCTGGGAAAGGAAATGAATATAAAAAGGTGGCTACTTATCTTATAAGATAAGGTAAAGTAACTTTAATGAATGTAATAATGACTCATTAATTTTTGGCAATCTTGATTGCTCAATGAGAGGAAATTCTCCAATGCTGGTGGCAAGACCTGGTCAAGGTCGATGGGTGAGTTTTGACATTTAATTATATTAAGTAATTAAACGTTATTTTTGGGTACTATTCATTCAAATTCACCCATTTGATTTTTATTTAAAACTTTGATTTAGACCTTATAATATGGATTATAATGTCACATAAATTATTATGAATGTAATCTAGTCTTTAATGTGACATAAAACCAATACTTTTGAAGTTATACACAAAAATGTGCTTTAAGGTGTTTAGTGCACATTTTGTTTAAAGCTTGTTTTTAAGCTTGGTTTCCTTTGATAATGGTTTTATTATATCCATTACATGATTATTAAGCTTAGGAATTTGATTTGGAACCAAACGGAGGTCAAATGACCTTTAAAGCTTGTTTAGAGAACATTTTGCTCTAAGTGACTTTTAAGCATGTTAATGTTGGTTCTTGATGTTAGAGTGTTGTCCCATAATTTTAGTACGTTCATTTATGTGTTATAATTCTTAGGACAAAATTTTAGGTCCTAAGGAGTTCATTTGGATATATATTTACCCTAAACGGTCAAAAGGTGCAATAATTGCTTTATGTTGACCATTGTTGTTTTTAAATTGATTTTAAGGCATGTTTAGGCCTTGATTTAATTGATTAAATGTTTAATCAATGTTTAATTAATTAGGGGTATTTCAGCTACTCCCGTATGTTTTCTCACGTTCTAGTGCGTTCGTAGGTTTATGTTACCGTTTCTTGGTTCGATAGTTTTAGTGTGTTCCCACATTATGTTATTTCGCACTTGATTCATCCTATGAGTCACTACTCAAACAAGACCCAACTATGGGTCGCACTACAACACACATCCACATACAAGCAATCCATTCACAATCCACATTTCATGAACTATACAAACTTCAGTTTAGTCAACAAACGAATCACAAGCATTACATTACAAACACAAGAGGGTACACACAATCCGATTCGTGCATTTATCTTGTTAGGTGATCACACAATCAAACAAGCACACAAATCGGGGTAACCAAGTTAGGATACAGAGCATGAGGAAATCATACCTTTCACCGGGTTAACTTTACCGGGTGTTCTCATGTTCCTCGGTTCACACTCGTTCCTCGAGTCTTACTCTTGATTCACTGATAATATTTCAAACATCTCCATTAATTTAAAGTACTACGGTATGTAGGCTAGTACTCCCGTAATTAACCTCGTTATCCCAATATTTCGGTTTAACTTAATGTACTTAAACTCACAACTTTCTCAATCACTTCCAACATTTGCTTATACTTCTTAGGACCTTTAAAGGTCACCAAACAACTCCTAAACATCATCTAAAACCAATACCATTCAAACCCCCATCTTAAAAACCCTTACAAACACTCTCTGGTGAATTCTGGGGGTGGTCCGGGACCTGGTCCGGACCCTAGGTCCCGGACCAATACACTGATGAACTCTCAGCTGTATTTTAATGGGTGGTCCGGGACATTGTCCATCCCTCAAGTCCCGGACCAAGTGCTGCAAGAACTCTCGACATGTTTTTAATGGGTGGTCCAGGACTTTGTCTAAGGACCAAGTCCCGGACCCTGCTAAAACCTACTACAAGGGTGATTTTTCACCCCCTAATCAACCCTTAAACCACCCTCAAACTTTCCCTAATCTTTCCACATGTTTTCTACATAATTAAACACCTCAAAACTTGCTCTAAACCACTCCGAATCATTGGTTTAATCCATCACCCAATTTTACCCAAATTCATCAAATCCACATTCTCACATTTTGCATTTTGCACCATTATGCATTTCTAACTTCCTCTTGCTAGTTTTTACATCCTACCAACCTCACCAAATGCATCAATGACCATACCAATTCATTCCTAGGCAAGTACATTAACTAAACCCAAACACAACTCTTGTTTCCAAAGTCTTGCACACTAGCTCATTTTCTAGTTTTTCTAAAGCATTTCTATAACCCTTTGCTACAGATTTTACACTCTTCCCCCTAGTTCTCTAACTGCCATTTCAAGGCTATCAATCCACTCCTCTCAACACTACAAACACCTAGGTTTTCCCATCTCATTAAACCACCTTAAAACACTTACTTTCTACAGAAATTTTGCCATATTTTCCCCATAAACCTAACATCTCCCAAACCATCAATCACATCAATTTTCATTCCTAATCTAGCCACACCCATAAGGGTCCTACCAGCACATCATATCAATCCAAAATTTACCAAAATCCCTTCAAACCACAATATAGCTCAAACTTTAAATACAATGGCACTTAGGCCTTTAATTCCACACAATTTCACATTTCTCTCTCAAGTACCAACCAACACATTTTTACATATTTTGGGTTCATTGTTTAATTTAACCCACCCCAAATCCTTAAAGCGTTCAAAAAAATCTTAAGGTGGATTTCTTACCTTAAGCTCCTCAAATCTCCATTTTAATTCTCTTTCCCTCCTTCTCATCTCGGTCAAATGGGGCAAAGTGATTTGCAAAGCTCCAACCCAATCATCAAGCAAAAGGGAATGAGTTTAATCAAAAACACTAAACTCACTAATTAAAAGGCTTAAGACACTAAGATTGGTCAATTACCTTGAAACCATAGAAATGGGTTTTTGATCAACAATGAAGGAAAAGCTTCCAACCACCATTGGAGGTTTTATGAATGCTCAAATAAATAAGGAAAACAAGGTATTAGAAGAAGCTAAAATCGGCCAAGGCATGAAAATGGGGAAAATGGGATTTTCTCTTGAAACTTTTTACCTTGTTAGAAAGAGGAGATTCCAAGCTACAAGGTGGTGCCTTTTTCTCTTCAAATGGGGAAAACCCATGGAGGTCAACTTCATCCTTTTGGAATTTTAAAAGGAGAGAAGTGTAGAGGAGGATGAGGGGAGTTCATATATGTAATTTGTTTTGCATTTGGAGCTTGGAGGAAGCTTGGGCAAGCTTGGAAATGGCAATAAGCCATGGGAGAAGAGGAAGAAATCAGCTGGAATGGAGGAAGAAAGAGAGAACGACAAGAAGGAAGAAAGGAGGAAAGAGAAGGAAGAAAAGAGAAATGAGAGAGAAGAGAGAGGGTGGGGTACTTTTCTACCTTTTTACTTTCTTTCTTTTCTTTCTTTTCTTCCTATCTTATTAGGTGTGTGAGGGAGCTTATTATATATTAAAAACCGGCCCCTCTAATGTATACCAGCTGGAGCGTTTTTTGTCTTTTACAGAAACGCTCGTTTATTTACCCGGTTTAACACTATTCACTAACCAGGCCCGTTTTCCGGAATTTTCTCGTTTCTTTAATTTTAATGGTTATTATACTCTCATTAATGTTTATTTATAGTTATTTAATGAACTATAATTTTTACGGGTTCGTTTGACCACTCAAAGTCACGTTTTCGGGTTTTTGGGTTTTCTCGAAAAACGTGCGCTAAAGCTTTATTAGCGTTTTATTACATTATTTGATCCGCTTCGGGAATCATTCCCATACCTTATTTAGGCATTATTAAGCCTTTCAAATTCATTTAATACCCTCTTTAAGGTTATATTTCTCCTAGGGTCACTTAACGCTAGTTTTAGCGTTTTTCGCTTTTTAAGTGTTTTTCTTGTTTCTTTTGGATTTATTCTTTTTACCAAAATTCATTAGGCACTAATATGCCCTCAATATCGTATTAGAGTAATTTAATCACCCTAATTAAGTCCGGGGTATTTCATATATGTAACATCATATAATATATGTGGCAAGATTATGATTATATGGAAATAAATGTGGTGGAAATGAAATTAAAACATACCATTGGTATGTTCGAAATTTGGGTTATAAAAACTATATGATATAATTGTTATAATGATTAAATGATATAATGTATGATAAGAATAACATGTTATAAAATATGTGGTGGAATTGTAATAAATATAAAGTGTGGGAATCGAAAAGAAAATGAAATATAACCTAAGAGTCTTTTTGGAAATAATATAGTTATTATTAAAACTATAGGTTCTAATAGGTTATAAAGTTTTAATGTTATAAAATGTGATATATATGTAACATGGTATAGAATGTGTGGAGCATTGTAATAAATGAATACTATGGGAATGAAGAAATAATAAGCATATAATATATAAGCCTTGCGGCAATTAATTATGGGTTCTAAAACTATATATTATAATGTTAAATGGGATATAAAAATATCATATCATATAGTATAAGATTAAGTGTAACATTGTTTGACTTTATGTGGTCAAAACATAGTTTATTAAACTATATATATTACCGCATGCATAACATGCAAGAAATGAATTTATAAAATATGGTTTGCAATGTTATAAATACTATAGATATATATAGTATTAATGTGATTAAATGAAACAATTATCATTAATAATATTCACATGAATAATGTGACAATTAATGAGAAATGGAATTTATAAACTAAGGTTAGTATTAAAATAAACCTTAGGAAATTATAATACATGTAATGAAATGTTACTAATATTAAGATAAAGTTCTTAATATGAATTCATAAAATAATGCAACAAATGGAAACAATCATCTTACATAAGATGATAATAATGTAACATATGATATATGGGTATAACTCATGTAATATTAATGTATAAGTGAGTACATGTGTATGCGCAAGCAAAAAAAATACATATTAAATTATATGGTATAGTTGAAACTATATAATATAGTGCATGCATACATGCAACTATTATTATACGACTAAATCAAATAAAAACAACATCTGCATATATATATATATATATGTAAAAACTGAGAGTATATAAGTATATACATATGTTTTTAAGGTCATTAAATAATAAATGACAAGTGTTATGACATAAGTATAACTATATACTACAAGTCACACAATTACAAATTAAAGTATAGTTTATTAAGATGAATAATGGGATGTATAATATATGGTACAATATTAATGGTTAAATAATAATGTCATATAACATTAGTGCATGAGCATAAATTGCGATGCAAATTAACGTTGCATGTATACATGCAACCATATATTATAATTGTATATTCGTATACCTAACTGGAATGGTTAAACTTAATACCTAAGTATGACCGTGAGTGTGTATTCGTATACTCGTAAATATTAGGAATAAACCCTAACGTTTGAATACGCTATAACTAAGACGGATTTATATCGACTCATTAAAATAAACCTAGACGTTGGTAATTAATACGTATTACGACTGGCGAGTTCGTATAATGATACTTTAACAAATAACTGTTGAAATCCGGGGATGAAATGTCGGGATTACTTGTGTTGTTCGGATTTACCGAGCTTAAGTAAGTCATGTGGATTTACTTAGAGTGTGTTTGATATTTAGATCGTATCACCGATGAAGGCGCTTGACGAGCTAGTGGTCTACTGAGCAACCAAGGTCTTTGGTGAACGGTATGTAAAGGGGTCTGATCTGAGATGTCCTAAGGGCTTCCTCGGGCTCAGATATGTGTGTTGTATAACATGTGTGATGTATGTGTGTGTATGGATTTGTAATTATGTTATGTGATGATTAATTGTTTAATTTCCCGCATCATTTAAATTGTGCGCGAACGTCCTTTGGGACTAATACTACATCGACTATAGATCGACTAATATAAACATACATATACGTTCTATGCGATGTGATTGGTGTTACTTAATTATAAAACAACTAATAATACCATTATGTACGTAATAACCAAAGTAAAGTACTTAGGTACGAGACGACAACGTCGATCTCTAGAGCACGGCTCCCTAACATGTATTTGACCTAGATTACTTCCAGTCATGCGTAAGACCCTTAGGGCGGCGGCTAAGTGATAAGTGAATTCTTTATAACCAAAATTATACCTTCGGTATTCGACTAACTAATTAAAACATAATGTAACATTGGTGGAGGAGAATAAGTCCAGGTAGTCCCGGACTACTGGTTGCGCATGGAGATCTCTTGAGTTGTTTTTCCCGGATCGGGTTTAGACTCTAGTGTTGTCACGAGCCTACATAGATCATTGGTCAGTTCGTACCATTATTGGTACTCAGCCTTTGGCCCCAAACGAAATGACGCCTTTTAGGCAAAGAGGAAGACCCGAGATCTTATATCTTTGGTCGTAGTGCACTAACGCTGGTGCCACCAGGACGACTGTCCATAATAAGATACAAATACAGGTTGTCCTAACTTGACACCCGCTGACATTGTGTTGTGATGTGATGAGGACCCGGGGGGTGTGTGAAATGAATAACAAGACCGTTACTAATGGCTACACGTTTGTTGTTTATTTTATTCAATGTGTTGTGGGCTGTTGTGTGTGATTTGTAGTGACTGCCTTAACTGTTTATTTTACCGTCATTCATGTGTTTACTGCTTTAATATACCTGTACACCGGTAAAGCATGTAACGAACCTAATAATGGCGACCATGACTATTAAGTGACCAATAGGGTCCAGGCCTGGCATACTCAGCGTTTATCGCTGAGCCCGCAGGTGATGATTATCACGGAAGCTGAAGAGCGGGACCCAGGTAGTTAGAGTTTATTTACCGCACGAGATCTCACAATGTATTAGGATGATTATTAGTTTATAGTGTTAATGATATTGTATACAGTCGGGAACACATAGACGCTCACTTGTCATTAAAGTAACTTTTGGTTTAGAATGACGTATAGGTTAGTATCTCATTATCACTACGGTTATGTATGTATTACCAGTGTTATTTCTTATTTAATTTATTTCTGCTTCTGAAATACCCCAAACCTTGATATGTGGTTTAAATATTAAACTATGGTATGTAAAGGCTAAAAAGTGCCTTAGAAACATCGGTGATCAATTTAGACCATAGTAAAATGCAATAAAGCACTAAGATACAGTTTGAGCAAAAACATGCTCTAAGCTTGGAGTGAACTTGGTTAGGACCCAAAGAGCCTACCAAGACTTAATAATATTCAATTATGATTAATAAGGCTAATTAAGTCCTTAGGAAACTTTGGTAGACAGTTAAACCAAATAAAACACAAGAAAATACCTTAAAGTCAATAAGAGCAAAAATGTGCTCTAAGCTTGGGATAATTGTATAAGACCTAATGGTCATACCTATACTTATAAATATGTTAATGAACATATTAAATCAATTACTAAAGAAAACCAAGCTTGAAAACAAGTTAAAACACAAAAGTGCTTTAAGGAGTCTTAAAGCACGTTTTTGGAAAATTGTCTTGTAAATGAGTTTTGAATGGCTAAATGTCCATCACTCTTTAATTAACATGTGTACTATATAGTATCACATTTAGAAGTCTAAATCAATGGGAAATCAAAAATTTCACAAATATGTGCCTTAGTTTGTGAATAGTGCCCAAATAGTGCTAGTTTTGACTTAAGTCAACTTTAATTAGTTAAATGGTCAACAAAGACCATAAGTATCTTATATATTGAAGGGGGTCACGGTTTTAGTGTGTGAGTCATCACACTTGGCTAGCAAATAAAGAAAAGAAGAAAGAATAAAGTGAAAAGTTACTTTATGCCTTATAACATAAATATCTCCAAACTAAACTCTCTCCTCACTTTCTTCTTTTCTTCTTGGTTCCCACCGTCTCCAACCTCATCCTCCCTTCTCCATCTCGTTTTGCTACAGCCATATACCATTCTCCATCTTTGAATGCTTGTAACTTCTAGCTCCATGCACCAAATCAAATTCCAAGACCATATTTGTCTTAGTTAGGTCAAGCTCTACACTTCTCTCTTTTCAAATCTTCAAGAACTCCATTTTGGTGCCATGAAGATTCTCCATTGAAGGAGCTTGAGCTCACCTTTTCATGCCTTGACGTTCTCCTTTGCTTCAAGGTAAGGAAAATCAAAGAAAAACAACATTTCCTCTTGTTTTAGTGTGTGGCCGAAAATTCACCTTACAATGGTGCATTACCTTGCTATCTTTTTAGCTTAATTCAAACCTCAAAGGGCTAGGAGGAGTCCTATCTTGCCACTTGTTCAAGTTCTCTTTCAAATTCCAAAGGTAAACATCAATTTTAGTGTTTTAAGACACTTATGTAAACCTAGGGTTTAATTATGAGTTTGAGTATTAAACTTAATGCTCATTACCCTTATATGTATATTGGTTAGAAGGTTGACAAGTGATAAAAGCTCCTTGCCGATTTTCAATCAAGAAAAAAAGAGAAAACAAGTGAGAAAACTTGGAAAACAAAGAGGTAAATAACCTCTCTTAATGTGGTTTATTGTACTAGGAATTGAGCTATATTTGCTTAATAAAAACCTAAAGAGCCAATGGGAAAATGAGCTAGGAAACTATCCAAGGTGGACTAAAACGACATGGGAGCATTGTTGTGTGTATTCGCAGGTTGAAGGCATTTAAATGTGGAAATTCAGTGTTTATGGTTTATGCTATTTAAGGGCCTAAGTGCCAAGCAATTTAAGTTTATGCACTATATTGTGATGTATTGTAAATTTGGTGAAGTTTTGTGTGTGAGGAAGTTCTTGATGGATTTTAGGTGTTCTTGAATGAAATAAGGTAAAAACCTAAGTGTTTGGATGTGGGGATATACAAGAGAAGCTATGGCAAAATTTGGAAAATGTATAAGGAGTTCTAGGTGTTTTAAATGAGTTTTGGTGAACTAGGAAGTGTTAAAGGTGAACAAATGTTTTACTAGGGAAGAAAACATGTACTAAGGTGATTTAGAGTGATACAAGGATTTATGTATTATCTTGGAAGTTCTAGGAATTCAATGTGTGTTTGTGAGAATGTATTTTAGTCTTGGAGAAGTTTGTTTAAGGTTTAGGAATGTTGATGTACAAGGAAGAAGTGATGTTTAGGTAAGATGTGAAAAAGGAGATTTAGTTAGTAAGAAAAGAAGTTGGGAGATGATGTTAAGGTGTAGAGGAAACACCTTGGTATAGTGGTCATTATAGGTGAAATACCACCTAGAAATCTTAAGGAGAAAACATTCCAAGTGCTAGGAATTTTGTAAGGAAATTGTGAATGATAAGATGGTTTTGGTGTGTGATTTAAAGAGTTTAGTACATGGCTAAAGGTGTGTTTGATGTGCCAAATGATGTTAGAACACATTAGGAGGCTTGATGAAAATTTGGAGAAAGTTTGACAATGTATGGGAAGTTTCTGCAGCCGACCTACCCAGGGGACCGACCCCAGTCTGGGTCGGTCGGGCTGAAACTGTGAAGTTGGATGTTCTCTGCAGCCGACCTACCCAGGGGGTGGGTCAGTCGGTGGGTCGGTCGGACCTTAAAAAAAAAAATTAATTTTAAGAATGTTAAGTGGTATTAGTGGCATGCCATTAAGAGAGTATTGATGGTTAGAAAGATAAATATATATGGACTTGAGAGATTAAGTTAAGTAAGATGATTTAAATGTTAAGGTTATAAAATGATATGTAATGATGGGGATTGATTAGTAATGATGTTATAAGGTTGTTAAAGACATGTTAGGTGAGTTATAATGGCAATTTGGTGAGGGGAAAGTTGTATCAAAATGTAAAAGTAAAACGTTAAAATGTAAAGTTATGTAACTAAGTTAACGGGGAGAAGTTATAAGCATTAGACATTAAATAATCATGCTACCCCGATGTTAATAAAAGTACATGTAATGTTATCAGTTGTTCGAGAATTGCTCGAGGAACATAAGTGGACATGATAAAGTGGACTCCGGTGACAGGTATGGTTTTCTTGCAACCTGTGTCCTACCGGATTACACCGGCTTGTATGCCAATGTGTTTTTTTTGTGTTGCCACGTTATAAGATAAATCATGAAACGAGTTTACAGTCGTTATTGTTGTTGTATGTTTACGTGCCGATACCGGTAACCTCGAATGCGCTTGAAGGGCTAGTTAACCACTATTAGGTAAACGTAGGAGAACGGTATCCGGTAACAACGTTTCCAACCTAAGGAACGTTCTATCCACGGCTATGCGTGAGTTGGTTATGTGATGTTGTGTGCGATGTTTGTGTGTGTGAATGTATGACTCTCCCTTCCCTTGTGTGTGTCTAACAAGACTTAACCCAATGTTGTGATTGTTTAACTAAGTTCAAAGTTGAACTTCTAATAAGTGCTAACGGGGGGGGGAGTGAGGAGTCCGGTCTGTTCCGGCCACGCGTGTGAGTATGGGGGTCGTTGTCATAGCAGGTTCGATCCTCTCCGTATGTTATGGTTGTTTTCCAATTTGGTTCCCAACCTTCCCTTTAGCTTAACCAAGGCTATTACTGACTCACGTCGGGCCACAGGGGCATACTATTGTTATGTTTGTTCGGTGTGCTTGGATCACTATATCCGAGACACCTTGTGTTAAGTTATCCGTCCATTTAACGAGACGGTAACGAGTTATGTAACGAGCTTATCATGAGACTGGCAACATTCTCTAGGCTCACCAGTGTTAATAACAATGTTTGGGTCGATTCCTAAGAGGACCATTCCCGTTATGTTATGTACCTTTGTTGTGATGCAATATCTATTGCGGTGTTATGTTGTGCACGTGGAAACGTGCAAAGTGTTGTTAAGTGTTGTTATGTAGTGTATGTATATGTTGTAAAATGTGGAGTATGTGGATCATGGATATGAATCACAGTTTGAGAAAATAGGCGTTTAAGGATAACCGATTTAAGGGTAAGTGTCGTCTGTTAAGGAAGTAGCTCCATTAGAGGAGGAACACTCTAGGGATAATGAATACCATGAGTGACTTATTAAGTAAGGATATATTATCCGTTTGTTGAGCCCGTTGAGGCGAAATGATTATGTGTTGTGTGTTTACAGTTGCATGTATGATTTAAAAATAATCAACCCCATGCTAAGACGACAATTAGTTGTGCGTGGCCCAGTAGCATGTGGGCTGCGGGATTACCATACCAGCAAAGGTGCTGAGCCCCTTGGGGCCACCCTTTCTCTTCTTTTCCCATTTCAGGTACAAGGAGCTGGAAGCCGTTCGAGAGTAGGACGGGGTAGCCGTTGTACATGGGTAATCATTTATGTTGTATATATACAATAGGTGTAGTAAGACCGAAATTGTTATCGGCATTAGTTATAAGTACTCGGTATAGTTGGAAGGTGTACGTTGTTGTTGTTGTTAATGGAAAGGGGTAGTAATGTGTAGTCGCTCGGGAATTTAGCCCATCAGACCGGTACAATGTATGTGTATTAGCCTTGTTAGCCACGTGGGTGGTTAATTGATGAGCTGTGTATTCCGCTGCAGATTGTTGTTATGTATTTGTCGTTGGATGGGGTGTTACAAAAAGTGGTATCAGAGCGAAGTATCGCTCTGATGACTGAATTACTGAGCTTAGGAAGTACCGAGTTAGGATTTTAGTGCTTTGGGTTAAGGGTTGAGTGATAGCGTGAGAGATACGCTAGTTAGGAACTACCAGTGACTACTGGAAACCTACTATGTCCTTCCCACCCTCCACAATCCCTGTTTTATAACTTGGGAAACAACGCCAGAGAGATGAAAGTCCTCTCATACTCGGGAAACCCGATCTGGCTAAGTTTAAGTACTACTGTGAGTTCGGAGAACCTGTCATACGGTAGATCCCGAAGACTGGGAATCCCGGAGACGGTCTCCATCTGGACAATGCTAACCGCATTTCATAACAAAGAATGAAGAATCTTGTGTATGGGAGAATAGAATTTCCGGCAACCTGGTTCGACATGCCGAGCAGTCGAGACAATCAGCTTGCAACGCACTGACCGTGCAACAGGCAAGAAATGTAGTAATGAAACCCGAGACGAGTGTCTACGGGATCACAGTAGATAAATAATACACCAACGGTATACCAACCGACAAGGGAACTACAACGTAGTGCCCAAATACATGGAACGGGCTACAAAGAGAATACAACACAAAGAAAAAGAGGGGTCTCCCAGAATGGGAAACACCCTAGTTGATGATCGTCATGTGAAGACAGTGAGAAATCACCTAGAAGAGTATTTGTCAAGGCAGTAAGATTAGTGAGGGCCAACAAGGCCACTGATGACAATATGGGTAAAAACAATACCACAACCGGTATGTGTTAAACCGATAGCCAGTTAGCATGGTGCACTTGCCATAGAAAGTGCTGCTATAACAGGGCTGTTCGGGAAATCTATAACCACTACAAAGTACTTGGAAAAGTACCATAAAGTTAAATGTGATCGTCATAACAGTGGAAGGGCCTGCTAGCCTAACCTCTGTAATTGTAAGTACACCAGTCAGCAAGAAGCTAGACTTGGCTAAGGTAAGAAGATGTTGTGAAACCATAAAAATTTTCTTTCAACCCAGATTTATTCAAACCCTTTTCCTTCAAAACCAGATTTTCTTTCAAACCAACACTTCTTTCTAACCTTCTTTTAAACCAAACCAGTAAAACCAAGGACAGTTGATAAGGATACAACAATGGATAAACTTCCCCTCGATTAAGTTCGGGAAGCATGGAATGAATATTGTCACGGGACAATATAAGGGAGTTGACAACAGAATGCTTCACCTAGGCGTGTGACGGACACTACGAGTGTACCAACTGAATTGTGGGACGACCGCACTCCGATAGGAGCTTGTGGGCCTGACAGACCTACTTATGGGTTAGTTGGGTAAGTAGCAATGTATCAGTATGGTACCCCACATATGTATACGAGTGGAGTCCGAAACACGGGAAGTAGTCGACTCCGTCTACGGTCAGCAGTATAAATCAAACAAGAGCTAAGGATTACAAGGAATAGTTGAAGCTAAGGAACTCAGTTAAGCTAACTAGACTAAAAGAGTCAGTGAATTCATTTTCAAGGAAATGTTTTAAGAGTCAGGAAGTGCGAAGAGCACTGACTGTTATGTAAAGACATCGTATATATCTTAAGGATCCTCAGGGATAAACATGATAGCTGGAACGGAGACTTAGCCTATGCATGGCAAGGCAGATGCCTAATGTGGACACATTAATGTGCAAAGAACGGGATGAAACTCCCAGAATGAGTACCTACACTATCAGGAAATGTTAATCTTCACAGAAGAAGATAATAAGCCAGTTAAGAACGCAAACGGCGTGGCTAACTCGACATATCAATAAGTGCGAACCAGATGTAATGGCATGACTTAGTAACACCCAGGAGCAATCCTTAAAGGGTGTTCGAATCAACAATTGTTGAACGAAATGCATGACAGAAGCACAAGGGTTGAAACTAACACCCAGTTTAGACATAAGTTGTCAGGAGACGGACTGACAAACCTAAGGGGAATCCCATGAAAGGGAACGCGATGCAACGACTTGTCATGGAGCCCAATATAATATCCAAATCATGAAATGTTGCACAGAGAAATAAATGAATGTGGACAGCTTACAACGAGCGCAGCTCAAGACGATAAGGCTTATAAGCCACAAGCAAAATATGTTATGTAAGTTTGATTAATTGCAGAAGTTTATGTAATATAAGTGAATAGAGTGGTAAACGAACCACTGCATTAAGAGTGGGGATACCTCTCGATGTTGTGAGACCGCAGGAGCGGTAGTTATGTGAATCAAGTTCAAGAAATATGTTAAGGATGGACGACGTTATTACTGAAAAGGAGCAGTTAGCTTAATAGTATGTGTGTATAAAGTGAAGCACCTGGCTGAATAATGCCGGCGTGTGACTCGAATGATTAATGCTCAAGGAGCATTCAGTAGTCATCCAAATGAGTGATGAACCATAATACGAATGATGTAAGTATATGTGTGGAAGTTAGTGTGACAGTAAATACCATGTAAGTTAGTGTTATACAATAAGTAAGAGCACGGTGCGCAACAAGCGACCGTTGTATAAATGTTGTTAAACGATAATGTAACAGATAAGACCAGTTATGAGTTAAACTCAGTGGACATGCAAGCAAGTGATGATACACAGACTGGGCAATAAGCCAATGGTCGGTACTATGTGATAAGGAACTCAGTGTGAATTCCTACTGCAATCACATAAGGGATTTACTGTCAAGAGTTTACGCCTCTGCACTCTGTATGACTGAGTGTTTTGGTATTGCACTTGCGCAGTAATGATCGAGTGGGATAGCTAGGAATTGGAAACATGTTAATTATGGAGGAATAATGTTATAATGGCCGATGCATAGGAAATGCAAGACCGCACCAATAAAAGAGTACTTGTACAAAACCAAATGTGGAGACATAATTAACAGTAAGTGACTACAGTAGCACTAACTGCCAAATATCGGTATGGAATATACCCCAAATGTTGTAAATAACTGAGAGAGCACTACACACTAGGTAGTAGCTCAATCTCAACCGACAATAAGTCGGAAGGGAACAAGTCAGTCATTGTGAAATACATAGCTGTATACACAGTAAATTATTATGGGAGTGGATGGAAAATTGTGAAACTCACCGAATCCGCTCAGGGTAAAAGATACCGTGCGTCGGTTGAGAAACCATTGTTACCAAGATGAAGGTGACAATTGGGGATGTACAATACAGTAAGAATAACAAATGGAGCAATTAAGCTCTACAGTTATTAGAGTTTCGCAGCAGAAACTAGTGAGCCAGTGATTCAAGTGTTGAATGTACATGGTGAACATGAGTGAATGGCTAATTATTAACGCCTAGAAGCCTAACAGGCCAGAATCGAAACCGACTAAGAGTTTAAACAAACTCCAATGAGAATTCTTGGTTTAGGAACTAAACCGCCAATATGGTTAAGATCCTCTAATCAGAATCCATTGTGTAATAGACCGCGTGGAAGTTAAAACACTTCACGACGGCAGAACATTTAAGCCAATGCTTAGTGATTGATTACGTGGGCGTAATCCCTTTTAAGGGGGGTAGAGCGCAAAACCACTTAGTGTATATTACCGTACAAGTGTACGTAGTGTATGTGATTTATATTGTGCATAGCACAAAATTATATTATTGTTTTTGATGATTGGTGTGTGTTACGTAAACATACACATTCATTCATGGTTTAATTGTGGTAATTGCGCACAGAAGATGCGAATACCATTGTGATAAGTGTGTGTATTTGTTAACAGTTGTGTGTGATAGTACAATTGTGGGGAGTAGAGAAGCTCCCGGGGGAACAAAAGCCCCGACAGTGTATAAATGTGAAGTTGTGTGTTGTATTTTGATAAAATATATGTATATATATACTATATAGTGATTCAAGAAAGGGCATGATACCGACATAGAACCTAGTGAGAATAAGATTCCCTAGGCAACAACATGAAAGTGAATGGAGATAACTGATAGATGGAGTTCTATCCCTTGGAGATGTTATGATCATGACTAGAATGATTTAAAAGATAGAAAATTGGAAATGAGTGATTTATTTGATGCTTGAAAATGAAGTGGGAGGTGGAACTTGATTTGCATGCGATCAAGGGAAGCCGAACACAAATTGGGGTGGAAGGATAGTTCAACATTGATGCTGATCACATCAGGGTTGGATGATTCTTGAAGCTCCCTATAAGTGGTCACAAATAACCACGCTAAGAAAAGAAGCAAAGAGCATAAGTTGGACTTGGAGTTGTATGTGTTTTCAAAAAGGATTTTGGATTGGTATTTATAAAGCGCCGATAAATACTTTACATAATTAAAGTTTTCTTACTTAACCTCACAAAAAAAAAAATTCAAATTTAAGTGATTGTTTTGATATCCCAAAGGCACGGGGACGGAAGGTGTCCATCGCGACCGGGTTCTGCGGGATCACAGTGTATATCAAAGATATTTTTGATTGTTATACATGCTATGACATGTTGTGTGGTATGTGTAATAAATGTTATTTTGATCTTGAGTTCCAAAAGTGTATGTTATCAAGACCTATGAGTCTAAATGTGTTGTGTTACATAGACCTATGTGTCTAAGGGTTGTTATGTTACCCAATACCAGAGAGTCTAAGGGTTGTTATGTATGTGCAAATATTGTTAAGATACCCGGACCATTGAGTCCGAGGATATCATGTAAATATGTTATGTTATGTTATGTTATGTACCTATGTGAATATGTTACCCGGACCATTAAGTCCGAGGTTGTAATGTAAAGTATGTTTGATTATGGAAGTTTATTTCCAAGTGTTTCCTGCGTTCTAAACCTAATGATGTGTGGGAAGTGTGAACTTCGAGGACGAAGTTCTTTTAAGGGGGGTAGATTGAAATACCCCAAACCTTGATATGTGGTTTAAATATTAAACTATGGTATGTAAAGGCTAAAAAGTGCCTTAGAAACATCGGTGATCAATTTAGACCATAGTAAAATGCAATAAAGCACTAAGATACAGTTTGAGCAAAAACATGCTCTAAGCTTGGAGTGAACTTGGTTAGGACCCAAAGAGCCTACCAAGACTTAATAATATTCAATTATGATTTAATAAGGCTAATTAAGTCCTTAGGAAACTTTGGTAGACAGTTAAACCAAATAAAACACAAGAAAATACCTTAAGTCAATAAGAGCAAAAATGTGCTCTAAGCTGGGATAAATTTGTATAAGACCTAATGGTATACCTATACCTTATAATATGTTAATGAACATATTAAATCAATTACTAAAGAAAACCAAGCTTGAAAACAAGTTAAACACAAAAGTGCTTTAAGGGAGTTTAAAGCACGTTTTGGAAATTGTCTTGTAAATGAGTTTGAATGGTAAATGTCCATCATTACTCTTTAATTAACATGTGTACTATATAGTATCACATTTAGAAGTCTAAATCAATGGGAAATCAAAAATTTCACAAATATTGTGCCTTAGTTTGTGAATAGTGCCCAAAAGTGCTAAGTTTTGACTTAAGTCAACTTTAATTAGTTAAATGGTCAACAAAGACCATAAGTATCTTATATATTGAAGGGGGTCACGGTTTTTAGGTGTGAGTCATCACACTTGGCTAGCAAATAAAGAAAAGAAGAAAGAAAAAGTGAAAAGTTACTTTATGCCTTATAACATAAATATCCAAACTAAACCTCTCTCCTCACTTTCTCTTCTTTTCTTCTTGGTTCCCACCGTCTCCAACCTCATCCTCCCTTCTCCATCTCGTTTTGCTACAGCCATTACCATTCTCCATCTTTGAAAGCTTGTAACTTCTAGCTCCATGCACCAAATCAAATTCCAAGACCATATTGTCTTAGTTAGGTCAAGCTCTACACTTCTCTCTTTTCAAATCTTCAAGAACTCCATTTTGGTGCCATGAAGATTCTCCATTGAAGGAGCTTGAGCTCACCTTTTCGTGCCTTGACGTTCTCTTTGCTTCAAGGTAAGGAAAATCAAAGAAAACAACATTTCCTCTTGTTTTAGTGTGTCCGAAAATTCACCTTACAATGGTGGCATTACTTGCTATCTTTTTAGCTAATTCAAACCTCAAAGGCTAGGAGGAGTCCTATCTTGCCACTTGTTTCAAGTTCTCTTTCAAATTCCAAAGGTAAACATCAATTTTAGTGTTTTAAGACATTATGTAAACCTAGGGTTTAATTATGAGTTTGAGTATTAAACTTAATGCTCATTACCCTTATATGTATATTGGTTAGAAGGTGACAAGTGATTAAAAAGCTCCTTGCCGATTTTCAATCAAGAAAAACAAGAGAAAACAGTGAGAAAAACTTGGAAAAACAAAGAGGTAAATAACCTCTCTTAATGTGGTTTATTGTACTAGGGAATTGAGCTATATTTGCTTAATAAATCAAACCTAAAGAGCCAATGGGAAAATGAGCTAGGAGGAACTATCCACAAGGTGGACTAAAACGACATGGGAGCATTGTTGTGTGTATTCGCAGGTTTGAAGGCATTTAAATGTGGAATTTCAGTGTTTATGGTTTATGCTATTTAAGGGCCTAAGTGCCAAGCAATTTAAGTTTATGCACTATATTGTGATGTAGTGTAAATTTGGTGAAGTTTTGTTGTGTGAGGAAGTTCTTGATGGATTTTAGGTGTTCTTGAATGAAATAAGGTAAAAACCTAAGTGTTTGGATGTGAGGATATACAAGAGAAGTATGGCAAAATTTGGAAAATGTATAAGGAGTTCTAGGTGTTTTAAATGGTTTTGGTGAACTAGGAAGTGTTAAAGGTGAACAAATGTTTTACTAGGGAAGAAAAACATGTACTAAGGTGATTAGAGTGATACAAGGATTTATGTATTATCTTGGAAGTTCTAGGAATTCAATGGTGGTTGTGAGAATGTATTTTAGTCTTGGAGAAGTTTGTTTAAGGTTTAGGAATGTTGATGTACAAGGAAGAAGTGATGTTTAGGTAAGATGTGAAAAAGGAGATTTAGTTAGTAAGAAAAGAAGTTGGGAGATGATGTTAAGGTGTAGAGGAAACACTTTGGTATAGTGGTCATTATAGGTGAAATACACCTAGAAATCTTAAGGAGAAAACATTCCAAGTGCTAGGAATTTTGTAAGGAAATTGTGAATGATAAGATGGTTTTGGTGTGTGATTTAAAGAGTTTAGTACATGGCTAAAGTGTGTTTGAGTGCCAAATGATGTTAGAACACATTAGGAGGCTTGATGAAAAAATTTGGAGAAAGTTTGACAATGTATGGGAAGTTTCTGCAGCCGACCTACCCAGGGGACCGACCCCAGTCTGGGTCGGTCGGGCTGAAACTGTGAAGTTGGATGTTCTGATGCAGCCGACCTACCCAGGGGGTGGGTCAGTCGGTGGGTCGGCTCGAACCTTAAAAAAAAAATTAATTTTAAGAATGTTAAGTGGTATTAGTGGCATGCCATTAAGAGAGTATTGATGGTTAGAAAGAAATATATATGACTTGAGAGATTAAGTTAAGTAAGATGATTTAAATGTTAAGGTTATAAAATGATATGTAATGATGGGGATTGATTAGTAATGATGTTATAAGGTTGTTAAAGACATGTTAGGTGAGTTATAATGGCAATTTGGTGAGGGAAAGTTGTATCAAAATGTAAAGTTAAAACAAGTTAAATGTAAAGTTATGTAACTAAGTTAACGGGGAGAAGTTATAAGCATTAGACATTAAATAATCATGCTACCCCGATGTAATAAAAGTAATGTAATGTTATCAGTTGATCGAGAATTGCTCGAGGAACATAAGTGGACATGATAAAGTGGACTCCGGTGACAGGTATGGTTTTCTTGCAACCTGTGTCCTACCGGATTACACCGGCTTGTATGCCAATGTGTTTTTTTTTGTGTTGCCACGTATAAGATAAATCATGAAACGAGTTTACAGTCGTTATTGTTGTTGTATGTTTACGTGCCGATACGGTAACCTCGAATGCGTTGAAGGGCTAGTTTGTAACACCCCTAAAACCGGCCTAAGAGTTAAGGGTAACACGCGTATTACTACCTAATAACGCAAGGCTCTAAGACACTCAAACGCAATAAAGGCCCAAAACGAAGTTTACATAAACATGTAAACCAATGTATTCAAATACAGCGGAACAAATACAAAATCCCAAATACAAAACCGAGTCAGAGACAAAAGTCAAAAGCATAAGGCCCGAAGCTACACATCTCAGAGTATCAAACTGAAAGAACATAAAAGCTAATTACTATAGCTCCAGAACTTAGGATGATCCTCGCTGATCAATCTGCAAAAATGTTATAAGTAGGGGAATGAGCACACAACTATGCCCAGTAAGCAGCGACCGTCATCAGTAAGGTCGCTCAAAACAATTGAAATCAGAAGAAGAGAAGATAAACATCTTATGCACAATTCTCAGATAGTCAGAAGCTTTCAGAAACAGAAGCAGAGTGGATCACAAGGGTTCCCATTTCAGAACAGCCGGAGCACTTAAACAGAAAGGGGACAAGACACAATGCACACACAAGAAGGGTCGAAGACCATAGACCATACCAGTCTCTCGGCAACGCAGAAATGACTCGAAAGAGCCAAAGGGTTTCAACCCCACAGAACAGAAAGGGAATGACCCTCACTCAGAATGACGTCTACATGTATACCACGGAATAGCTCGACCCAGCCATTCACGGCTCAGAAACAATGTGCAATGTCCCAAAACAGAAGGGTTGCTTAAACAGAAGCAAAGTGCATTTATATATGCCAAAACACTCATAAACCAGTAGTACAGAACATAAGGAATCCAATGCCGCAGACGGCACTCAAATCGGAGTTCAAACAGAAAGTTACGTTGAAAACAGAGGGGTGTCCGAACTTGTGTCCGGACGTCGAAGTTCGGACACAAGTCGAGACCCAGAAACCAGAGAAAGCCAAATGTCCGAACTTGTGTCCGGACATCAATGTTCGGACACAAGTCGAGTTGAAATCAGATATAGGAATTCAGCATGTCCGAACATCCAAGTTCGGACGGATGTTCGGACAGGTTTACGGGAAAACACGCGGAGGGTCCGACCTTGTGTCCGGACTTCAAAGTTCGGACACAGGTCGAACTTTAAATCAGAGGAAGACTTGAGGGTGTGTCCGAACATCCATGTTCGGACAGATGTTCGGACATACCCCGAACTCGCAAATCAGAAAGGCAGAAACGCACTGTCCGAACTTCAAAGCTCGGACGGAAGTTCGGACGGTGCGAAAAATACAGTTTCCAGAAGACGAACAGAGCAGAAAAACAACACAAATCAATGCCTCAAAATGCCAATGAAGCACACACACAAATCAGAAAAACAGGAAACCATGGGGGTTAGCCATTCTAAAACGCAACCAAACAGACATCACAAACAGAAATCACACACGAAACAGAACCGTTGCAATCCCCATGGCTGAACTTCCAAACTGAATCGAGTAACCACCTACCTCAATTAGCAGAAGAAGAACAACGATCTGAAACCGCAGGCACAATCCACGTAGAGCAACAATCCGCTACAGACCAACAGCCACTGAATACCACAATCAAGCCCAGAAATCAGAAAACATTCGAAGGAAACCTAGACTTGGAAACTCCAAAACTGTATAACTCTCTGCATCACAAACCTGGAATCGAGACCAGACGAAATACTCTGCAGAAGAATCCCAACTTGCGCGCAACCAACGGCCACTGATTCGAACACAATCAAAAACCCTCAATCAGAAACTGGAACAAGAACAGAGGATACAACGGAGACCAGTTCTGCAATACCAACCTGAAAACGAAGAGGAAACCACACTGCAACGGAGATCACCAATCTGATTGCAGCAGTAGAACCAGAACCTTCAACAGAGGGGAAAGATCGAGAGAAGGAAAAGAGAGAGAGAAACTGCCGCTTAGCACCACGATAGAGAACGCTCCTCACGATTAGACTGAATTGAACTGTCGTGAAGAAAATAATTAGAAGATGTAAGAGAAAATAAGGAACCCTTCTCCTTATAAATCAGATAATTAATTACCTTAATTAATTAACCGAATGACCTCCTCGTCCTTGACAATTAAAACAATACCGCCGGAGTCCAACTGATAGCAAAGAATAGATAATCCAACTTAGAACAATATGGCAACTGATATAATACAAGGTAGGAATTATACGGGTTATAACATAGTTAACCACTATTAGGTAAACGTAGGAGAACGGTATCCGGTAACAACGTTTCCAACCTAAGGAACGTTCTATCCACGGCTATGCGTGAGTTGGTTATGTGATGTTTGTGTGCGATGTTTGTGTGTGAATGTATGACTCTCCCTTCCCTTGTGTGTGTCTAACAAGACTTAACCCAATGTTGTGATTGTTTAACTAAGTTCAAAGTTGAACTTCTAATAAGTGCTAACGGGGGGAGTGAGGAGTCCGGTCTGTTCCGGCCACGCGTGTGAGTATGGGGGTCGTTGTCATAGCAGGTTCGATCCTCTCCGTATGTTATGGTTGTTTTCCAATTTGGTTCCAACTTCCCTTTAGCTTAACCAAGGCTATTACTGACTCACGTCGGGCCACAGGGGCATACTATTGTTATGTTTGTTCGGTGTGCTTGGATCACTATATCCGAGACACCTTGTGTTAAGTTCTCCGTCCATTTAACGAGACGGTAACTGTTAACCCGTATAATTCATACCTTAGGTTATATCAGTTGCAATGTTTTTTTTTAAGTTGGATTATTGATTTCTTTGCTATCAGTTGGGACTCCGGCGGTATTGTTTTATTTGAAGAGGGCAGGAAGGTCTTTTGCATAAAACAATTAAGGTAATTGTTTTATTAGTTAATAAGGAGTGGGAGCCTTATTTAATCATTTTACCATCTAATTATTTTTACATCGTCAGTCCATTCGTGAGGAGCGTCTCGATCGTGGTTTGAACGACAGTTTCCTCTCTTCCCTTCTCTCTCTCTAATCCCTCCTTTGCTGAAGCGTTGAATGATCTACTACAATCTGGTTGGGATCTCTGCTGCTGTGTATCCGTTGTTCGCCTTCAGGTTTGATTCTCGGAATTCAGATTAGTAATTAGAGCAAGTTCCTCTCCTCTGCAGTTTCTGATTTTGGTTGATTGTTGTGATGAACTCAGCGATTGTGCTCTGCGTTTGGATTTGTGTTCTGCGTGTGGCGGTGCTCTGCGAATTGCTGGAGGTTCTGTACACTCGGTTTCAGGTTTGTGATGCAAAGTGTTACAGTTTTGTAATTGCAAAGTCTAGGGTTCTTCCGTGTTTCTGATTTTGGGATTATCGTTATTGTGAGGATTCAGTGATTGTGTTGGGTCTAGTTGAAGAGCTGTTCGGGCTGTGCTGTTGATTCAGATCGTGTTTTCTGCTGCTAATTGAGGTAGGTGGTTACTCGATTCAGTTTGGAAGTTCAGCCATGGGATTGCAACGGTTCTGTTTCGTGTGTGATTTCTGTTTGTGATGTCTGTTTGGTTGCGTTTTGGATGGCTAAACCCCCATGGTTTCCTGTTTTAATGTCTGATTTGGTGTGTGTGCTTCATTGGCATTTTGAGGCATTGATTTGTGTTGTTTTTCTGCTCTGTTCGTCTTCTGGAAACTGTATTTTTCGCACTGTCCGAACTTCCGTCGAGCTTTGAAGTTCGGACAGTGGTTTCTGCTCTTTCTGATTTGCGAGTTCGGGGTATGTCCGAACATCTGTCCGAACATGGATGTTGGACACACCCTCAAGTCTTCCCTTGATTTAAAGTTCGACCTGTGTCCGAACTTTGAAGTCCGGACACAAGGTCGGACCCTCCGCGTGTTTTCCGTAAAACCTGTCCAACATCCGTCCGAACTTGGATGTTCGGACATGCTGAATTCCTCTATCTGATTTCAACTCGACTTGTGTCCGAACATTGATGTCCGGACACAAGTTCGGACATTTGGCTTTCTCTGGTTTCTGAGTCTCGACTTGTGTCCGAACTTCGACGTCCGGACACAAGTTCGGACACCCCTCTGTTTTCAACATAACTTCTTCGTTTGAACTCCGATTTGAGTGCCGTCTGCGGCGTTGGTTTCCTTATGATCTGTGCTAATGATTTATGAGTGTTTTGGCATATTTATATGCAACTTTGCTTCTGTTTAAGCAACCTTTCTGTTTTGGGACATTACACATTGTTTCCGAGCCGTGAATGGCTGGGTCGAGCTATTCCGTGGTATACCATGTAGACGTCGTTCTGAGTGTGGGTCATTCCCTTTCTGTTCTGTGGGGTTGACGAACCCTTTGGCTCTTTCGAGTCATTTCTGTGTTGCCGAGAGACCTGGTATGGTCTATGGGTCTTCGACCTTCTGAGTGTGTGCATTGTGTCTTGTCCCCCTTTCTGTTAAGTGCTCTGACTGTTTCTGAAATGGGAATCCTTGTGTTCCACTCTGCTTCTGTTTCTGAAAGCTTCTGACTATTTGGGAATTGTGCATAAGATGTTTATCTTTCTTCTTCTGATTTCAATTGTTTTGAGCGACCTTGCTGATGACGGTCGCTGCTTACTGGGCATAGTGTGTGCTCATTCCCCTACTTCTAACATTTTTGCAGATTGATCAGCGAGGATCATCTTGAGTTCTGGAGCTGTAGTGATTAGCTCATTTGACTTTTAAACTTCTGTTATGACGTTGTAGCCTTCGGGCCTTCCTCTGTTTTGAGTTTCCGATTCGGTTATGTATTTGGAATCCGTTTACTTCCGCTGTATTTGAATACTTGGTTACAATGTTAAGTGAACTCTGTTTTGGGCCTTTATTGTTTTGATCGTTTAGAGCCTTGCGTTATTGGTAGTAATACGCGGCGGTGTAATACCCTTAACTCTTAGGCCGGTTTTAGGGGTGTTACATTTAGTGGTATCAGAGCCAGGTTTGGCTTTCTTTGGTGTCTGGGTGTGTTTTTGTGCGAGGTTCAGTTGTGACAGTTGTTTGAAGTCTGAGTCAGTTCTGACAAGTTTTGGATTTGTGTATCTCAGAATGGCTCCTCGTAGGACACCAGTGACCCCTCAGGGAGATGCGGATGTAGTGCAGCAGTTTGTGACGCAGTTGATGCAGACGATGGCTGCAGCTGCTGGGGGAGCTGGTGGAGGAGCTGGTGGTGCTGGCCCAGCAGGAGCGAATGCTGTGGGAGGCCGAGTCCGAGCTCTCCAGGAGTTCATGAAGCTAAAGCCTCCTCCTTTGATGGCTGTGGTGACCCTCAGGAGGCGAGCCACTGGATTACAGAGGTCGAGGACCTGCTGAGAGTGATGGGGTCGGAGGATGACCAGAAGGTGGACTTCGCTACGTTCCTCTTTAAGGGGGAGGCGAAGGAGTGGTGGCGCATGGTGATGGGTAGGCATCCCAGCCTTGGACCTGGGATCAGTTATGCTTGGAGTTCAACAAGCAGTTCTATCCGGATGTGTACAAAGACCAGAAGATCAATGAGTACAACCGGCTGCGCCAGGGGAGAGAGATGACTGTAGAGGAGTATGTGAGGAAGTTTGTGACGCTGTCGAAGTATGCTCTAGAGCCGGATGAGCACAGGAAGGCTCGTAAGTTTGAGAGCGGATTGAGGCCAGACATCAGGTCGGCGGTGACACCCCTTCGTCACCGGACTTTCAGGGATGTAGCGGATGTCGCCCTGCTGGTAGAGGCCGACATCAAGGGCAGACAGGCTGGCAAGGACCATAAAGGGAAGAGGCGTGCTGAGGAGCCTCAGAAGAAGGAGTCTGCTCCTCCTCAGAAGAAGCAGACTTATGGAGACCGTCGGGGAGCTTCTTCATCTTCGTCAGCCGGGACGAAGTGTGGGTCTTGTGGCCACTCCCATCCTGGTAGGGAGTGCTACAAGAAGACCGGTGCCTGCTTTAAGTGCGGGTCGATGGAGCACCGGATTGCTCAGTGCCCTCAGGCGTCCACTAGAGGCTCAGGGGATAGAGGTACCGGCGCAGACTCAGGGGCGAGGTCCGATCAGAAGAAGCCTCAGACTCAGGCCCGAGTTTATGCTATGGCTGGAGAGCGTGATCGTGCTGGTGATCGCGTCATCTCAGGTATTCTCCAGATCCATTCTCGAGATGTGTTTTGTCTGTTTGATTCTGGAGCTACGCACTCCTTTATCTGCTGTGATTTGTTGGGTGACCTTGGACTGACTGCTGTGCCTAGTGAGGTAGACTTGTGTGTGAGTAGTCCATTAGGTGGGTTGCCCCTTGTGTGCTGGATTCTGTGTGTAAGGCTTGTCCCATAGTAGTTAGGGACAAGACTTTCTTTGCTGACCTCATCCCGATGCGGATGACCTGTTTTGATGTGATTCTGGGCATGGATTGGCTAGCAGAGCACCATGCCCATATAGACTGTGCAGCGAAGAGAGTAGTGTTCAACTTCCAGACGGGTCTCGTTTGCCTTCTCTGGGAATGCAGTTCCATGTGCGCCGGTGATTGTGTCAGCGATGCAGGCAGCCAGTTTCTTGAGGAAGGGCTGCCAGGGTGTTATACCCAAAATTTTGACCCCCTGGTTAAGGTCTACGAGGTTGTGAGAGCCATCTCCATCAAACAGTAAGGGACTCCGGCCCGATCGGCGTTTCCAGGGCCTGAGGAGCAGCTTAGTCATCTCCAGGGCATTTTCGTAATTTTTCAAGGCTCCTAAGCCCCCTATAGGCTTTCTCTCTCCTCCAAATAAGGGTCAAATCAACTTGAAATGCTTTGATATTTTAACCCATGATAGAGGATGACATTTTAAGCATAATGGCGTTGGAATATTTGATTTTTCGAATTTCCAATAATTTCTAGCAATTTCTGATTAAATCTGAGAAATTGAATTTAAAAATATTCCAATACCCAAAAAATTCGATCTCACTTTAGAAAAATCAGAATTATCATCCTTTACCCATGTGTGAAATTTCATAATCAAATTCCTTTTGGAAGCCCTTGAGCTAAAACGTCGGTAAATCTCGGTTTTTACCGGATTTTTCTATCTTTAAGGAAGTCTATATAAGGAACCTTATCCCATGATCAAATCAGAACCAAAAGAACCCTAAGCAACCAGAAAACCTAGCCGTCATTCTCCTCACGTTTTACACATCCAAGCACCAAAATCACATCAAAAATCTCTCGAAATCACCACCTAAACACACTTTTCAACTCCTAACACATCAACAATCATCAAACATCAACCAAACCACCTCCAAAACGTGAAGAACATCATCAACAATCAACAACCAGAAGCCCGGGTCGAACTCAATCCGGAACCGGCATCATCGGAGCCTCCGAAGAATCCCAACGTGAAGAATCATCTTGAATTCGAAGGTAAAAAAGGTTACAATCCCACTTTTCTGATTCCCCACGACCTTATTAACTCTTTGTCAAATTTTGGGTTCAAACTAACCTTCGTACGCTTCTGTATTGTGTGTTTATTCAAGCTTCTGTCCAATAACTTGTTTACCAAGTTTCGTGCATAATTCGAATTCAAATTGAGAACTTTCGACCACTAACGTATTGTACATCTTTCAGGCTACGCACCCATAAAATTGAGCCGAAAACACCTTCGGGAACAGCCTCAAAGCCGCCGTCCGAGGGCTGTCCGCACCCACGGACGTCGTGTCCGGGGTCCCGGACTCCCTGTCCGTAAGCTCGGACACCCACGGACGGCGGCGGGATTTTAAAAATTCAAAATTTAGGTTTTTCTAATGATGTCCGGGCCCACGGACAGCCTGTCCGTGGCCCCGGACTTGCAAATTTTTGTTTTCTTTAATTTCGACTTTTCTGTATATTTAGGTTAAGGGGTCCGTGGCCTCGGACGTTTGGTCCGTGGCTACGGACGTAAGCAAAATTGACCTAATTCTGCCTCCGAAACCCTAGTTTAGGTAGCTTTTAATTTCACTTTAATTCTCTGTCAAAAATGCTAAAAACAAAAAAAAACAGAAGCTCGCGCACTTAGGTTAAAACGACTCGTAATAAGCCGTAAATAAACTAAGTAGAGGAAAAACGACCTAGGAAGGGTAATGAAAGTAATTGAACCTAATTAAGCGAATATCAAGCCCCCGAACCCGAACTCTCCTTCCTAATTTGATCTAGGTTAAAATTAGGTGGCGACTCATAATAGGTTCCAGTGAGCTAGCTTAGGTTTTAATAATTATTGTTTTATGAATAGTTATTAATCTTAGGCTATAAGTGGACCTAAAACCCAATCAGATCCTAACCAGCTTTAATCAACATAGGATAGGGTTTAAAATCGAGGCTCACAGATGGCGACTCTGCTGGGGATAAACTCTTAATATTAATTTAATTTTAAGAAAGAGGGCTTAACTCGAAAAATGTTTATTTATGGCTTTATTACTTTGTTTGTTTATTTTGTGTGCACTTTAATTTTCTGCACCTTTACATCAATGAGAGCGAGGGTCCACCCAAACCAATCTCACCCCGGGACCCGTTTGAGGGTCCCCTGTCAGGGACTCACACCTTTTAGGTGATGTGAATAAGCGGGGGAAAAGAGGAGGATGTCGTCTAACTACATCCCCTTAATACCTGGGCCTTAGCCCCAAGCGTTTCCCTGGCAGTGTCCTTACCTAGCCCATTGTTGGTCAGTCAAAGACCCGGCCGCAGACGCACACCTTCAGGTGATGTGAAAAAAGTGGGGAAGCCCAAAGAGAATAGCGTGCAAGCCCTATTCCTTTGTGGCGACCTGGGCCCAAGCCCCAAGCACCTCTCTGGATCGATCCATGCCCAAATTGATTTAACCGTCTAGTGAGGACATGTTGAATTTGTGTGGGCCTTGTTTGCTTGTATGATCGGCCCACTACCCAGCCTAGAGATTGATAGGAATCTCCTACATCAACCTAGCCCAACGCGAATTGGCAGCTCTATTTGTTTGCGGCCCAGAGGCCCTGTTTGGTTCAACATGTGAGTCGTTCGGGCTTCGGCCCAAAAGCCTAGACTTAGGTGATTTCTCTTCTGGCCCATTTTGAATTATCCAATTAGTTCTAGGCCCATAAAAAGGAAATCCACCTGAACTTGAAATAACTCACAAGTCCTGAAAATAAAATCTTTTTCGGCTTAGCAACCATCTTCTCTGGCCCAAAGAAAGTTAGGCCCATTCGTGATTTAGGGATCGTTCCAGCCCATGTTCTTTATTTCAGGCCCAAACACATTTCGGCCCTAGGGCTCATTCTAGTCTAGGAAAACTTCACTCGGCTCTGACCCAAAATCCTAGATCTAGGTGCCATTTTTTAGGCCCAACCAAAACCACTCGGCCCAAATTCCAGTTCATATATAGAGCAATCAGTCCGGCCCAAGTACCACACTCATGAACTCTTTCATCTAGGCCCATAGACTAGTTCATAGTTTTGGCCCATGAGCTTCGCTCTCAGTCCAGAATTTCAGCCCATAAAACATTTGAATCCAAGATAGTTTGCATAATTCATTCATTCCAGTTTCCGGCTTCAAGGCCCAACAAGAACACCAAAAAATAAATAAGTCATCACGTCATTTCACCGTCATCCACTATCTTGATCACATACATCCCATGTGTCTCACCACACTCCCCTCTCCACTTGAAACTCATTCTTGCGCGGGGAATATCTCACCTCCTTGTCGGCTTCCACCACTTGTCACCTCTCGATAGAAAGTTTCACCGTACACTGAAAGCATCCCACTACCATGCTTTGCTTTCATCACTACATCACTCCACCAAAACAGCAAGACTTCATCGCCAGTACCACCACACATACAGCCACCTCCAACGAATAACCTGGGTATTCAAAAGGCTTGTCAAAAAAAACCCCACAATAATACTGGGGGCAATCTGAGTTAAGGGTCGATAATGTTTATTTCATTGATTTAAAGCGCGTGAACAAGTCTCTGAGTGAACATTTCGCGAGAGTGCCTTGAGCGGTAAAACCATGAGTGAAAGAGCATGTCATTTTTACGTGACTCTAGAGAGATCACATTCAAAGGTAAGGAAAACGGCATAACTCCGACCGAAGGAGACACTTTGTAAATTTACGCTTAAACCTGTGAAAAGTGACAAAGAACGGATACACAACTATTAGGGATGACGAGCACCTAGGTACAGCACCACACAGCCAAAAGCTTGTGAACCCTGACATTACACCCTAGGCACCCCCGCTGAGCTTTTCGTATACGTTCCCCTTTTACAACACTACAAACTCCACAAACAAGCCAGCCAATGATGAATGACCGACCCGGTGACCAAAGGAAGCAAGGAGCCCGATTTCCGAACAACAACTTCACAAGTCCAAAGAAGAAAAACTGCTACCAGTGTGACGAAACGATCCGCAAATGGTCCCAAAGTGACACAGTATCCAAATGAGCCAACATCAAAAACAGCTCTCAGAGTTCAAAGCCGGGAAACACAAGAACCCCGAAGGAAAGGAGATTCAAAGAAAGGCAAACCTGAAAAGCCTCGAAGAAATCCAAAATTGGAAAAAAGAGAGAAGGTGCAAGGAACAATCCAAAAGTTCCAAGTTCCAAGTTCACAAGCGAAATCATCACGAAGTAGCCAAACGACTTCAAGGCAAAGAAGACAAGTCCGGAAGACAGTGCAAGTTGCAGCTTTGGTCACTCTTATAGCTCCACATATCCTAAACATTCCTCCATTGTCCTTCATCACACCCCATAGCCACGTTATAAGCTTAAAAGACTTCCGACCTAGTAGTTGTGTATCCAATCACGTGAAAGTAACAGGTTGAATGCGTAAATCTAACAAATGTCAAATTCAATGGTTGGGATGTTTTGACCAAAATGAGAGCATGACTGCAAGCATTAAACACTTTGAGTGTAGGATAGAAAGCACCACATCAAGATGAACCTTGACCTTGTGAGAATGAGACTTGTTTTGCGCAATTAATCAAAGAAAATACTGGGGGCAATCGATCGTTCCGATCGATTGCCAAAAGTCCTAAAGAACTCAGATTGCCTTAAGGAAAAATACTGGGGGCAATTGTTGGTCCCAACAATTGCAACAAAGACACCGATTGAGTCCCAAAAATCCAAAACCCAAAGGGTCAAACCCTCTTCATATCACACGGCCCGTCCTAAGCCCTACCTCCACTCAAACATCCGCAGGCCGTCCTAGGCCTTACTCCACATTCAAACATCCTCAGGCCCGACTAAGACCTTCCTCCACATTCAAACATCCATAGGCCCGTCCTAAGCCCTTCCTCCACAACAATCCCCCCAGGCCCGTCTTAAGCCCTACCTTCGCATTCAAGCACCCGCAAGCCCGTCTTGAGCCTCACCGTCTCCAGGTTTGACATAAGCCCTAATCCTCCTACATCCATTTAGACCCATCGTACATTTTACTCACTTTCACTTAGAGCTACCCTATAGGCCCGTCATAAGACCTAGATTCCACCTTTAGGCTCGTCATAAGACCTAGTTCCATCCCTATAGGCTCGTCATAAGACCTAGATCCAACCTTTAGGCTCGTCATAAGACCTAGATCCATCCTTAGGCTCGTAGTAAGACCTAGTTGCATCCCTTTAGGCTCGTCATAAGACCTAGAACCTCCCTTTAGGCTCGTCATAAGACCTAGTTGCATTCCCTTAGGCTCGTCATAAGACCTAGAACTACCCTTTAGGCTCGTCATAAGACCTAGATCCAACCTTTAGGCTCGTCATAAGACCTAGAACTACCCTTTAGGCTCGTCATAAGACCTAGATCCAACCTTTAGGCTCGTCATAAGACCTAGAACCTCCCTTTAGGCTCGTCATAAGACCTAGTTGCATTCCCTAGGCTCGTAGTAAGACCTAGCATTACCTTTTAGATTACCCACTCTCATCAAATACATTGCATTCATCTCATTCATATAGGCTCGTCATAAGACCTAGTTGCATTATCCAGGCGCGTCACAAGACCTGGCGACAGAAAAGTTGGCGAGGTGATGGCAATAAATCTCCTTTTGCGATGTCAACTTATTTTCGGGATCAACGAATGGTGGGCAAAGGCAATAAGTCCCCAGGGTTTTTACCAGGAGTTATCCCTGCACACCGGCTTGGGGGGCGATGGCAAAAGTCCACATTGGGTCCAGCCAGGAGCATCGGCACGGGTTTCGGTCCCCCAGAAGCATCCGAGCATCATCAGCATCATCAGCATCATCAGCATCATCAGCATCATCAGCATCATTAGCATCATCAACATCATCGGCATTATCATCAGCATCAGCATCATTTGCATCATTAGCATTTCAGCATTCTTGCATTTGCATCCAGTTTTCACATCCTAGGCAGTCAACGCCTTAGAATAGCTTGACATCATTTTCACCACTTTAGGTAGTCAGCGCCTTAGAATAGCTCGACAGCATATCATCATTTCAGGTAGTCAACGCCTTAGAATAGCTTGACATCATTTTCATCACTTTAGGTAGTCAGCGCTTAGAATAGCTCGACAGCATATCGTCATTTTAGGTAGTCAACGCCTTAGAATAGCTGACATCGTATCATCCTTATAGGTAGTCGGCACCTTAGAATAGTCTGACATTACCTCATTATTACCTTTAGGAGTCAGCGCCTTAGAAAAGCTCGGGACAATGCTTTGTAGCTTAGGTAGCAGCGCTCCGAATTGCTGGCATCGTAACCCGGTTTACACAACATGGAGGATTCGGTGGAGTCCAAAATTTTGGGGCACCACTCAAGCATCAACCAGACTTTTCACATTCGTTACAAAGTCCAGTTGCGGGGGAATCTGTTATACCCAAAATTTTGACCCCTGGTTAAGGTCTACGAGGTTGTGAGAGCCATCTCCATCAAACAGTAAGGGACTCCGGCCCGATCGGCGTGTTCCAGGGCCTGAGGAGCAGCTTAGTCATCTCCAGGGGCATTTTCGTAATTTTTCAAGGCTCCTAAGCCCCTATAGGCTTTCTCTCTCCTCCAAATAAGGGTCAGATCAACTTGAAATGCTTTGATATTTTAACCCATGATAGAGGATGACATTTAAGCATAATGGCGTTGGAATTTTGATTTTTCGAATTTCCAATAATTTTATAGCAATTTCTGATTGAATCTGACGAGAAATTGAATTTAAAAATATTCCAATACCCAAAAAATTCGATCTCACTTTAGAAAAATCAGAATTATCATCCTTACCCATGTGTGAAATTTCATAATCAAATTCCTTTGGAAGCCCTTGAGCTAAAACGTCGGTAAATCGGTTTTTACCGGATTTTCTATCTTTAAGGAAGTCTATATAAGGAACCTTATCCCATGATCAAATCAGAACCAAAAGAACCCTAAGCAACCAGAAAACCTAGCCGTCTCATTCTCCTCACGTTTTACACATCCAAGCACCAAAATCACATCAAAAATCTCTAGAATCACACCTAAACACACTTTCAACTCCTAACACATCAACAATCATCAAACATCAACCAAACCACCTCCAAAACGTGAAGAAACATCATCAACAATCAACAACCAGAAGCCCGGGTCGAACTCAATCCGGAACCGGCATCATCGGAGCCTCCGAAGAATCCCAACGTGAAGAATCATCTTGAATTCGAAGGTAAAACAGGTTACAATCCCACTTTTCTGTCCCACGACCTTATTAACTTTGTCAAATTTTGGGTTCAAACTAACCTTCGTACGCTTCTGTATGCTTTTATTCAAGCTTCTGTCCAATAACTTGTTTACCAAGTTTCGTGCATAATTCGAATTCAAATTGAGAACTTTCGACCACTAACGTATTGTACATCTTTCAGGCTACGCACCCATAAAATTTGAGCCGAAAACACCTTCGGGAACAGCCTCAAAGCCGCGTCCGAGGGCTGTCCGCACCCACGGACGTCGGTCGGGGTCCCGGACTCCCTGTCCGTAAGCTCGGACACCCACGGACGGCGGCGGGATTTTAAAAATTCAAAATTAGGTTTTTTCTAATGATGTCCGGGCCCACGGACAGCCTGTCCGTGGCCCCGGACTTTGCAAATTTTTGTTTTCCTTAATTTCGACTTTTCTGTATATTTAGGTTAACTGGGGTCCGTGGCCTCGGACGTTTGGTCCGTGGCTACGGACGTAAGCAAAATTTGACCTAATTCTGCCTCCGAAACCCTAGTTTAGGTAGCTTTTAATTTCACTTTAATTCTCTGTCAAAAAATGCTAAAAACAAAAAAAACAGAAGCTCGCGCACTTAGGTTAAAACGACTCGTAATAAGCCGTAAATAAACTAAGTAGAGGAAAAACGACCTAGGAAGGGTAATGAAAGTAATTGAACCCTAATTAAGTCGAATATCAAGCCCCCGAACCCGAACTCTCCTTTCCTAATTGATCTAGGTTAAAATTAGGTGGCGACTCATAATAGGTTCCAGTGAGCTAGCTTAGGTTTTAATAATTATTGTTTTATGACATAGTTATTAATCTTAGGCTATAAGTGGACCTAAAACCCAATCAGATCCTAACCAGCTTTAATCAACATAGGATAGGGTTTAAAATCGAGGCTCACACAGGGCTTCTTATGTTTTCTGCCAGAGGTGCGTGAGGGATCTAGCTTGGAGAGCATTCCGATCGTCAGAGAGTTCTCAGAGGTCTTCCAGGACGACGTGCCCGGACTTCCACCAGTGCGAGAGGTGGAGTTCACCATCGATTTAGCGCCAGAGACTCAGCCCATCTCTAGGGCCCCTTACCGTATGAGTCCGGCGGAGTTGAAGGAGCTGAAGGTCCAGCTTCAGGAGCTGTTAGATAAGGGCTTCATACGCCCTAGTGTTTCGCCTTGGGGAGCGCCAGTGCTGTTTGTGAAGAAGAAGGATGGGACCTTCCGTTTGTGCATCGACTACAGGGAGCTGAACAAGGTGACCATCAAGAATCGCTATCCCCTTCCGCGCATCGACGATTTGTTTGACCAGTTGGCGGGCGCCACAGTGTTCTCGAAGATAGATCTTCGTTCAGGCTACCATCAGTTGAGGATTAAGGCCGAGGATGTGCCTAAGTCCGCTTTTAGGACTCGTTATGGTCATTACGAGTTCCTAGTCATGCCCTTTGGTCTGACTAATGCTCCATCAGTATTCATGGACATGATGAATAGGGTTTTCAAACCCTATCTGGATCAGTTTGTAGTGGTCTTCATAGATGATATCTTGGTGTACTCCAAGAGCGCAGAGGAGCATGAGGAGCATCTGAGGATTGTTTTGTAGACGTTGAAGGATCGTGAGTTATATGCTAAGTTGAAGAAGTGCGACTTCTGGCTTGATCGCGTAGTATTCTTGGGACATGTGGTCTCGAAGGACGGTATCTCAGTGGATCCTGAGAAGATTAGAGTTGTGATGGAGTGGGCGAGGCCCACTAATGTTGCTGAGATTCGCAGTTTCCTTGGGTTAGCCGGGTACTACAGGAAGTTTGTTGAGGGGTTTTCTAAGATTGTATCCCCGCTGACCCGTCTGTTGAGGAAGGAGATCAGGTATGAGTGGAGCGAGGCTTGCGAGCAGAGTTTCCAGGAGATTAAGAAGAGACTGACGACGGCACCGATTCTGACTTTGCCTTCTGGGACCGAGGGGTTCGAGGTCTTCTGTGATGCGTCCCATAAGGGACTAGGATGTGTTTTGATGCAGCAGGGTAAGGTAGTGGCTTATGGCTCTCGACAGCTTAAGCCCTATGAGAAGAACTACCCTACCCACGATCTGGAGTTGGCAGCTGTAGTGTTCGCGCTGAAGATTTGGAGACATTATTTATATGGAGCGTCGTGTAAGGTTTACACTGACCACAAGAGCCTCAAGTATTTGTTCACTCAGAAGGAGCTGAACTTGAGACAGAGGAGGTGGCTGGAGCTACTTCATGACTACGATTTAGAGATCCTCTACCACCCGGGTAGAGCGAATGTTGTAGCAGACGCATTGAGCCGGAGAGGTGCTCCGGGCGTAGCTTGCGCCTTGTCAGGAGTTCAGAGGTCCGCCTTAGAGCTTCAGCGTATGGGAGTTTGGGTAGTCAGACCAGCCAGTGCCAGTGTGATTGCAGCGCTTCAAGTGCAGTCTTCGTTGGTCGACAGGATCCGGGTTGGTCAGGAGGCAGATTCAGCCTTGTGTCGGATCAAAGAGGGGCTGTCTTCAGATCAGGGTTCAGATTTCAGTGTCTCCAGTGATGGGTGTCTGCGTTTCAGAGGCCGTGTATGTGTGCCAGACGATGTAGTGCTGCGCAGAGAGATCCTTCAGGAGGCTCACGGAGCGCCATATTCAATCCACCCAGGAGGGGTGAAGATGTATCGAGACCTCAGAGAGTCATTCTGGTGGTCTGGGATGAAGCGTGATATCTCAGAGTTTGTTTCGAAGTGCCAGACCTGTCAGCAGATTAAGGCTGAGCACTAGAGGCCAGCGGGTTTGCTTCAGCCCCTTCCCATTCCTGAGTGGAAGTGGGAGAGTGTGGGGATGGACTTCGTCATGGGTTTGCCCAGGACTCCTTCGGGTTGTGATGCTGTTTGGGTGATAGTTGATCGTCTGACGAAGTCTGCTCATTTTCTGCCAGTGAAGAAGACCTTCAGTTTGGAGCGTTAGCTCGGTTGTATCTCGATGAGATAGTGAGACTGCATGGTGTGCCTACTACTATTGTGTCTGATCGTGACCCACGTTTTGTTTCGAGATTTTGGCGCAGTTTGCACAAGGCCTTGGGTACGAATTTAGCATTCAGTTCAGCTTACCATCCTCAGTCGGATGGCCAGACGGAGAGGACTAATCAGGTTTTGGAGGACATGCTTCGTGCATGTGTCCTGGACTTTGGTGGTAGCTGGGAGCAGCATGTGACTCTGATTGAGTTCGCCTACAACAACAGCTTTCAGGCGAGCATTGGTATGGCTCCGTTTGAAGCGTTGTATGGTAGGAGGTGCAGGTCCCCCATCTGTTGGGACGACCTGAAGGAGAGGGTTTTGGTTGGCCCCGAGCTGGTGCAGGGAGCAGTAGAGAAGATCAGGACGATTCGGGAGCGTTTGCTTGTTGCTCAGAGCAGACAGAAGTGCTATGCAGACCAGAGGCGTAGACCGCTTGAGTTCGATGTTGGTGATCATGTCTATCTGCGAGTGTCGCCGGTCAGAGGCGTGGTCGGGTTTGGGAAGCGTGGGAAGCTTAGCCCGAGGTTCGTTGGACCGTTTGAGATCTTGGAGAGGATTGGCCCTGTGGCCTACCGGTTAGCATTGCCACCCGCTTTGTCTGCTGTTCATGGTGTTTTCATGTCTCCATGTTGAGGAAGTATCTGCATGATCCGTCTCACGTGATCGACTACAGCCAGCTTCAGCTGAGAGAGGATTGCAGTTTCGAGGCGGTGCCTACTCGTATTTTAGCCAGAGATGTCCGTCGGCTTCGTAGCAAGACCCTGCCTATGCTGAAGGTCCAGTGGTCTGATCAGTTAGAGAGTGAAGCTACATGGGAGCTCGAAGATGAGCTGCGTGCCAAGTATCCCTCCCTGTTCGAGCAGTAAGGTGAGTTAATCTCGAGGACGAGATTCTTTTAAGGGGGAGGTGATGTTATAACCCGTATAATTCATACCTTAGGTTATATCAGTTGCAATGTTTTTTTTTAAGTTGGATATTGATTTCTTTGCTATCAGTTGGGACTCCGGCGGTATTGTTTTATTTGAAGAGGGCAGGAAGGTCTTTTGCATAAAACAATTAAGGTAATTGTTTTATTAGTTAATAAGGAGTGGGAGCCTTATTTAATCATTTTACCATCTAATTATTTTTACATCGTCAGTCCATTCGTGAGGAGCGTCTCGATCGTGGTTTGAACGACAGTTTCCTCTCTTCCCTTCTCTCTCTCTAATCCCTCCTTTGCTGAAGCGTTGAATGATCTACTACAATCTGGTTGGGATCTCTGCTGCTGTGTAATCCGTTGTTCGCCTTCAGGTTTGATTCTCGGAATTCAGATTAGTAATTAGAGCAAGTTCCTCTCCTCTGCAGTTTCTGATTTTGGTTGATTGTTGTGATGAACTCAGCGATTGTGCTCTGCGTTTGGATTTGTGTTCTGCGTGTGGCGGTGCTCTGCGAATTGCTGGAGGTTCTGTACACTCGGTTTCAGGTTTGTGATGCAAAGTGTTACAGTTTTGTAATTGCAAAGTCTAGGGTTCTTCCGTGTTTCTGATTTTGGGATTATCGTTATTGTGAGGATTCAGTGATTGTGTTCGGGTCTGGTTGAAGAGCTGTTCGGGCTGTGCTGTTGATTCAGATCGTTGTTTTCTGCTGCTAATTGAGGTAGGTGGTTACTCGATTCAGTTTGGAAGTTCAGCCATGGGGATTGCAACGGTTCTGTTTCGTGTGTGATTTCTGTTTGTGATGTCTGTTTGGTTGCGTTTTGGATGGCTAAACCCCCATGGTTTCCTGTTTTAATGTCTGATTTGGTGTGTGTGCTTCATTGGCATTTTGAGGCATTGATTTGTGTTGTTTTTCTGCTCTGTTCGTCTTCTGGAAACTGTATTTTTCGCACTGTCCGAACTTCCGTTCGAGCTTTGAAGTTCGGACAGTGCGTTTCTGCCTTTCTGATTTGCGAGTTCGGGGTATGTCCGAACATCTGTCCGAACATGGATGTTCGGACACACCCTCAAGTCTTCCCTCTGATTTAAAGTTCGACCTGTGTCCGAACTTTGAAGTCCGGACACAAGGTCGGACCCTCCGCGTGTTTTCCCGTAAAACCTGTCCGAACATCCGTCCGAACTTGGATGTTCGGACATGCTGAATTCCTCTATCTGATTTCAACTCGACTTGTGTCCGAACATTGATGTCCGGACACAAGTTCGGACATTTGGCTTTCTCTGGTTTCTGAGTCTCGACTTGTGTCCGAACTTCGACGTCCGGACACAAGTTCGGACACCCCTCTGTTTTCAACATAACTTCTTCGTTTGAACTCCGATTTGAGTGCCGTCTGCGGCGTTGGTTTCCTTATGATCTGTGCTACTGATTTATGAGTGTTTTGGCATATTTATATGCAACTTTGCTTCTGTTTAAGCAACCTTTCTGTTTTGGGACATTACACATTGTTTCCGAGCCGTGAATGGCTGGGTCGAGCTATTCCGTGGTATACCATGTAGACGTCGTTCTGAGTGTGGGTCATTCCCTTTCTGTTCTGTGGGGTTGACGAACCCTTTGGCTCTTTCGAGTCATTTCTGCGTTGCCGAGAGACCTGGTATGGTCTATGGGTCTTCGACCCTTCTGAGTGTGTGCATTGTGTCTTGTCCCCCTTTCTGTTAAGTGCTCTGACTGTTTCTGAAATGGGAATCCCTTGTGTTCCACTCTGCTTCTGTTTCTGAAAGCTTCTGACTATTTGGGAATTGTGCATAAGATGTTTATCTTCTCTTCTTCTGATTTCAATTGTTTTGAGCGACCTTGCTGATGACGGTCGCTGCTTACTGGGCATAGTTGTGTGCATTCCCCTACTTCTAACATTTTTGCAGATTGATCAGCGAGGATCATCTTGAGTTCTGGAGCTGTAGTGATTAGCTCATTTGACTGTTTAAACTTCTGTTATGACGTTGTAGCCTTCGGGCCTTCCTCTGTTTTGAGTTTCCGATTCGGTTATGTATTTGGAATCCGTTTACTTCCGCTGTATTTGAATACTTTGGTTTACAATGTTAAGTGAACTCTGTTTTGGGCCTTTATTGTTTTGATCGTTTAGAGCCTTGCGTTATTGGTAGTAATACGCGGCGTGTAATACCCTTAACTCTTAGGCCGGTTTTAGGGGTGTTACAGTAACGAGTTATGTAACGAGCTTATCATGAGACTGGCAACATTCTCTAGGCTCTCCAGTGTTAATAACAATGTTTGGGTCGATTCCTAAGAGGACCATTCCCGTTATGTTATGTACCTTTGTTGTGATGCAATATCTATTGCGGTGTTATGTTGTGCACGTGGAAACGTGCAAAGTGTTGTTAAGTGTTGTTATGTAGTGTATGTTATATGTTGTAAAATGTGGAGTATGTGGATCATGGATATGAATCACAGTTTGAGAAAAGAGGCGTTTAAGGATAACCCGATTTAAGGGTAAGTGTCGTCTGTTAAGGAAGTAGCTCCATTAGCGGAGGAACACTCTAGGGATAATGAATACCATGAGTGACTTATTAAGTAAGGATATATTATCCGTTTGTTGAGCCCGTTGAGGCGAAATGATTATGTGTTGTGTTTACAGTTGCATGTATGATTTAAAAATAATCAACCCCATGCTAAGACGACAATTAGTTGTGCGTGGCCCAGTAGCATGTGGGCTGCGGGATTACCATACCAGCAAAGGTGCTGAGCCCCTTGGGGGCCACCCTTTCTCTTCTTTTCCTATTTCAGGTACAAGGAGCTGGAAGCCGTTCGAGAGTAGGACGGGGTAGCCGTTGTACATGGGTAATCATTTATGTTGTATATATACAATAGGTGTAGTAAGACCGAAATTGTTATCGACATTAGTTATAAGTACTCGGTATAGTTGGAAGGTGTACGTTGTTGTTGTTGTTAATGGAAAGGGGTAGTAATGTGTAGTCGCTCGGGAATTTAGCCCATCAGACCGGTACAATGTATGTGTATTAGCCTTGTTAGCCACGTGGGTGGTTAACGGCGTGTAACACCAGCGAGTTAAGTTAATTGATGAGTTGTGTATTCCGCTGCAGATTGTTGTTATGTATTTGTCGTTGGATGGGGTGTTACAGCTTTTTACTCGTATGGGCGAGTAATGGCATGTGACACCCGAGTGAGGTTTATTACCGTGTGACTTCTGCTGTGAGACGTTATTAATTAGGTCTTCGTGAGTGATTATTACGTGATTACGAGTGGTGTGTTTCAAAAAGTGGTATCAGAGCGAAGTACCGCTCTGATGACGAGATAATAGGATTTAAGATAGTGAGCCTAGGACTTGGGTATACGGGAAATGTTTGTGAGGTACGAAACGTCTTTTGTGTTAGCAATGCCTTTGGCTTACAAGTGTTAGCCCTTGAGGCACACAAGTGATATTGAATGTAATGTGATAATCTATTGAGTAATGAATAGACAAACTGTAATACAGATGTCTAGTGGTGATGGCCAAGAGGCGGGCCAGGGGCATGAGGGCTTTGGAATACCTAGTATCCCTACGGTCGTCACTACCGTTATGGACCAGTTGAGAGCTCAGTCAGGAGGAGACCTGCCGAACGTCGTGAGTACGTTAGCGACAGTCCACTTTCACGTGGAAGTCCAGCTTGGACTACCGCCGACGGTACCCCTCCCGCCACAACCCAATGAGATTGAAGCAACTAAAAACACAAATCCCGGGGTAAAGAAAAGAAGGCTAGCAAGCCCAACAAACTGCCTAAACGTCCTCACCCTGGAGGTATAAATAACTCCTACTCCTTTTATGTTTACACAATCCAATATTATACCTATCTTTAATAACCAAGATTCGTACCAATAGGTACCACCAAGGGCGAGCGCCACTACTATTGTAAACGGCATGGGAAGGATCACCCTGGAGTCGATTGTGGTGGTCGGAAAGTGGTGTGCCGATTATGTGAGAAGAAAGGCCATCGAGACTACAAATGCTACAAAAACCTAGAGAGTAGATACTGTGCTCCCCCTAGTGACAACCAAACCACTCCGTTTGTTGGCCCGAAAGCGCCACAGAGAACTACACCTTCTAAGAGTAAGAATTCCATTCCTTTTCGATTTATTAACTACTACCTTACCCTTCCCCGTATTGAATCAAAGAAATGTTGTACTCAACTACCAGACAGCCCGTGCGCCACTACTACTGCAAGCGTTGTGGTAGGGACCATCCAAGGGTCGACTGTAGTGGGCGCAAGGTCGAGTGTCGGTACTGTAAGAAAAAGGGGCACAAAGACTTTGAGTGCAAGAGTAACCCGGAGGGCCGGAACTACAGGCCACTGCTGACCACCCAGAGCACCCCGGCGAGTGGATCAGGAGCACCCTGAACTCCTCGAGACCTTCACCACCCGTGGAGAATTTTTGCCTACTGTTATACGGTGTTTTTAGAACCTAACTTAGAGTGAAACTATGTTGTACTTTGTAAATATCTTGTCATTAGTTCACTCACTTTTGTTGTAACCGAATTCCAGGCCCGATTATGTGTACAAACTACTGTAACACTAAAACCTTGATATGGCCTCATGTATAAACCAATGTGCTTTAAACCTTTTCAGTACCACGAAACGTGTGTGAGATAGAACGTAGTTGTTCCAATAACAGCGTTACCAAGAAGACCTTCAAATCTTTTCGAGTCCTAAATAATCACGATACTAACTTCTATCGTCAGATTCGCCTAAACCAAGCTTGAGTAAACTAAGCGTTGGTAAATAAATAGTTCCTAAAACCGGAAACGCAACCTGCATGGCTCACTTGCCACAGCAAGGGCTATAACAGGCAACGTACTGCCAATTCTGTCTACCCCGCGCACTTGCCACAGCAAGTGCTGCTAACGCTTACGACTGCAATTACAATCACTGTTATCGTTGCAAACGAATCTTGTAAACTATGTAGACCAGTGGTACAACACCATGGCTACTAATAATTGCCAAAAATCGTATTACTTGAATACTACAACATAACTACAATGTACAACCCGGAAGGACCCGATGTGTCCGACCAATACGATAAAAGGGGGCACACACCAGCCCATGACTTATTTGTTAAATTATGACCCATAAAAATAACATAACTAATTTGTTAAACAAATTAATGGCTGAAATGGACGTGGGAGGTGAAACTTGATTCCCGGGGATCAAGGGAAACAACCACAAATTGGGGTGGAAGGATAACTCGACACTGGTGCTGATCACACCAGAATCGGGTGATTCCTGACACTCTTCACAAGTTGCCACAATTAATTACAGTAAGAATAAACAAGAACTACAACATACTAGCTGCAACAGCTAGCAACAAGCTAATAATAAATTATTAAATAAGAATACCTGTGAGTAACAACTCACTCCCGTACAACATGCATCGGGAATTGTAGAGGAAATATGAACAATTAACGATCAATACCAATAACACACACTACCAGTTTACGCCAACTTGTGATGAACACCAGAAAAGTTATAAAACATATCAGTCCACAGTTGGACCAAAATTAAAAAGAAGAATTACACCGTAACACGGTCACTACCTACACCATTCGCAACAATAAACGCGAATCTATGTAGAAAGCATGAATAATTACCACCCCTGGGCACTACCTTTACCAAGGAGTGCCATAAACGATATTGAACAAAAAAACATCAAGATTAAGTTCTATGTATATTATTATTGATCATACTGATCATTGGACAAGTTCTAAGTGAAAGAATGGCTACCGCCATTGGCGTTCTGCCATGTAAAGATGATAAATATTAATATGTGTTAAAGACATGTAGTCTACTATAACGACGATTGTCAGTGATGATAATTATGTGAGTGAAAATGGAAAACAGCCTAATCAATGATGCAAGACACCCAAACTAAACGCTAATAAAACAAGTTAAAGTAAGTACCTAATGTACTAATAAAAGAGCATGAGCCCAGGAGAACGGGAACACCGCCTCCGTTTACCTTTCGAGGTGTATCACTAAGATGACATTGTTTAAATTAATATAACGACAAAAAAAACCGTTAGAAACAATTACCATAAGGACTTCCATGAAGGAAGGATACACATATCCTCACCATGGAGTCCGGTACTACGTTAAATAATATGATCCAAAAAATATAATGATGTAAGGGAGCTATGGTACAAACCGTGAGCAACATAAATAACATACTCATTAATCAACAGTTGCACTAATGTATGAGTAACTCCAATAAAGGAATTACTAAACAACAAACGACAATAAACTCACAAATACGAGAACTTATGAACTCTCTTAAGGAAATCAACGAACCGTTATCAACAATATACTCAACAACAAGAGGAGAAAAACCATCTTCTACTATGACGATGCAAACCTTATTACTACGATAAATTATAACAAACCCCCGCTGAAATCAAATGCACGAACCCATACCCATTGGGCAGGAAACCTAGGGAACCGAACACTCCCACGGTAAACCCCCAATATCAACAAGGAGGGAGATTGACAACAGAATACTTCACGAACGTGTGATGGACACCACGAGTTTATAAACGAGTTATGGGCCGACCACACTCCATGAGAGCTTGTGGGCTCGACAGACTTATTCATATGTTAGTCGAGTAAGTAGTAATGTATCAGTACGGTACCCTATACACGTAGACAAGTGGTGAAAGGAACACAAGAGGTAGTCAACTCCATGCGAAGGTCAAAATGTAAACCCAGACCGGTGTAAATAACTGCCTAGAACGAATTAACGAATAAAACCCCAGTTTAATTAATGAAGTGAATGGAACCAACAACCTTGAATATAATATGACCAAGTTGAAATTCTGTAAAGGAATCGCTAAAACACAGTAACTTTAAAAGAAACCTCCGGAAAGTGGAGAAAGATGATAGTCAACTTAATGACATACAAGAAGGCCCAATAAAACAGGCAAATTTGAATATGATACCCTAAGAGGCTCAATAGTCGTTTAAACTAACAATTTGCAATACACAAAAGAAACCACTTAATGACTACAATCATTACCCGTAAAACGGGGCAAAGAGAGAACTACTCTCCAAATACAGATATGCAATACCACTAAATGGTATGATAATTATGTATGTCCAAATTAAGGACAGTGGTACGTTCTTAACCAAAAAGAGGTTAAACACAAGTACATTATTGTCTAATATACAGTAAAGGCAAAGCTAGTATACTAGCGGATGCCCTAAGCTTTAAAGCGAACACCACAATAAATATACAACCGTCGAACCGACTGAAATATGGTGCGCGCGGAAGCGACCATTACAAACAACTATTTGAATGAATACATTCCCAAACACAGATGAGTAAAATTCGCATAGAACACAATGATGGGAAATAAAATGCGAGAAAGGCTATACAATAGCCTGGACAATTAAAGGACATGCTCCAAAATAACCACTGAGTCCAAACCATAACTCAAATATGAACTCATGAATGTACAATTACATTCCTTTTGAACAACGTAAAAATACAGGAAATACAAATATACTAGAGGAAAATACCACAACTACCAAGAATATACCCGCATGGGATGTCAAACAGTGCAAGACACAATATGATTATAGCTATGGATTCTCCTAATAAACGGGGCTAGCCATACAAAAAAATGTGTTACAAATACTACAATAAATACCTTACTCCGGAACAAACACCGAGAGACACGGGATTACAAGAATCATCCTCGTGCATCATTAACCACATGTCGTAAAGAAATTGTTACGACTAGTGCAAAACGACACTGAATACAAATGATTATTAACATCATACTTCATCTCAACATTATACCGACGAGTGAAAACAATAACGACTTGAATCATATTGCGCGCTAGCAATCCAAATTATCGATACACAATTTAAATCCATTCATCTACAGAGACAACTAATGTTACCGCACTGACTGAGATACCTCTGTTTCCAATTAACAAAGACCGTGAATGACACCGTCATAATGGAACAACGTCAGCAATAAACCAGCTAAGATAACAATAGAATGAAGGGCGTATTAGCCCCATATCCATGGGTCTGCACCTCAATACGGGGCGAGTGGGCCCAATAGAATGTGGTTGAGACAACGCACCAAGTACTCCATGCCTTTGGCTAGAAGTGTACGCGCCTCACCTTTCACATAACCTCTTTTAGAATCGAATACCTAAGATCGACCCATCTCTCAATATCAGAATTCCATGAGACCCAAGTATCCAGCACTCTTTGGTTAGCAGCTGTTGTATATTTGTGGGGTACGGGGGCGTAACCCTTTTTAAGGGGGATAGTGCCTCTTGGCTGTGCACTCATGTGCACTAGTTTTTGTGTTCTTGTATGGGGGCATACGCTGTTTTGTTGGTTGTTTGTATGCGCATTGCGCACCTGAGTACGTTTATGTGCTTGTATGTAGGTATCCTATGAGATACTCAATTGTGTATGTATGTATGTATGTATGAACTTGTTGGATGATATATATATATATATTATTCTCTTATGAATTCAGTTCATGTTGTATCATTTAGATAACGAACATAGTATCACTTAGATACTGATTGAATCATAGAGATGGAATGTGGAATGTTGAATGTTATGGACACCTCGGGGAGGTTGTCAAGATGGTTAGAACTGATAGGAAACGATGGTGCTGATGGATCACCTATATCCATATATTTGAATTAATGCTACACTTTAGGGCTATGTGAAATATGAGCACAACACATTATGCGTGAATGTTACATCACATAGATGTACATTATGGGAATCATGGGTACATATACATTATATACCTATTTAAGATAGACGACTTCGGGATGAAGTCTTTTTAAGGGGGGTAGAATGAAATACCCTAATTAATTAAACATTGGTTAAAAATTTACTCAATTAAATTAAGGCCTAAAAATTCCTTAAAACCAATTTAAAGACAACAATGGTCAACATAAAGCAAATATTGCACCCTTTGACCATTTAGGGTAAATATATACCCAAATGAACTCCTTAGGACCTAAAATTTTGGCATAAGTATAAAAACTCATAAATTAACGTACCAAAATTATTGGATAACACTCCAACATCAAGAACCGGCATTAACATGCTTAAAAGTCACTTAGCACAAAATGTGCTCTAAACAAGCTTTAAAGGTCACGTGACCTCCATTTGACTCCAAATTGGATTCCTAAGTTTATTAATCCTGTAATGGATGTAATTAATCAATTACCAAAGAAAACCAAGCACAAAAACAAGCTTTAACACAAAATGTGCACTTAGCTTCCTTAAAGCACATTTTTGTGAGATTGTCTTCAAAATGAGTTTTGTTTGATTTTAGGGCCTTGTTTACCCTTAAATATACTAATGTGACATAGTGTATCACATTAAAATTCCTAATTCAAAGTTTTCCAAAAAATCAGAAATATGTGCATTGTTTTGTGAATAGTACTTTTATAACATCTAAGTACTTAATTTAATTCATGGTCAATGTTAATTCTTTGACCTTGGATATTCTTTTCCGCCAATTTAAGGCCTTTTCCTTAGCAAATAGTTGGACATATGCATATATATTGATGACTCAAAAGTAACCTTTCATAAAAATAAGATAATTTCTACTTTACAACTTTAACTAGCCTGGTTAATTCTTTCCACCTTGCCCATTATTTCTGTCAGCTTAGGAGGCTTTCTTCAGCCTTAGGAAACCTCCAAAATATCTAAGGGATGACTCATCCAAGTCTATTGACTTAATTAAGACTTATCCCTTTATAAGCTCATTTTTCTTCTTTTCCCTCATTTGCTCTCTACTCAGCCGTAAACAACCATCCAAACTCTCTCATCTACTGCTCTTCAACCATAAGTACACACCAACTTCAAGGGATGATCCCTCATAATCTAGGTAAGCTCATGATACATGGTTACGCTCATTCTCTTCATCTTCTTCTCCACTTTCCAATGAGCTCATCCACTCTTATTTTTATCCAGACATTTGGTGTGAGTTGGAGCTGAAATTTGGACCTATCCTCGGCTGAAAATCAGAAGGAGGGAAAAATCAAGCCTAAGTCATTTACTAAGGTAAAACTATGCATTAACCTAACTAATATTCTTCTCTTCATTTCCGATTTTCTCATCAGTTTTCTCCAACTCATTCTCTTCTTTTATTCATAGTAATCAATCCATATAATAGTACCTTCAAGATCTAGCAAGATCCAAGCAAGGAACTCCACCTTTGGTAAATTTCGGTAAGGGTTTATGCCCATTGTTCTCCTTGTTTTCCACCGGTTTTACATGCTGGATTAGATGGTGTTTTTAATACCTTTCTTGCCTTTGAAAAACAGGCGTGAACCACCCCCATATAGACCATCATTACAAGGTAAACAATTATGCAAAATGAGCTGATTTTATCCCTTAAAGTGTTGGTTATATCATAAGACTAATACAAAACTTTTTCCCTTGTGTAAATGCTGGCGCATGGGTGTATAAATCTAGGGAAAGTTATGCAAAAAAATTCAGAATCCAAGTCCAAGCATAACTTAGCAAAGTGAGCAAAAATCTAACCTTAAAATGCTATATTACTAAGCTTATGTGTTAGTTATGCTTGAAAACTAATTTAAGAATTTTATAAACCCAGCCGTGAGTACTTGGAAGGCTTTGTCTGGTTTTGTTTGCTTGAAAACAATCTAAGTATGCTTAACACCCTTATTATATAGTTTTTATGTTATTATGTGACATAAAAATTAAAGCCGATGACATATGGGAGTTAGAATGACCTAACTATGTAATATAATGTATTATGACATTTTAGTTGGTAATATAAGGTTTAGATGACATATAATGTCATAGGAATTAATTAAATAATTTTAGAGAACATTAGAAGGAAACTATATTACAAGCCGTAACAATATAGTGTTTTTTATGACATTTATATGTAACATTTATTATATGTTATGTGTTGTAATAAGGCCGTGTTTTAGGCCATTTAAGTTTATGCTATATTAAGTCAAAATGAATTTGAAATAAAAATAAACATTACCGCAATGAAAATTGGGGTCAATTGGTAATTTAAATAAATTTAGGGGCTAATTATTAAATATAACCAAAAAACATACTTTAAAAGCTACTAAAATAGTTTTTATAAAGTTTTATAAAATATGGGGTCAAAATTTAATTTTAGAGAAAATCTGGGTCAAACCGTAAATAAACAAAACTCTAGGTCAAACTGAAGTCAATAGGTCAATATAGACCATGTTAGGTGGTTTGACCAAAATTAATGTCATAAACAATTAATTAATGAACTTATAGTAACGTTATAAGTTAAATGTGAAAATATAAAAACTAAGGTTGCTAGAAAAAAATAAACCATACAGACCATGGGTCTGTTTAGTATTTACAAAATATATAAACTATACGTTAAAATGGTTAATTAAATAAAATGTCATAATATATGTAGTATATGTAACATCATATAATATATGTGGCAAGATTATGATTTTAAGGAAATAAATGTGCTGGAAATGAAATTTAAAACATACCATAGGTCTGTTTGAAATTTGAGTTTATAAAACTATATGATATAATTGTTATAATGATTAAATGATATAATGTATGATAAGGATAACATGTTATAAAATATGTGGTGGAATTGTAATAAATATAAAGTGTGGGAATTGAAAAGAAAATGAAATATAACCAAATAGCCTTTTGGCAATAATATAGTTATTATTAAAACTATAGGTTGTAATAGGTTATAAAGGTTTAATGTTATAAAATATGATATTTATAACATGGTATAATAATGTGTGGCTACATTGTAATAAATGAAAACTATGGGAAATGAAGAAATAATAAGCATATAATATATAGCCCTTGCGGCAATTAATTATGGGTTTTAAAACCATATATTATAATGTTAAATAAGATATAAAAATATCATATCATATAGTATAAGATATAAGTGTAACATTGTATGACTTTATGTGGTCAAAACATAGTTTATTAAACTATATATTATTACCGCATGCATAACATGCAAGAAATGAATTTATAAACTATGGTTTACAATGTTATAAATACTATAGATATTATATAGTATTAATATGATTAAATGAAACAATTATCATTAATAATATTCACATGAAATAATGTGACAATTAGTGAGAAATGAAATTTATAAACTACGGTTAGTATTAAAATAAACCTTAGGAAATTATAATACATGTAATGAAATATAACGTAATATTAAGATAAAGTTCTTAATATGAATTGCATAAAATAATGCTACAAATTGGAAATAATCATCTTACATAAGAAGATAATAATGTAACATATGATATAAGGGTAAAACTCATGAAATATTAATGTATAAGTGAATACGTGTGTATGCGCAAGCAAAAAAAAATATACATATTAAATTATATGGTATAGTTGAAACTATATAATATAGTGCATGCATACATGCAAATATATATTATATGACTAAATCAAATAAAAATAACATATGCATATATATATATATATATGTAAAAACCGAGAGTATATATAAGTATATACAATATGGTTTTAAGGTCATGAAATAATAAATGACAAGTGTTATGACATAAGTATAACTATATACTACAAGTCACACAATTACAAATTAAAGTATAGTTTATTAAGATGAATAATGGGATGTATAATATATGGTACAATATTAAATGGTTAAATAATAATGCCATATAACATTAGTGCATGAGCATAAATTGCGATGCAAATTAACGTTGCATGTATACATGCAACCATATATTATAAATGTATATTCGTATACCTAACCGGAATGGTTAAACTTAATACCTAAGTATGACCGTGAGTGTGTATTCGTATACTTATAAGTATAAGGAATAAACCCTAACGTTTGAATACGCTATAACTAAGACTTCTTTATAACCGACTCATTAAAGTAAACCCGGACGTTGGTAATTAATATGTATTACGACTGGCGAGTTCGTAAAACGATACTTTAACAAATAACTGTTGAAATCCGGGGTTGAAATGTCGGGATTACTTGTGTTGTTCGGATTTACCGAGCTTAAGTAAGTCATGTGGATTTACTTAGAGTGTGTTTGATATTTAGATCGTATCACCGACGAAGGCGGTTGATGAGCTAGTGGTCTACTGCGCAACCTAGGTCTTTGGTGAACGGTATGTAAAGGGGTCTGATCTGAGATGTCCTGAGGGCTTCCTCGGGCTCAGATATGTGTGTTGTATAACGTGTGTGATGTATGTATGTATGTGTGTGTGTATGGATTTGTAATTATGTTATGTGATGATTAATTGTTTAATTTCCCGCATCATTTAAATTGTGCGTGAACATCCTTCGGGACTAATTCAACGTCGACTATAGATCGACTTATATAAACATACATATATGTTCTATGCGATGTGATTGGTGTTACTTAATTATAACACAACTAATAATACCATTATGTACGTAATAACCTAAGTAAAGTACTTAGGTACGAGACGACATCGTCGATCTCTAGAGCACGTGTCTCTAACATGTATATGACCTAGATTACTTCTAGGCATGCGTAAGACCCTTAGGGCGGCTAAGTGATAAGTGAATTTTTTTTAACCAAAAATTATACCTTTGGTATTCGACTAACTAATTAAACACATAATGAAACATTGGTGGAGGAGAATAAGTCCAGGTAGTCCCGGACTACTGGCTGCGCATGGAGATCTCTTGAGTTGTTTTTCCCGTATCGGGTTTAGACTCTAGTGTTGCCACGAGCCTACATAGATCGTTGGTCAGTTTGTACCATTACTGGTACTCGGCCTTTGGCCCCAAACTAAATGACCCCTTTTAGGCAAAGAGGAAGACCCGAGATCTTATATCTTTGGTCGTAGTGCACTAACGCTGGTGCCACCCGGACAACTGTCCATAATAAGATACAAATACGGGTTGTCCTAACTTGACACCCACTTACATTTTGTTGTGATGTAATGAGGACCCAAGGGGTCGTGTGATTAAATGAATAACCAGACCGTTACTAACGGTACGAGTTTATTGTTGATTTTATTGAATGTGTTGTGGGCTGTTGTGTGTGATTTGTAGTGACTGCCTTAACTGTTTATTTTACCGCCATTCATGTGTTTACTGCTTTAATATACCTGTACACCGGTAAGGCATGTGACGAACCTAATAATGGCAACCATGACTATTAAGTGACCAATAGGGTCGAGGCCTGGCATACTCAACGTTTATCGCTGAGCCTTTTATGGCATACGTGCAGGTGATGATTATCACTGAAGCCGAAGAGTGGGGCCCGGGTAGTTAGAGTTTATTTACCACACGAGATCTCACAATGTATTAGGATGATTATTAGTTTACAGTGTTAATGGTATTGTATACAGTCAGGAATACATAGACGCTCACTTGTCGTTAAAGTTACTTTTGGTTTAGAATGATGTATAGGTTAGTATCTCGTTATCACTGCGGTTATGTATGTATTACCAGTGTTATTTCTTATTTAATTTATTTTTGCTTCTTTACTCGTATGGGCGAGTAATGGCGTGTGACAGCCGAGTGAGGTTTATTACCGTGTGACTTCCGCTGTGAGACGTTATTAATTAATGCTTCGTGTGTGATTATTATGTGATTACGAGTGGGGTGTTACATGGGAGATCTACACCCTAATAACCTAAGAGAAGTGACAAGAGTTTCATGCTAAGAAGATGAAGATGAAGGTACATACTAACTCTTAATTAATTAATTATTATATGTATATATTTATATGGTATATACGTTTACATATGTATATTTGTAATCATCTTAATTATATGTTTACTTGATAACAAGAGTATCGTGACACCCAATCATCGAATGCGAAAAAGAATGAATGTCGCTACGTGTTGGGTGCCAAAGGGATTAATAGAAGAGTGCCTGAATGGGTGGCAGAAGGGGAGTTGCCATCGGATATGAGCACTCTTGATGTGCACCAACTACGGAGTATGTTTTGGAAGCTTTCACATACTAAAAAAGACCGGAAAACTAGAGAGCATCTATATCCCTTCAAGAAGACTAAGGAAATTGTTGATAAGATGGTAAGTACTTTTCATTACTTTTAATTTTTTCTACAAATTCATTTTTAAAATATTAAAATTTATTATAAATCCTTTATGCATTTAATTCTAACGGGTGAACTGAATGAGCAAGTTACCCAAGGGACTTAAGTTCTTGATAGACATGATGACCAACTGTCTCATGCTCTTGGAAAGAAAGATCATCCAGGTCGAGCAGTGGGGTTAGGGGGGGTTAACATAGGGATTAGAGCATATACGTGTCATTAATGACATAAGAGTGCAGTGGAAAAAGGAGGTCATTCCTAAAATACGTCAGGGTAGTGGTGCACCCAAGCCATATGCTCGTGCTTCTAATTCTTCTTACCCCAGTTATCACAATGATTCTCCCTCATTCCCAAGCAATAACGGTGCTGCTCCTGCTGGACTGTACACAAGCGTCAAGTCCAATAACCAGGATCCTTATGCATATGTACATGTAATTTTTTATATCTTTAACTATTTTATTACTTGTCATATCTTTTATTACATATTTCTTAGTTCAATCATCTACTAATCTGATGAAATTGTAGGAACCAATAAATTGTAACCTCTTGCTCCTACACAACAATCAAGATATATGTGTTACATAAGGCGGGTGTACTCATTAGGCCCGAATGACATGATCCATGGGATACCACTATAGCTGTATCACGGGGGAGTCTTTATGGACGAACCGAATTATCAGTGTCCTGATCTAGAGCTCCATGTACCTCAGTAGGAGTACAACACAGTTCGGTCTACAAAGGGTGCATTTGTTCAGTGGCCAGCTCGTCTGATCCAGAAGTGTGTGAAGGTACGCCTAATACAAACCACTAATATAGTGATTATTGTTAATTATATGAATATGGTATGTGTAGATACTCACTTCATTACTATTATTGTATGTCGGTTGTAAATAGGCACTAAAAAGGAAATCTGCGTCTCCTGAGAAAAAGAAGTCAAAGATTAAATCCTTTGTATATAAATCATCCACCAACGTTGTTCAAACAGAAAACTTGGTGGAAGATTCCATATATGCACCCTTGGGACCAAACCTGAAATGCTTGCATGATATAATCCATGGCTTCCTAGAGGGCAGATCTTCTATCCTGCTTAGCTTTGATGATGACCTTCTTCACTACCTATACGGTGTAGAAGTTGACATGTGGATGACCGATATTAAGGACATCCTGAAATCTGGATAGGTGCCTATCACAGTGATACATTCATGCATTCTGTAAGTATTAGTTTTGTTTTATAATTAAGTTATAAATTGATGTCCTGAAATAATGTTAATTATTATATCTTTTAATTTATGAACAGGTTTTTGCATGACAAAATGCAATCGTTTGTCCTTACCAATATGGATTTTTGTGTCCTAAAAGAGCATCATATACTACTTTGAAGTGTGATACAGACTCTTGTAAGGACTACTTGTAGCGTGCGATGATTGATAACATCAAAGCGAAAAAGAAATATCTTATGCTATCATATCATCAAAGGTAATAACTTTTGTTTATCATTTTAATTTGAATAACTGTTACAGTTATTGATTTTGACATTATAATGACATGTTAGTGCTTTGGTATTACACAGTGGTCATTGAGTTCTACTGGTGTAGTGTCTGGATCGTGTGCGGGTACTATTTCTTGATCCACTGCAGGTCGGACATTAAAAAATCATCAAGATAAAACCACACCTTAGTGTGTAAGAACATTATGAACCACTTCTTTATGTATATTAACTCTTTTAATTTAACTTTATTGTGCATGGATATCCTAATTTTATTAATAGATGTTGATGATACTAGTTGCTTAGTGTATATCAAGGTGTTTTTATGACAGAGCTTGGTGTAAGGTTAAGAGGTGTCATCCCTTAGACTTCAGTGAAGGTACATGCGTCATCACTTACATGGTTATTATTGATAGTGATAGGATCGGGGTGCTGACCGAGTAGGTCTGAGGTGTTAGTCTCAGACCAACTTTGCTTGAAGAATAAATGTTTGCAGAAAATAATAACGTGGAAGCTTTTGTTTAAACTTGATAAGATAGGATTATTCTTGTATTGAAATTCAATGTGAATTACAACCTAGCTTCCTATCTTGAGATTCGACAGAAGTATTCTGTCTCATCCAACACTCTCTCTACTCTCGGCTTTGATCAATGCGTAACAAGGAGTAAAGGGGAGTGTTCTATTTGTGCTCTCTAGGTAATAAATACCTATGCTAACTGACAATATCTCACTAAGATCTCTCAAAATACTTTCTCTCTCTCAAACGGTGTTTTTCTCTCTAAGAATAATAGTCTAGAACGTCCACCGTAAGTGTTTACAATCCTATGTTTATATACTACTTAACCGTTTCCTAAAACTTCGGAGATGTCTTCACGCAGCAGCTGCTTAATTTCGGATGCGTAGGTATCGGAGGACTTAGTTGCTTCACGATCACACGTCGTGCACACATCCACGTCTCCGAGATATTCGGAGCTACTCGATAGTATCACGCCTTGGTTGACCAGAGACAGGTGTACAGGTCTTGCTGCAGAGCTACTCGAACTGGTGAGTCACAACGCCAAGTCTTTTTACAGAGCTACTCTGACTGAGGAGGCAATCATCTGCAAAACGAAGTCTCCAACAAAATTTCCCCTTTTTGCTGATGATGGCAAACTCAGTGTATCCGGCGCGAACTTTGAAGTCTTTAATGAATGTGCCTGCAAAAAGAAAACAAGACAGATCAGCTATCTCGGGAGAACAACTCACTGTTTGTTCCCCCTTAAACAAATATTCCCCCTTAAGATAGTGCAGTTGATAAGAGTAGATAAAACAGTAGTACGAAACTACTTCAGAAACTACTTAACAGAAATTAAGCCAATCCGAAACAAGGTGAGGCCTTCAGAGGCACTCGGTGCCCACACATAGTCGCCCGCATAAACCAGCCGCGGGATACACTGCTTCCCCCGTTTGCCAACATCAGGGGAAACGCACTAACAATATCCAAAAAACACATAATCCAAAAGTCACAAAACAATCCACCAGCGCAATTCAAAAGTATTCAAAAATCAGTCATCCTAGGGGTTAGAGGGGGTGGGGTAAAGGGTTAGTTATCTCCTCGGTCCATTCTTGTGTCCGCAGCCGGCGCTCCATCTTCCCCCGAAGCCTCAGAATCATCCATTGCCTTCGCTGCTGCCAGGGTTTCAGCAAAAGTCTCCCTGAACTCCTCGGCCAGTTTTTGGACTCCTCCTGTGAAGATGTTCATCGTCTTCTTGTGGTTGTTGTTGAGGATGTCGATGAGCATATCAATCTTTGTGGATAGAGTGGAGAGGTTGTTCTCGATCGCAGTGACCCTTTCAGTGAGAGTTGTTGTGTCAAGAGTGGATGTTGTGTTTGAAGGGGCTTGTTTTTTGGATGGAGGATTTGGCTTAGAGACAGACTTGATCTGAAAGGACGGTGTTTTGTTGTACAAAATGTGACCATGAATGTCGGTTTCGGTGATACAACTGGCTCTAGAGGAGGGATCGAGGGTGATTTCATAGTGGGTGAGGATTTTTGGTAGCCAAAAGACATACCCCAAAGAGTGTCGAGGTGAAGAGATGGTTGAGGCCATGTGATTGAGAATGAGTTTGGGAAGGTTTATTTTTTGGTGATGAATCAGACAGTACATTATTGCAAGATCAAGAGGGCGGACAAACTGGTTTCCTTCCTTTCTAGGTACTAGGTTTTTGATCACCAAGATATGGAGCATTTGGTGAGTATTTGACAGAGAGGGTCGGTCTAAAGAGTGACCAACTCTACTATTGGGTACAAAGAAATCATAAACCTCTTTCGCAGTTATAAACCCTAGATCAGGAAATCCAGCCCTATCATAGAATTCTAGTCCGCCAGTTGGGATGGCCAAATGAGTTGCAATAAAGTTGGAATCAAGAATTATAGCTTTTTCATGTACCTCGGTCATGATCTTCCCTTTACGAATGACGCAGTTTTGGTAGAACTGGTAGGCTTCGTTTTCATGGTAGGTTTGAATGCCGTGGAACAAATGGATCCAGTTCTGAAATCTGAGCATCTCTTCGAACATGTCGAACTCCATTGAGTGTAACCACTCCAGATCAAGTAGCTTTCCTTTCACTAAGTTTCGTGACTCAACGGAATCATCTGGTGGTAGTGAGTAAACAGCAGAGTGGGTGTCGATATGGCCTAGTCTTGGAGCAGGTGATGGTGGGACCGACTCAGAGCGAGGACAGAGTCGCTTTCTAGTTGAAATGGTTTCTTTGTCGGAGTCAGCTTGAGTTGACAAATTTGTGGTGCTTCGCGGCTTTTCTTCAGCTGGTGCTGTGACGATTGGGGATGGTGAAGACACTGGGAGTACAGGAGTGGGTTTTGAAGATGACGGTTGGCATTTAGCCCTTGAGCGAAGGGTTCGAGTAGGGGGAGGTCGGGGAACATTAGATTTGGAACGTCGGGTTTTCTTTAGGGGTGGAGAGTGTTCAGGAGCAATAGGTTGGGTTTCTAGTTCTTGTACTTCTTCTAGTTCTTTGGTAGGGGAGTTGGGTTGTGGGTTTTGATTTTCTTGGTCAGAGGGTGGAATTAAGCCAAACTGGATGTTTGTTGGGGATTTGGTTACGGTGTCTGGGGTGGGTATAATCGGAGTTGTTGGTGGTGAGGATTGTTTGGTGGGAGAGGGTGTGTTTTTCGATGGTTGTGACGCCATAGGGTTGACGATGAGTGTTGGGTCGATAGAGACGTTGGGCAATGGGGTGGTGACAGGGTGGGTGTCGATCGACATGGCAGGTGCGACGGCGGTGGAATCGGAGGTGGAGGTGGGTGTTTGTTTGGCTTGTAGAAAGGTGAGCTTGATGATTAGGGCATGGAGAAGTTGTAGATCGTCGGGTAAGTTGGCGTCGAAAAACATGGAGGTTTGCTTAGGGTTAGGGTTTGAAGCCATGGCAGGGTTGGGTTGACGGTAGTAGGCAGAGGCAGGAGAAGGCGAAGAGAGGCAAAAAGCTGGGACAGAGAGGATTAATGATAGAGGGGAAAAAAAGGTGCTGGCGTCAGAATATAAGCGGACATGGTATGTCAGGGTAGGGGTGAGCCGATTGGGTAAGAGAGTTAGTAGCGGATTACAGGGCAAAAATTTCGCGGGTTGTTTTTTTCATATGTAAAGACTCTTGTTTTTGATGTGTCGGTGTGTTGTTTATATGACAGACAGACTAGGTCATCAGATGTATTCATGCATTTCACCCAAACAATGGAAAACAGGAGAAGGAGATACAACCTTAGCTAAGTCATACGGGTCATACCTAGTTGTGAATGCAGAGTTTCAAATGGGCCTCGTTGCAACGGTTTGGTGAATATGTCTGCAAGTTGATCGGAAGTAGGAACGTACTCTAGTTGTATCATCCCTTTTTCACGCAGTCCCTTAAGAAGTGGTGACGAATCTCAATGTGTTTTGTCTTGGAATGATGAACAAGATTTTTAGATAGACCAATAGCACTATTGTTGTCATAGAAAAATGTAGTACAAGTGGGAGAAATGAGATAGTCCTGTAGTTGTTGTTGTATCCATAGTATCTATGCACAGCAAGCAGCTGCGGAGACGTATTCGGCTTCAGCAGATGACAAGGCTACCGTGTTTTACTTCTTTGAAATCCAGGATACAAGACATAGTCCCAAAAATTGTGCAGTACCAGATGTGCTTTTCCTGTCTAATAAGGAACTTGCAAAATCAGAGTCGCTGTAACCCATTAGAGTAAAATCAGTATTACTCGGGTACTAGAGGTACAAGTCATGGGTGTTTTTTAAATAGCGAAAGATGCGCTTTACACTTTGTATGTGTGATTCTTTTGGGTGTGCCTGAAATCTTGCACAGAGACATACAGCATAGAGAATGTCAGGTTGACTTGCTGTTAAGTAAAGGAGAGAACCTATCATACCTCTGTATAGTGTGGCATCAACAACAATTCCTTTTTCATCCAGATGTGGTTTTTTGGTTGTGGACATTGGAGTAGGTGTGGCTTTGGAATCCTGCGTCTTATACTTGATTAGTAGCTCTTGGATGTATTTTTGTTGACAAATTTGAGTCCCGTTCTCTTGCTGAATGATTTGAAGACCTAAAAAGAATTTTGATTCTCCAAGAGCGTTCATTTCAAACTCTTTACTCATGAGATCAGAAAAAAATGAACATAATTGAGGATTAGTGGATCCGTTGTAGTATAATGGTGAGTATTCCCGCCTATCACGCGGGTGACCCGGGTTCGATCCCCGGCAACGGCGCAATTTTGCAGACTGGTTATTGTGAGTGGTTGGAACTGGTGTAATTAAAACAATTGAGAAAGAAATTAATACTCAAAATATCCGTCGGGCGGCAAATAAAACCCGGTCGCAGTAGTATAGTAAGACAGAAGCGGCCGGGGTCAAACCGTGGGACTTATAGTGAAATAATATAGTACCTAAGCTTGTCACAAAAGGGGGGAATTAATTGACTTGTTTTTTGTAAAGTAAAGCAACAGATTAAATTAACTGAGTTAAAATGAATTAAACGGAACTCCGGGTTCAGGTTTATATAATCTGATTAATTATGCTATCTCTACCGGTTTATTAAAATAGTTTGGCAAAATTCCTGTTATTATCTTAAGGACTAATCATAGACTCATAAGAACTCGTTTACCTGAAAATGCAAGGTCCGATGAAAACTCAAGCAAGCACTAGTAAACGGAAATTAAGTGTGAGGAATTATATTCTTGCAACTGAGTACAAACTTATCCGATGAAAACAAGTTTCCTACAGATTTACGGCTTAATTAACCTATCTGCTTATCACCGATCAGATTAAAACAGATTTTGTAAAGCATTTTAATAAATTCATAAAATTTATTATAAAGGCGAGAGATAAACTTTAATCATAGCAAACTGTATTTATTTTAACCGGTAGAAATATAGATTACATAGTTAAACAAGTTACGGCTAAACCTTCGCCCGGAGTAAATCCTCTTAGCCCAACATAATTAAAAAGACAGAATGAGAAGTAAAAGAAATCATCTGGGAAAGATAATTAATTCAGCTCCACTATCTTGACTGCTAATATTCGGGCAGAGGTTGGACAAGAACAACGGTATGGAAATGGAATGTTTTTATGAAATGAGGTGTTGTATGGAATTTATGTGGATAATGTGGATGAGATGTATGATTTTTGGAGAGTTTTATGGTATTTTTTGGAGGGAAAATGGCATAAGTTTGGGGTGGAATGAGATATAGATTAATGGAGGTTTGGAGGAGTATTTATAGAGAATATAGGTAAAGGGGGAGTGGCGGTGGTTTTAACGTGTGAAGAGATAATGATTTTATCTCTTCACACGCTGCTGTTGCGCCCTGTATGCTGGCAAGATCGACATGTCCGGACCACCGTCCGGACCAGACTGGTCCGGACATGTCGATTTTCTTCTCGGGTGCGCTGGCAAGTCTTCGTCCGGACCAGGTGATCCGGACACTGGTCTGAACCAAGGGTCTTTTGCCTCTAAAATGTTCGTTTTAGCTCCAATTTGATCCCCGTTTGTTGCGTTGGAATCCTCATGAGTAAATCTACTTAATTACATGGATTTTTCCTACATTGAACATATAAAATGCATTAGTTCATATCAAAACATAAATCTTAGGAAAAAATGCATAATAAGTGGGAAACATGTCCTTCAGATATTGCAATTCATAAGGTATTTAAACCCTAAAAGTCTATATGTTTTGCACTTATCACGTAGATCTGGACAATGAGTATGTCTTCACCTTTGGTGAGAGTAAAGAGAGTTTTGTCAACCTTACCTCGGATGAATCCATGAGACAATAAGTAGGATGAGAGACGTTCATATCATGCCCGTGGTGCCTGCTTCAGGCCATATAACGCTTTGTCTAACTTGTAAACGTACTCAGGGTGCAGTGGGTCTTCGATTCCAGGTGGTTGAGCAACATAAACATCCCTATCGATGTATCCATGTAAAAATGTAGTTTTTACATCCATTTGGTTAAGTTTCATACCGCGATGGGTTGCATAGGCCACGAGTATTCGAATTGCCTCAATTCGAGCGACTGGAGCATAAGTCTCATCGTAATCAATTCCTTCAGCTTGGGCGTATCCTTGAACTACGAGTCTGGCTTTGTTACGAGAGATATTCCCTTGATCATCTAGCTTGTTGCAAAACACCCACTTGGTATCAATTGGTTTATGGTTGGTTGGACAGGAAACAAGTCGCCAGACTGAATGGCGTTGCAAAGAATGTAGTTCTTCTTGCATGGCGAGTATCCAGTCATGGTCCCGTAGGGCTTGTTCGACATTTTTAGGTTCGATTGTGGATATGAAGGCATTAAAGGCATAGAGATTTTGATGGATCTCGCTGCGTGTTTGAACACCTTTAGTGGGATCACTTAGTATTTGAGTGATTGGATGAGCAGAGGCTTGTTGGAGTTTTCTTGCGGAGTTTGATGGTAGGCTAGTGGGGGGTTCTGGTGTTTGGTGATTTTGAGTTGTGGTTGTAGTTGTGGTTTGTGGGGGAGGTTGTAGGTCATCTGTGGGGGTAGGTGAGGCATCTTTGAACGAGTCATCAGGGTCATCGTCGTTGTCGGAGGATGAGTCTGTCGGAAGAGGTGTTTGTGATGGAGGGATGGTTGCTACTGGGATTTCAATGAAGGTGGTATCTGGCGCATCCTCATGAGGTACATGTGGATTATGCTCGTAATCACTGGAGTTAGAAAGTTCTTCGAAGTGAATGTGAAGGCTTTCTTCAAGACAAGATGTTCGTTTGTTGAGTACTCTATAAGCTCGACTATGGGATGAGTATCCAAGGAAGATTCCTTCATCACATTTAGAGGCAAACTTGCCTAGATTATCTTTTCCATTATTGTGCATAAAACACTTGCATCCAAAGCGACACAGATGAGTTACAGAGGGAGGACGACCTTTGAGAATTTCATGTGGTGTTTTGCCGATGAAGGGATGAATTGACGCTCGATTCAAAATATATGTTGTGGTGTTGATGGCTTCTGCCCAGTATGAAGCTGGAAGGTTACTGTCAATGAGCATTGTTCTTGCCATTTCTACCAAAGTGTGGTTCTTTCGTTCTACTACTCCGTTTTGTTGTGGAGTATGAGCAGCTAATGTTTGATGCATGATTCCCTTTGTCCTACAAAACTTTGAAAACTGGATATTACAAAATTCTATACCGTTATCAGAACGGATTGTTTTGACTGAAGTGGACAGTTTGTTAGTGAAATACCCCAAACCTAGTTATGTTGTTTAAACACTAAAATAAGGTGTAGTAAGACTAAAAAGAGTCTTAGAAACATTAGTAAATAATTTAAACCATAGAAAACACAAACAAATGCCTTAAGGTCAATAAAGGCCAAATTGTGCTCTAAGCTTGGGATAAGCTTGGTTAAGACCTAATGAGCTTACCAAGACCTCATTTGTATACTAATGAAATATTAAACCAATTACCAAAGAAAACCAAGCTTGAAAACAAGTTAAAACACAAAATGTGCTTTAAGGAGTCTTAAAGCACGTTTTTAAAAAAATTGTCTTGTAAATGAGTTTTGAATGGCTAAATGTCCATCATTACTCTTTAATTAATATGTGTACTACTTAGTATCACATTTGGAAGTCTATATCAATGGGAAATCAAAAATTTCACATCTATATGCCTTGTTTTAGTGAATAGTAACAAAATAAGCAAGTTTATAACATATGTCATTATAAGTGTGACAATTGGTCAACAAAGACTAAAATACCCCTTGTTATAATATTGGGGCCGGTTTTTATAAGGGTGAGTCATCTCCCCCTTGTTAGTTATCAAGTAAGTAAAATTAATAAAGCAAAATACTATTTACCTTTTACTTAAATATCTCCAAAAGTGAACTTATCTTCACTTCTCATTTCCCTCTTCATTTCCCACGGTTCCAAGCTCTCTTCTATCTCCTTCTTGCTCCCCATTCACGGTTTTGCAATAGTACCACCATCATTCTTCATCTTCAACCTCTTGTAACTCCTAGCTCACTTTGCCAAATCAAAAACAAAGACCACCATTCTCTTAGCCTCATCAAGCTCTTCATTCCTATCTTCTTAAAATCCTAAGAGCTCCATTTCGGTGCCAAGAGGAATCACCATGGGAGGAGCTTGAGCTCATCTTTCACATATTGTTGTTCTCCTTTGCTTCTAGGTAAGGAAACTCAAAGAAAAATGATGTTTCCTTTATGTTTTTGTGTTGTCCGAAAATTACCCTTAATGGTGTCCTTTACCTTGCTTGTTTTAGCTTCATTTGAATCTTCCAAGGGCTTGGTGGAGTCCTCTCTTGCTACATATCAAAACTCTCTTTGATATCCAAGGTAAAACAATCATCTAAATATTCTAAGGCAATCTATGTATTTAGGGTTTACATTGAGATAAAGCATAAAGCTTGTATACTCATTGCATTATTTGTATATTGTTTAGAAGTTGACAAGAAATCAAACACCCTTACCGATTTTTAAACAAGGAAACAAGAAAGAAGTTTGTGAGGAAAAGAGGTAAATATGCTAACCTAATGTAGTTTAAAGCCTTAGGAGAAATGAGCTTATATTGCTTATGAAAATGATTTAAGGAGTCAATGGTGAATGACCTAGAAAAATGCTCTCAAGGGCTTAGTAAAAGGTATATGTATTGTTGAGTGTATTTGCAGGTCAAAGGCAAATATATTGTGGAAATTCAGTGTTTAAGATTTATGTATCTTAAGGGCCTAGGAGCCATGCTATTTAAGGGCCTAAGTGCCAAGCAATTTAAATTATGCACTATATTGTGATGTAGTGTTAAATGAGTGAAGTTTTGTGTACAAGAATATTCTTGATGGATTTTAGTGTTCTTGATTGTTTAATGGTGAAACAATGTGTTTTGGCTTAGTAATGTTCTAGGAGAGTCCATGTCAAAATTTAGGTAATGTACAAGAAGTTCTAAGTGTTTAAACAAGATTTGGTGAACTAGGAAGTGTTAGAAATGTTTAGGTATTTTACTAGAGGGGAAGTAATGTCTTAGGTGTTCTAGGAAACAAAAAGGACTTAGACATCAACTAGAAGTTTAGGTTGTTAAAAAAAAGGGGTGCTTGGGAGATGATGTTAGTGAGGAGAAAGCATTTTGGGATAGTGATTATCATAGGTGAGAAACACCATTTAGAAACCTTGTAAGAAATGTTACAAGTGTTGGTGAATTTTAAGGAAAAATTGGGTAACAAGTTAGATAAGGAACTAGGTGTGCTTAAGATGATATTTAGGCATTAGAATATACCTAAGATCATTTGGGAAGTTTATACATTAAATGGGTAAGAAGAACCATTGCAACAAGACTTAGAAAATGTTCAAAATGTAAATCTGTAGCAGTGGTCCGGGACTTAGGTCTTGGATGATGTCCCGGACCATGTATTAAAAAGGGCCGAGGATTCTTGCAAAGTCTTGGTCCGGTACTTAGGTTATGTAAGAAGTACCGGACCACCCCCTGATTTACCCCCGAGAGATTTTGCCTACATTGGTCCGGGACCTAGGACTTGTATGAAGTCCCGGACCACCCCATTAAAACAGGCCGAGGATTTTGTTAAGTGTAGGTCCGGGACCTTAGTTGGGGACCAAGTTCCGAACCACTTTAAAAAGTTAGTTTAAGGTTAGACAATGATGTCTAATGATGGGGATTAGTTAGTAATGATGTTATAAAGTTATATAAGGCATGTTAGGAGTGTAATAATGACAATTTAAAAGGTGAGAAGTTATAACAAAGTGTGAATACAAAATAACTAGTTAAGTGAAGTAGAAGTTAACAATGGATTAGTACATTAATTAACCGACGTTACTAAATGTGTATAGGATTCTTCAAAGGTGGAAACCAGTCAAAGCAAGGACCAAGGTATGGTTTTCTTGCAGTCTGTTGTCTACCGGTTTACACCGGCTTGTGTGTTGTTGGTTTTTCCGTGTGTTTATGACCTTGTAAGATTTAAGTCATGTAATGAGTTTATAGTTATTAAATATTATTGTATTGTTAAGTGTGACTCTCGCTTCCCTTGTGTGTGTCTAACAAGACCTAACCAATTGTTTGTGATTTGTATATTGAGTTCAATGTTGAACTTCTAACAAGTGCTAACGGGGGAAGTGAGGAGTCCGGTCTGTTCCGGCCACGCGTGTGAGTATGGGAGTCGATGTCATAACCGGTTCGATTCTCTTTGTATGTTATGGTTGTTTTCCAATTTGGTTTCCAACCTTCCCTTTAGCTTAACAAGGCTATTTACTGACTCATGTAGGGCCATAGGGGCATACTATGTTTTGTTCGGTGTGCTTGGGTCACTATATCCGAGGCACCTTGTGTTAAGTTATCTGTTCAATCTAACAGGACGGTGACGAGTTATGTAACGAGCTTAGCATGAGTATGGCAACATTCTCTAGGCTCTCCATGGGAACTAATTGTATTGGTTCACTTCCTAAAAGGAATTGTTCTTGTATGTTATGTGTGATGTTGTGTACAATACTCATGTTGTGATATATGTATATGATGTATGTGTTAAAATGAATGCCATGTCATCATGACAATTAGTTGCGCGTATCCCGGTAACCGATGGGCTGCGCGTTAACCATACCAGCCAAGGGTTGCTGACCCCCTCGGGGGCTTCATATTTCTTTTACTGCAGGATGAGGATCAAAGAAGTAGAATGGCTTTAGATTCTAGGATGCAGGATTACTTTTGGGTTGTTTTGGATGTTAAGCCCGGGATGCGCCTGTGCTCCCGTGGCAATATATTTTGGTACCGTTGTAGTACAGTGACGGCCGTTGTCAGTTTGATGTACAAATAGTTTATGGATGTAGTAACAAACTCGGTATTATGTTTATGTATTAATGGTTATTAGTTCTATGCTCGGGAGTTTGATCATCAGACCGGTACACTCGTATTTATTATGCCTTGTTGACCACGTGGGTGGTTAACGGCGTTGTAGCACCAAATCGTTTAGTTATTATTTAGTTGTTAAATTCCACTGCGATTACAAGTATTGTTAAGTGCGTATTAGGGGTGTTACAAAAAGTGGTATCAGAGCGAAGTATCGCTCTGATGGCTAGAATACCGAGCTTAGGGATATACCGAGTTAGGAAATCTAACCATAGTTACCTAAGCAACAGTTATGAGAAGGTTAACCACTAACTAAGTGTGGAGATACCTTATTGTCGGGAAGATGTTACAACCGTTGGACCGATAAGTGTGCAAGCACAGTGCTAATAAATGTTCATGTGAATTCAGATGTCAGGTAGACCACAAGGTCGAGGCCGTGGGCGCGGCATTGGTGATACTGGGAACTAGGGGGAGAACCCTACGGCGCAAGTCATGGCTGACGCTGTTGCGGCCGCCGTAGCCCAGATGGTCCCACAGTTATTAGCTGCGATGCAACAGCAGCAGCAACAAGGCGGTGAGGGTCAACAAGGGCCACAACCGCAACCACAGCCGCGCGAGACCAACTGGGTCAAGGCGTTGGCGGATTTGAGACCCCCGTCATTCAGTGGGGAGACCGACCCTAGTAAGCTGGAGGCGTACATCTCCGAGATGGAGACCGCTTTCGAGACCTTGGATGTTCCTGCTGGTGCCAAGGTTCGACTAGCCGCTTACTATCTGAAGGGATCGGCTCAGACTTGGTGGAAGCTGGTAAGGGAGGGAAGAGTTGGTGATCCTACCTTCCAGTGGAGGGAGTACACGGCCCTGCTGCGAGCCAAGTACTACCCGATTCATGTTTAGGAGGCCAAGCGCCTGGAGCTTGACAGTTTGAGACAAGGGGACAAGATGACAGTTGATGAGTACTACACCGCTTTTATCGGACTCATCCATCTGCTGCCGGATCTGGGCTACTCAGACCGGATTTTAGTGAACCGTTTCTATAACGGATTGAGCTACCGCCTACGCTACGGTATGGGGTCGAGCGGGTATACTACCTTGCAGGTAATGAACTACAAATGAAGTGAATAAGTGTGTACAATGTATTAATGTAAATGTGAGTTTGTTTAGCGGGGCATAACTAACACCCTAATTATAGGAGTGCTATCATGCCGCTGCAATTGTGGAGATCACCGTCCGTCTGAGGGACGAGGAGAGTGTGCTCAAGCGCAAGGCCATGAGCGAGGGCCAAGGCACGCAAGGGCAAGGGGGAGGAAAGAAGAAGAAGCCATACGCCCAGTCCCAGAAAGGACAGCAACACGGTGGCAAGGGCCAGGCCCAGACCACCACTGCTGAGGAGCCTCTGCAGCTCACCTACGCGTATGCGGCCAAGCCCTTACGCTCTTACCCACCCAAGGGTAATTAATAAATTCCACTACCGAATCTAGTGTGTATTATTATTTTGTGAAGTAAATACTGAATGTGTGATGTGTTAGCAGCTAGCACGGGCTCTGGATCGGAGCGCCACTACTATTGTAAGTGGTGTAACGGAGACCACCCCGGCAAGGACTGCAAGGGTAATGATGTGCAGTGCCGATACTGCAAGAAGATGGGGCACCGCGACTATGAGTGCTGGCAGAACCCGAACAGCAGAAACTACAGGCCTAAGGGGCAATGGAAGGGTAAGGCCACTGCGACCACCAATGGCCCGAAGACGGCAAATCAGCCACCCCCAGATCAGAGGTACACAGATTCCCAGAAGGGGAAGGGGTCGGGACCTAGCAAGGCCACCCTGCATGTGGTGGACCGGTCTGAGGCACCAGGGCCCTCTTCTAGACCAGGTACCGCCTAAACTGTTGAGTGAAATAAGTGATTGCATACCGCATTCCATGCCTGCGTGTTAGTGAGTTTAAGTAAACAACCATGTGAGTAAAGAATTAAAGTATAATGTGAGAACACCTAATTAGGTAAATTGAAAACTTAGGAACCTTCAATATTTGCTATCCAATCCCACCCACACCAAACCCTGAAGAAACCACCATCAGCATCACCGACCTTCCAATGGAGCAATGTCAGGTCATCCAACCAGGTATGATACTCTTAAATGGATACCTGACACCGGAAGCACAATCCACATCATCTGACGATGCGACGAACTGGGAGCAGCACCTGGAGGTTTCTACACACCCGAATACCCGAGCGGTTCAAAGATGAAATTGAAGATGATGTGCATGGGTAAGGACTGGAACCCTTACACCAAGACATATCAAGAAGTGCGAGCTGAAGATGGAACAACTGTACCAAGTATACCTGAGGAGTTCCTTGCGGTCGTTAACCACGCCGTCGGAATTGCTCAGCAGGTTGAAACGGATTCAATTCCAAATGTGAAAGCGGATTTATGTATTGTGAACTTCGACCAGAAAGGTGGATGGTTAGGGTTACACCAAGATAAGGACGAGTCACCCGTGTCTCTAAGTAAGGGAGTACCCGTGGTGTCTTGGTCCATTGGTGATACCGCAGTGTTTGTGTATGGCGAGCAGAAGCGTGCTGATCTCGCAAAGAAGGTAGTGTTGAAATCAGGAGATGTGTTAATCATGGGTGGGCAGTCAAGGATGCTGTACCATGGCATCAAGAAGATCAAACTGAATACCGCACCATCGGCGGTGATCAATGCCACACACATGAAACCCGGACGTTTGAATTTGACCTTCAGACAGTTTTAAAGCCTTGTATAATTATGTGATGTGTTAAACCAGTGTGTGTTAAGGATGTTGTGTGTGTTAGATATGTCAGAGATGTAAACCACCTTGTGGTGTAAAGAGAATGTTAATGAATAAAGTGGAGTTGTCTGAAGTATGTCAACCGTGTTGTTACCAAATACTTATTAGTTTGCCAATTAATTAGGTTGTGCACTCGGAATGGGAGGTATACTGAGTGTCTGCAATGAGGCAGAAGCCGGCAGGAGTGGCACAATCCTCACCGGTACCTTTCCAGTCAATGGCTTGGACGCTTCGATCTTGTTCGACTCCGAAGCCTCACATACATTTATTTCGCTATCTTTTGCGAAGAGGCTGGGGTTAGATGGTGATGAGATGCCAGATTTTCTAGTCACTCTCCCGTCGAAAGAGCGGATCAGGTGTACCCGCTACCACCGAGATGTTGTTGTACGAATCAGAGATGAATAGTTTCCGATCGACTTGATAGAGTTCGACGGACTTGGTTTTGATGTGATCATAGGGATGAACTGGTTGGAGCGGTACAAGGGCAGAATCTTGTGTGCCGAGCATCGTCTGCTTCTTCGGAGTCCATCTGGGGTTACCATATCTTACCGCCAGAGGCCCAGGGAGCCTTCGATTCAGATCATCACCGCCATGGCTATGTATCGTGAACTACGACGAGGGAGTGATGTATACCTCTGCTATGTCCAGGACATAGAGAGAGACCCAGAGTTTAGTCCTGATGTGCCGGTAGTGTTGGAGTTTCCTGATGTATTTCCTAAGGAACTGCCGGGCATGCCGCCAGCACGGGAAGTGGAGTTTGAGATTGATTTGGTTCCGGGCACCGGACCAATTGCGAAGGCGCCCTATCGTATGGCTCCAGCAGAGATGACAGAGCTCAAGGAGCAGCTGAGAAACCTACTCGACAAGGGGTTTATCTGCCCTAGCGTTTCGCCATGGGGAGCGCCGGTCCTTTTCGTGAAGAAGAAGGACGGTAGCCTCCGCCTGTGTATTGACTATCGAGAGCTGAATGCAGTTACGGTGAAGAACCGTTACCCTTTACCACGCATCGACAACTTATTTGATCAGTTGAAAGGAACATCAGTATTCTCCAAGATAGATCTACGATCCGGATACCATCAGATTGCCATCCGTGACAGTGACATTGAGAAGACAGCATTCAGAACCAGATATGGACACTACGAGTTTACGGTAATGCCATTTGGTTTATCCAATGCACCAGCCAAGTTCATGGACTTAATGAACCGCTTGCTCCAAGATCAGCTGGACAAGTCAGTGGTAGTCTTCATCGACGATATTCTTGTGTACTCGAAATCGAGGGGTGAGCACGAAAGCCACCTGAGAAGTGTGTTGCAGACATTGAGAAAGAATCAGTTGTATGCTAAATTTTCAAAGTGTGAATTTTGGTTGAAGCAAGTGTCTTTTCTTGGCCATGTGATTTCTGAAGCCGGGATCGCTGTTAATCCGGCAAAGATTGATGCAGTGCGCACCTGGCCTAGGCCGAAGACAGTTACTGACATCAGAAGCTTCCTCGGTCTGGCAGGATATTATAGGAGATTTGTGAAGGACTTCTCCAGTGTCTCGAAGCCGATGACTTCCTTGATGAAGAAGGATGCACCATTCGAGTGGACAGATGACTGTGAGAGTTCTTTCCAGAGTCTCAAGGATGCTCTAACATCTGCACCAGTTCTAACTTTACCAGACGGTCCAGATGGTTTTGAGGTCTATTGCGACGCATCAGGCAGAGGTATGGGTTGTGTGTTGATGCAACACGGGAATGTCGTAGCATACGCCTCCCGACAGCTGAAGAAGCATGAAGAGAACTACCCTACCCACGATTTAGAACTGGGGGCCATTGTCTTCGCACTGAAGATATGGCGACATCACTTGTATGGGGTAAGTGTGACGATTTATTCTGACCACAAGAGTTTAAAGTACTTGTTCACTCATAAGGAGTTGAACATGAGACAAAGAAGGTGGGTTGAGTTTCTAAACGACTACGACATCAGTCTGCAGTATAAAGAGGGTAAGGTAAATGTGGTAGCTGACGCATTGAGTCACCGAGCACACTCTCTCCATTCGCTAGTCTCTCATTCTAGTTTGGTTGAAGAGGTGCGGAGTGCTCAGATGACGGATCAGTATATGTTGGAGATTAGACAGAAGCTTGTTGATGGCACATTCGAGGGTCAGAAGTACGACTTCAGACTCCACGATGATGACCTGATTAGGCTGAATGGCCGACTGTGTATTCCGAGGAGTAGCGCTGAGCTGAAGGAGCGCATACTGAGTGAATCCCACTGTTCTACGACTTCGATTCACCCCGGAGCTTCTAAAATGTATAAGGGTATGAAACGTTACTTTTGGTGGACTAGAATGAAAAAGGATGTGAATGATTATGTATTGAGGTGTCTCACTTGCCAGAAGGTCAAGTTTGAGCACCGACGGCCTGGTGGTATGGTACAGCCAATGTCAGTGCCTGAGTGGAAGTTCCATGACATTTCTATGGACTTCGTAGTAGGGCTTCCGCCTACAAGGGGAGGTCTGAATATGATTTGGGTTGTTGTTGACCGACTGACCAAGGTGGCCCGGTTCATTCCGATGAAGGACACTTGGAAAGTGGCAAGACTTGCAGAGCTCTTTGATAGAGAGATTGTTCGGCACCATGGGGTACCGAAGACTATCGTGTCTGATAGGGATACCAGATTCCTCTCGAGGTACTAGAGAACTACACGGGAAGCGCTTGGTACCGAGCTGAAGCTAAGTACAGTGTTCCACCCTCAGACAGATGGTCAGAGTGAGCGCACCATCCAGACACTCGAGGATATGTTACGTGCATGTGCACTTAACTTTCAGACCAGCTGGATTGATAAGTTACATCTGATCGAGTTTAGCTACAACAACAGTTACCATGCTTCGATCAAGATGTCTCCCTTCCAGGCCTTATACGGTAGACCATGCCGCACGCCATTATGCTGGGATGAGTCGAGTGAGATGGTCATTATAGGACCAGAGTACCTGGAACAAGTTCAAGCAGAAGTACGACAGATCCGGGCTAACATGAAGTCAGCTCAGGATAGGCATAAATCATACACTGATGTGCGCAGACGTGACCTGGAGTTCGCCGTGGGCGATCAGGTATTTTTGAGAGTATCCCCCATGAAGGGAGTGTTTCGTTTTGGCCAGAAAGGCAAGTTGAGCCCAAAATATATGGGGCCTTATGTTGTGACGGAGCGGATCGGCCCGGTAGCTTACAGACTTGATTTACCCACCGAGCTGGGCAAGGTACATGATGTATTTCATGTGTCCCAGTTGAAGAAATATATGTCTCATCCGTCTCATGTACTTCAGCCTGAAAGGCTAACCTTAGAGCCGACCATACGATCAGTGGAGACTCCGGTACGGATTGTGGATACTAAGACTCGAGACACTCGCCATAAGTCTGTGAGACTGGTGAAGTTCTCTGGTCTAACCAGGACGTTGAGGAGGCCACTTGGGAGCTGGAAGATAAGATGAAGGCGAAGTACCCGTCATTGTTTACTTCTTAGCGTTTGTATGTATAGGGTACGGGGCGTACCCCTATTTAAGGGGGGTAGAGCCGTTTCGGTTATGTGTGTACGACATGTATTTGGATACATTGTCTGTGTTGTGTTGTCATGTTGTTAGCCGTTTCGGTTATGTGTGTACGACATGTATTTGGATACATTGTCTGTGTTGTGTTGTCATGTTGTTACCTTGTTATATTACAGACCGCTGAGTCTGAATGATGTTGTGATGTTCTGTTGTTTGGACCTTGTGTCCGATGTTATGTAAGGATGTTGTTATGGAAGTATTGTTGATATGTGTTCCCGTGTTCTAATATTTAGGATATGTGGAAGTATGAACTTTGGGGACAAAGTTCTTTTAAGTGGGGCAGATTGAAATACCCCAAACCTATTTATGTTGTTTAAACACTAAAATAAGGTGTAGTAAGACTATAAAGAGTGTTAGAAACATTAGTAAATAATTTAAGCCATAGAAAACACAAACAAATGCCTTAAGGTCAATAAAGGCCAAAATGTGCTCTAAGCTTGGGATAAGCTTGGTTAAGACCTAATGAACTTACCAAGACCTCATTTGTATACTAATGAACATATTAAACCAATTACCAAGGAAAACCAAGCTTGAAAACAAGTTAAAACACGAAATGTGCTTTAAGGAGTCTTAAAGCACGTTTTTAAAAAAATTGTCTTATAAATGAGTTTTGAATGGCTAAATGTACATCATTACTCTTTAATTAATATGTGTACTACTTAGTATCACATTTGGAAGTCTATATCAATGGGAAATCAAAAATTTCACATCTATGTGCCTTGTTTTAGTGAATAGTAACAAAATAAGCAAGTTTATAACATATGTCATTATAAGTGTGACAATTGGTCAACAAAGACTAAAATACCCCTTGTTATAATATGGGGGCCGGTTTTTATAAGGGTGAGTCATCTCCCCCTCGTTAGTTATCAAGTAAGTAAAATTAATAAAGCAAAACACTATTTACCTTTTACTTAAATATCTCCAAAAGTGAACTTATCTTCACTTCTCATTTCCCTCTTCATTTCCCACGGTTCCAAGCTCTCTTCTATCTCCTTCTTGCTCTCCACTCACGGTTTTGCAATAGTACCACCATCATTCTTCATCTTCAACCTCTTGTAACTCCTAGCTCACTTTGCCAAATCAAAAACAAAGACCACCATTCTCTTAGCCTCATCAAGCTCTTCATTCCTATCTTCTTAAAATCCCAAGTGCTACATTTCGATGCCAAGAGGAATCACCATGGGAGGAGCTTGAGCTCATCTTTTCACATATTGTTGTTCTCCTTTGCTTCTAGGTAAGGAAACTCAAAGAAAAAAGATGTTTCCTTCATGTTTTTGTGTTGTCCTAAAATTACCCTTAATGGTGTCCTTTACCTTGCTTATTTTAGCTTCATTTGAATCTTCCAAGGGCTTGGTGGAGTCCTCTCTTGCTACATATCCAAACTCTCTTTGATATCCAAGGTAAAACAATCATCTAAATATTCTAAGGCAATCTATGTATTTAGGGTTTACAATGAGATGAAGCATAAAGCTTGTATACTCGTTGCATTATTTGTATATTGTTTAGAAGTTGACAAGAAATCAAACACCCTTACCGATTTTTAAACAAGGAAACAAGAAAGAAGTTTGTGAGGAAAAGAGGTAAATATGTTAACCTAATGTAGTTTAAAGCCTTAGGAGAAATGAGCTTATATTGCTTATGAAAATGATTTAAGGAGCCAATGGTGAATGACCTAGAAAAATGCTCTCAAGGGCTTAGTAAAAGGCATATGTATTGTTGAGTGTATTTGCAGGTCAAAGGCAAATATATTGTGGAAATTCAGTGTTTAAGATTTATGCATCTTAAGGGCCTAGGAGCCATGCTATTTAAGGGCCTAAGTGCCAAGCAATTTAAATTATGCACTATATTGTGATGTAGTGTTAAATGAGTCAAGTTTTGTGTACAAGAATATTCTTGATGGATTTTAGTGTTCTTGATTGTTTAATGGTGAAAACAATATGTTTTGGCTTAGTAATGTTCTAGGAGAGTCCATGTCAAAATTTAGGTAATGTACAAGAAGTTCTAAGTGTTTAAACAAGATTTGGTGAACTAGGAAGTGTTAGAAATGTTTAGGTATTTTACTAGAAGAGAAGTAATGTCTTAGGTGTTCTATGAAACAAAAAGGACTTAGACATCAACTAGAAGTTTAGGTTGTTAAAAAAAAAGGGGTGCTTGGGAGATGATGTTAGTGAGGAGAAAGCATTTTGGGATAGTGATTATCATAGGTGAGAAACACCATTTAGAAACCTTGTAAGAAATGTTACAAGTGTTGGTGAATTTTAAGGAAAAATTGGGTATCAAGTTAGATAAGGAACTAGGTGTGCTTAAGATGGTATTTAGGCATTAGAATATACCTAAGATCATTAGGAAGTTATACATTAAATGGGTAAGAAGAATCATTGCAACAAGACTTAGAAAATGTTCAAAATGTAAATCTGTAGCAGTGGTCCGGGACTTAGGTCTTGGACGATGTCCCGGACCATGTATTAAAAAGGGCCGAGGATTCTTGCAAAGTCTTGGTCCGGTACTTAGGTTATGTAAGAAGTACCGGACCACCCCCTGATTTACCCCCGAGAGATTTTGCCTACATTGGTCCGGGACCTAGGACTTGTATGAAGTCCCGGACCACCCCATTAAAACAGGCCGAGGATTTTGTTAAGTGTAGGTCCGGGACCTTAGTTGGGGACCAAGTTCCAGACCACTTTAAAAAGTTAGTTTAAGGTTACACAATGATGTCTAATGATGGGGATTAGTTAGTAATGATGTTATAAAGTTATATAAGGCATGTTAGGAGTGTAATAATTACAATTTAAAAGGTGAGAAGTTATAACAAAGTGTGAATACAAAATAACTAGTTAAGTGAAGTAGAAGTTAACAATGGATTAGTACATTAATTAACCGACGTTACTAAATGTGTATAGGATTCTTCAAAGGTGGAAACCAGTCAAAGCAAGGACCAAGGTATGGTTTTCTTGCAGTCTATTGCCTACCGGTTTACACCGGCTTGTGTGTTGTTTGTTTTTCCATGTGTTTATGACCTTGTAAGATTTAAGTCATGTAATGAGTTTACAGTTGTTAAATATTATTGTATTGTTATGTGTGACTCTCTCTTCCCTTGTGTGTGTCTAACAAGACCTAACCAATTGTTTGTGATTTGTATATTGAGTTCAATGTTGAACATCTAACAACTGCTAACGGGGGAAGTGAGGAGTCTGGTCTGTTCTGGCCACGCGTGTGAGTATGGGAGTCGATGTCATAACCGGTTCGATTCTCTTTGTATGTTATGGTTGTTTTCCAATTTGGTTTCCAACCTTCCCTTTAGCTTAACCAAGGCTATTTTACTGACTCACGTCGGGCCACAGGGGCATACTACGTTTTGTTCGGTGTGCTTGGGTCACTATATCCGAGGCACCTTGTGTTAAGTTATCCATTCAATCTAACAGGACGGTAACGAGTTATGTAACGAGCTTAGCATGAGTATGGCAACATTCTCTAGGCTCTCCATGGGAACTAATTGTATTGGTTCACTTCCTAAATGGAATTGTTCTTGTATGTTATGTGTGATGTTGTGTACAATACTCATGTTGTGATATATGTATATGATGTATGTGTTAAAATGAATGCCATGTCATCATGACAATTAGTTGCGCGTATCCCGGTAGCCGATGGGCTGCGCGTTAACCATACCAGCCAAGGGTTGCTGACCCCCTCGGGGGCTCCATATTTCTTTTACTGCAGGATGAGGATCGGAGAAGTAGAATGGCTTTAGATTTTAGGATGCAGGATTACTTTTGGGTTGTTTTGGATGTTAAGCCCGGGATGCGCCTGTGCTCCCGTGGCAATATATTTTGGTACCGTTGTAGTACAGTGACGGTCGTTGTCAGTTTGTGATGTACAGATATGTTTATGGATGTAGTAACAAACTCGGTATTATGTTTATGTATTAATGGTTATTAGTTCTATGCTCGGGAGTCTGATCATCAGACCGGTACACTCGTATTTATTCTGCCTTGTTGACCACGTGGGTGGTTAACGGCGTTGTAGCACCAAATCGTTTAGTTATTATTTAGTTGTTAAATTCCGCTGCGATTACAAGTATTGTTAAGTGCATATTAGGGGTGTTACAGTTAGTAATCATTTGGAACAGAGTTTTGAATTCAGAAAATGTCTCCGATTTGTTCTTAAGAAAAAGTACCCATGTCTAGCGTGAGTAGTCATCTACGATGACTAGAATGTACTTCTTACCACTCTTGCTTTGAACACGCATTGGTCCACATAGATCCATGTGCAGTAGATCCAACGAAGATGTTGTAGACATCTCTGGTTTGCCTGGGAAGCTTGCTCTAGAATGTTTCCCTTGTACGCACGCAGGATAGAGTGAGTCTGTGTGGAAGAAGTTTGTCTGAGGAAGCCCAACTACAAGATTTCCGTTTTTGATTTTGTTTAGAAGTTTGTCGTGTGCATGACCTAAACGGGAGTGCCATAAGGAAATATTTCTGCCTTGTACACTGAGACAGAGAGTGCCGTCTAGGTTAGGGTGTTCAAGAGATAACTTATAAAGATTGTTCACCCTTACACCAGTGGCTTTCAGAAGACCTGTTTACTCAACAAAGATTTTGCAGTCAGAGGCCGAAAAGAGAACAACGTTAGAGAGATCACATATCTTAGAGATACTTAGAAGACTATGTCCAAGAGCATCTACTAAATTGACATTTTCTATCTTAAAGTAGGAGGGATTACTGACGGTTCCAATACCAATGATTTCACCATGAGCATTGCCGCCGAAAGTTACCTTTCCCCCATGGTGTTGAGAGAGAGTCGTAAACTTTTCAGGGTCTCCTGTCATATGTCGTGAGCACCCACTATCTAGAAACCAAGAGTCATTGTCCACGGTCTCCTCTCCTTACAAAACAATCAGAGGTTAAACTTGGGAACCCAGGCGAACTTGGGTTCCCGTTTTGAAGCAAAAGAGTTGTGAAGATGTCTTGCTTTAGACAGAGTATGTAGACGTTGCATATTGAAAGATAAGTCTCTGCCAAGCTTGTGACAAGATGAGTGAATGTGCTCGTCGTAACCACAGTAGCCACAAATTAATAGAGAAGGTAGGTGAACATACTTCCTTTGCCAATGAAATTTGTTTTCAAATTTTTCTTTTTGGAATTTTCTTCGTTGAAGATCGTTAGGTTTTGAAGCCATTTTGGGCAGATTGACTTTGCCTTTGTTTTTCAGCCAGTGAGGGGGATTCGATGATGAGGCCGATTCCATCTGTGACTTTTTAAGAGCGATTGTCAGGGAATCGACCTCTTTCTTGAGTTGAATTTTCCTTTCATTTGACTCACAGAGTTTGTTTTCAAAGAATTTTGTTTTTGCATGGCAGCGACCTCATGAACAAAGGTAATTGGTTTGAAGAATTTTTGAGGGATTTCGGAAAATTTTTCTGTAAGGACATGACTTAGGTTCTTAAATAGTTGATGAGACTGTGAGTATCTCTTAACTCACTTTTAAGTTTTTCGGCCTTTTCTTCAGACTTTTGAAGTTTGAGACGGTCGTTGTTGACATGACCTTTTAACGCATGAATTTCTTCGTAAAGAGAAGCTATCCTTTCTTGTTCTTCAGTTAACTAGAATTCAGGATGATTGGGGTCTATGTAGTAAGTGGATAAATCTAAAGAAGGAACACCATATGAGTCTGAGAAATTTTCAGTTACCTCTGAAGAGAGACTCTTGCATACCTGATTTTAGTGAGACATGAAGCAGATTAAGCTTGATGTTCCGATCTTAGGTTCTTTCGAGTCAGAATCTCCCCATGCTGAATTTGCCATCAGTGATGATTGCTCCCAATCATCTTTCTTCTTAAGTGGACAGTTGTTGGCGTAGTGCCCCTGTTTCAGGCATTAGAAGCATACTCGGTCTCCGGTTCCAGTATTCCCTTGCTGATTATGATTGATATGGTCAATTTTGGTTTTGGCTAAACCTGTTTGGACTGTTTCTTTCTTATCGATCTCGTATGAACTTCTTAAAGTTCTTGACCAGCATGGCCATATCTTCGAAAGTATTTGATGATCCTTCCTCTATTATGTCGTCAATCAGAGTGTCTCATAGCTGCTGGATTAAGTCTTGATTTGGAGAGGTAGTCTCATAATGGAGCGACTCATTCTAGTGGGCTGGTATCTAGCTGGATGTGGTCTTCACGTGCAAAGCTTGATTCACATTAGAATAGGAGACAGTGTGGTTTAAGTGAGAAGCATTACCTCTGTTTTTGATGTTCATTTTGTATTTGTTGGACTGAAGATAGGACCCTAGGTCAGTCAAGGTCCATTTTTCTAGGCTTTTGGAAGCCTTCGTGGAGATAACACTCTTGGCCCATTCTTCACCCAGACTATCCAGAAATTTGTTGTTGATATTTTCGTTTGACTCTCCAATCTGCAGCTCTTCCATGGTAGTAGTGAGTTCAGTGAATCGTGCAAGCATGTCGCTGAGGGATTCTCCAGGCTTTCCCATGAAGTTTTCGTAGTCCATCTTCAGCTCTTGTATTTTTGATTTTTGAAGCTCGGTATTGCCTTCGTGAACAGCTCGAAGGTGATCCCAAATGTATTTTGCTACTTTGATGTGATACACTCTTCTTCTTTCCGGTGGAGAGAGACTTGTGTATATGACTCGTACGGCTTGGGCATTTAGCTCAACACATCTGCGCTCCTCAGCCATATAAGAGCTTGGATCTTTCCCTTCAGGTACTGGGAAGATTCCTTTTGTCACTATCGTCCAGAGTTGTTGATTGAGTGACTGGAGGTGCGACTCCATCTCGTTTTTCCACATATTGTAGTTTGTGGAGGTTAGCTTTGGGTTTTCCACCTGCATTCTATTGTTGTTGTTTGAATTTGAGATTTCCGCCATTTTGAGAGATTTGTCAGCCAACGCAGGCTCTGATACCTCTTGATAGGTTCGGGGTGCTGACCGAGTAGGTCTGAGGTGTTAGTCTCAGACCAACTCTGCTTGAAGAATAATTGTTTGTAGAAAATAATAACGCGGAAGCTTTTGTTTAAACTTGACAAGATAGGATTCTGCTTGTATTGAAATTCAATGTGAATTACAACCTAGCTTCCTATCTTGGGATTCGACAGAAGTATTCTGTCTCAACCAACACTTGCTCCACTCTCGGCTTTGATCAATGCGTAACAAGGAGTAAAGGGGAGTGTTCTATGTGTGCTCTCTAGGTAATAAATACCTAAAAGCTAATTGACAATATCTCACTAAGATCTCTCAAAATACTTTCTCTCTCAAACGGTGTTTTTCTCTCTGAGAATAATAGTCTAGAACGCCCACCGGAAGTGTGTACAATCCTATGTTTATATACTACTTAACCGTTTCCTAAAACTTCGGAGATGTCTTTACACAGCAGCTGCTTAATTTCGGATGTGTAAGTATCGGAGGTACTTAGTTGCTTCACGATCACACGTCGTGCACACATCCACGTCTCTGAGATATTCGAAGCTACTCGATAGTATCGCGCCTTGGTTGAAATACCCCAAACCTAAGTATGCTAATTAAACATCAAATTATGATGTAGTAAGGCCAAGATATGCCTTAGAAAGATTGGTAGACAATTTAAACCAAGGAAAACACAAGAAAATGCCTTAAGGGCAATTTGGGCAAAAACGTGCTCTAAGCTTGGAGTGACTTTGATTGGCACCCAAATACCAATATAAGACTTTTGTAATATGCTAATGGACATTTTAAATCAATTACCAAAGAAAACCAAGCTCAAAAACAAGCTTAAACACAAAATGTGCTTTAAGACTCCTTAAAGCACCTTTTTGAGAAATTATCTTAGAAATGAGTTTTGAGTGGCTAAATGCCCATGATTACACCTTAATCAACATGTGTACTAATTAGTATCACATTAGGAAGCCTAAATCAATGGGAAACCAAAAATTTCACGAATATGTGCACTAATTAGTGAATAGTGCTCAAATAGTGCTAGTTTTGACTTAAGTCAACCTTAATTAGTTAAATGGCCAAACAAGGCCTTATGTATTTTAATTAGTAAGGGGGGGACGGTTTTAAGGGGATGAGTCACCATAGACTTCATCAAATAAGAAAATAAGAAGAGATAAAGTAAAGAAAGTTACTATTTGCTTTTATAAAGCAAAATATCCTTTATTAGCCTACCTCTCTTCTTCACTTCTCTTCTTCACCAACGAGTTCCTCTTCTTCTTCTCTGTTCTAAACCGTTCCCAACCAGCTCCATACTTGTTCCACCTTGATTTGTCCATAACTTGCTCATTTTAGCTCCAAATCAAAAACTAAGCATAGATTTCTCTTAGTTAGACCAAGGCCTTGCTTCCTATCTTTTCAAAATTTGAAAAGCCTCATTCTGGAGCCATGGGAAATCACCATTGAAGGGGGAAAAATAAGCTTGGAGGGTGCATTAGCTTCTCCATTCTCTTAAGGTAAAGAATATGTAAGAAAAGTTAGGTTTCCACCATTTCTCCATATTACCGAAAATTACTACTCATGGGGCTTCGTTTTTATCCATTGTTCTAGCTTGATTATATTCTCCAAGGGCTAGAGGAGGTCCTTCTTGATTCATATCCAAGCCTACCTTAAGACTTCAGGGTAAAATATTCATTATAAGACCTTAAAACACATTTTTAACCTAGGTTTTCATTCCTTAAGGTTAGTGTATTTTTTAGCACTCATGTGAGTCATTGAATATTGATTAGAACATTGGAAAAGGAAATTTAATGAGTGGCCGAGATTCATTCAAGAAGAAGGTCTAAGGAGGAAGTAAAGATAAGCTTGGAAAAACAAGGTAAAATGCTTACCTAATGGTGGTTTAAGTTTTAAGGGGCGGTATTTAGATAAGTACTAACGTAGCTTAAAGCTTACATTATGTAATGGGTTATATAACCTAGGAAAAAGAATTTAAACAAGCTTATGAACTTGGGATTAAGGAGCCAATGGGAATGAGTTAGTAAGATAAGTTTAAGGTGTTTTAAGAGCATTATAACTACTATGAGATTGATGGGTGTAATTGCAGGTTGAAAGCTACTACATGTGGGAAATTCAGTGTTTAAATTTATGTCATTCAAGGGCCTAAGAGCCATGTCATTTAAGGGTCTAAGAGCCATGTCATTTAAGAGCCTTAGTGCTATGCAATTTAAGATTATTGCACTATATTGAGTTTATTATGAATGAGTTGATTTGGGTGAGAATTATGATGAGAAAAAGGTTTGATGTGTGTGAGATGATTGAATGAGAAAAACCATGCATATGGGCATGATAATATACTAGAGGAGCTATGGCAAAATTTGAATGAAAATGAGTTAACAACGGTGTTCTTGAGGATTACAATGACCGAGAGTCGTCGAGGAGGAATTAGAGGTAAGGAGGGTTTAAGATTGTGTACTAAGTTTTGTTCATGGTTGTATTAAGGGTGAAAAACTAAATGTTGGGTATAGAAATATACTAAGGAAGCCATGTCAAAATTTGGAGAGGAAACTAAGTGTTTAAGGTGTTCTAAGGAGATTTTATGACTAAGGAATGTTCTAGTGATCACTAAGGGTTGTTTTGGTGAAAATGGATAAACTATGGAGTTCTTGAGTACTAGGAAGACCTAGGGTTGTATAAAAGGGACTAGGGGTTATAATGGTGAGTTTTATGCACCAAAACCATGGTTAAAGAAGCTAGGAAACTTGTACAAGGTTTGAAGGAAAAATAAGGTATAATGACTTGTAAGGATGTAAGCATGTGCAAGATTATATATAGCTTTGAGAAGTTTAAGTAAAGCAAATGGGTGTGCAAAATGATGCTTGAGGAGTAGTTAAGATGGTGGTGAAGAAACATAATGATTAGTTGAGGTCTTAGGCAAAGTCACAAGAGGGAAGTGTAAGGATTCAAGTGTTAAGTGTAAGAATTTTGTAAGAAATTGAGTGTCAAGTTTAATGATTTTTTAGGAAGGTTTAGTGCATGTTTTAAGGTGTTTAAACATGTAGGAAACATGTGGAAAGATTGTGGAGTGAGTGGGAAAAGATTGGGGTGAATTTGGAGTTCAAAATGAGGAGAAAAGCACTTTGGAAAATAGGTTTTGTAGTGGACCGCCCCTAGGGACCGCCCCTGTGGGGAGGTCCAGGCAAATTGTGCAGGAAATTAGCTTCTGGTTGGGACTGCCCCTGGGGACCGCCCCAGAGGGGCGGTCCAGTGCAGAGAAAAAGAAAAAAATATGTTTTGGCTTCTAATGATGGGGGATTGAATGGTAATGGTTTTAGATGATGTTTAGGCCTTGTTTGGTGACATGTAAAGGCCTTAAGAGGTGTAAACAAGTATGAGGTGTAATGAGAAGTGATTAACTTATATGATTAAGTTTAAATTAAAATGACTTAGTGGTCCAACATTAGGGAGTGATGATGATTAGAAAGATAAGCATATAATGACTTAAGAGATTAGGGTAAGTAAATGATTTTAAGTGTTCAAGATTAAGTTTATAAGAACTTAAGTGGTGTTAGATGGGGATCATTAGTGACCAAGTGAGTTAAGTAAGTTAGCTTTATTGGAAAAGTAATTAACAACCTAAAATTGAATGAATGTTTTAGGGTTTGAGAATTTGGACTCCAGAGGAGAGTAAGCAACCGAACGACCAACGGTGAACGGTACAGTTCTTCTTGTGACCTGCTTGCTAACGAGGTGTCCCTCGGCTTGTGTGCTATTTGTTTTTGTGTGCTCACTAAACAAGATAAAGCATGCAACCGGAACATTATGTTTATTGTATTGTTGTGTGATGTTTGAAAACTAATACAACTTACCGTGAGAACCTACTAACTAACGTTTAGTAAGGAATTGTGTGAGACTAAGGAACACTCCCTAATATTAGTTTGTTAAAAACCGGAAGAGGTTTAACCAACAAACATTGTCTTAAGACTTCTACTAACTGGTACTTGGGGGGAGTGAGGAACCCGGGACTGACTCCGGTCATGCATGCTAAGGAAAAGGGGTTGGTATCTAAAGCAGATCCGACTTCTGCTTAAGGACTTGTCTTCGGACTTGTAGCCTAGGGTCGGTTGACCGGCTCAGCTACATTGGACATCCAGTCCAAGGTAGGTGGCTTTAAGATGGTGTGGGGGGATCTAGCCTACATCCCCAACAATTTAAGAATGTTGTTTATTGCTGGTAAGTGTCCTGCTGCTGGCTAGGGTTAACCAAGCCTTATGAAAATAAACAACGAACTAAGGGTTAACCAGTTCCCAATGAGAGAACGGTTGGCATATATGAGATAAGGTTTGAGATAAGTTGCAACCATTCCTATTTAAAGGATGGTTTGTATTATAAGACTGAGATAAGCAACATCCATTCCTTTTTAAAGGATGGTTGTTTTCTAAGACTAAGATTGAGGTAAGATAAGGATGGACTAAGATTAAGAGAAAACATAACCTAAGGAGTTAAATAATTAACCCTCTAATTAAGGGAACGCATTTAAGTCGTTCATTGTGTTTGAACTTTGATTGTTCATAATTGGTTTGTTGTTTATTGCACCTTCTATTATGTTGTGCATCTAATAAACCTCCATGCTATGGACAATTATTCGTCGTAGCCACGTTAGCTTGGGGGCCATGAGAGGATCGTACCAGCATTCGTGCTGACCCCCCTTTGGGGGCTGTTTTTACTACACAGGTGAACGTCAGGAGGCGGCCGTCGCGAGAGTAAGATGGGGTACAAGCGTTACGGGTTAAGTGTGGCCTACGAGTTGTGCATGTACACTCGTATGGCAATTTGAGTTAGTAAGATGTATAGGATGTGATGTAACGCCCCTACTTATCATAAATACAGCGGAAATAAAATACTAAGGCGATTACAGATCATCGGGTTCCAAACACCCGGCACCAAACCTCACCAATTACAACTTATGATATTACAAATGCTACGGTCTGAACTCGAGAAAACATACATAAAAGAATAATAACAAAATACAATAGCTCTCCAAAGTTCCTAATTCCCACCCATACACTCATACTCTTCGTGGCTACCTGTATAGCAATTCGTACCTGCGAGATGAAACCAAGTAGCCCACCCCAGGAGGGGTGAGTCAGTTCCCTGGAATGGAACTGGTACAACTCTCCAAAACAACAGTTTAAAAGCATAACTCTTAAAAATAAACAATAAGATGAAGCCAAACACTTAGAACAAAAGCAGAAGAACAAGGCACACCAAAACACCAAGTCAAAGATAACAAGTCAAGGATAGAGATAAATAACAAGAAGTAAAGTGAGTCAACTAAAAGAAACCACGCCAGAAGTTAGTGAACATCCATTGCTTAAGTTAGATTCAGTTCCAATTAGGATTAGAAAGACCCAAGTAGTCACAAGGACTAGGAATGAAAAGATATCCAAGAACCCATAACTCAAGAGTGGAATAAACCAATTGGGAGAGATGGCCCCCACCGCCAGTCAGTTGTCACAAGGACGAGGTAAACAGACCTCCGCTGTCAGTTGTCCATATGGACGAGGTATAGCAGACCTCCGCTGCCACCGACCCGTTCTCAGTCATCGGTGAAAAGTGAGTGCACCACTTATTAGAAAAATCCATACCCAATACCAAGATTGACATTTCCCATATTCCCACTAGACTATTAACTGTACAAGTGCAATACCAAAACACTCAGTCCTACAGAGTGCAGAGGCGTAAACCCTCAACAGTCAATATCTAATGAGACAACCAGATAAAGGAACCAATGATCATGAGTTGTACATCCAAGGCTCAGTTAGTCACAACAGGCTGAGTTAGTCACACAAACAATTTCCTTTCAAGATACATTCAAACTCATTTAGCGTTTCTCAAAACGTTCCATAAAATTCATCACCAAAAGCATCTGAGTACGAGAAATCGTACCTGGTATATGTAGAAGCAGTAACCAAACTTGAAAATGCGAACTACTTCCACTAATCACCTATAATTAAAGTATTCCAAGCATTGATTAGTTAAGGTACTATAACGCTACACATCCTCCATTCTTATTAGTCTAGTTTTGTTTTACAGTTACCCTCCTAAGGATCTGGCTAGATCTCGTAATTAAATCTTTAATGCATACTTAACTTATTCCATTTACCCACTCCTGATTATAGGTTTAGTTTAATTAAACCCTTTGGTTACGCTTGGCTAACTTACTTTCACCTATTAAGGTTTAATGTATTTCCCCCCTAATAGTCCACCTAGATGTCACATTAACATTTGATATTTTTAAGCCACGTATGAATAAGGTTTATCCCAATTTTCCCTCTTAATACGTTTCCCATAAGGTATGTTACTACTTTTATTTACTTCTAATGTATTTATATACACTTATATTTTCCTTAGGATTTATCCAAAACATTCTTTAAGAAATTCTTATTGTATTTAATTATATTAATACCTTTTAGACATATCCACAACTGATATATGGTTTATAAAATAAAGTGTTTGCCCTAGTTTAATTAAGCATATTAACCTCCATAATAATAATATGTAGTTTAGTTTAATACCTCGATTTAATATAAGTTCCCATTTTATTTTCTCATATAAGTATATTTATGTGTAAACAACTTTTACTTCACCTAAAAGATAATACCCAAAATATTTATAAACATACTGTTATAAAATGTTAATTTAGTTTTTTATTTTCCCCAACCTAAAAAGCTTATTAACAAACCATACTTTAATTTTTGTTACATTAAAAACCATATTTATAAGTTATTCTTATGAAAATTCCATAAACATAATTTTTAAACCTATTTACCCTTGTCCAAAAATTCCCAAATTTAATATATAATAACTATAACATTTTAGACATATTATAAAATTTTTATTTCATAAAAATCTTTTAAATTACCCAAATAATTCCATAATACTCGTAACTTGCAAAAATCATAACTTATGTTTAAAACTCAAAACCCATATTAATTTACATCAAAATAAACTAGATTTATAAGGAATCTATGGTTAAAATTTCAAGTCAAAATACATTCGGGAAGGCCATTAAATAAATCTAGCAAGTTAGGACTTTATTCTGGAAAATATATACTTATTACAACTTAAATCCCACGATCTAATCTCGGCCGTCCATGTTTATTAACTGCGATCGACGGCCCAGAACTCGCGAGTTCTCAGCATCTCCCCTTCCACCCGAGTACTAATCACCTATATCTCACAATCTACAGAACGAAATTCGATGATTCTTGTTCCTATCGATTCGTAATCAAATTCCGGTTCTAATGGTACCATTTCCCCAATTATCATGCAGAATCGAGCAGTTTCGAATCTGGGTTCGAAGTTAGGGTTCACAGTTTTAGTTCGAATTCAATTTCACAAATTCTCCCATTGTAATGCATAATAGACTAAATTGGCATGTGGGTTTGATCGGTGATGAAATTTCGAATGGCATCAACGGAGCAATTTGATCAGAAACTTACCGGAATTGCATTAACGAGAATCCAATCGAGAATTCTGGAAAACGTTATTTTGTGCGGTTCAGGTATGCCACTTCTCGAATCAACTCGCACCAACTGAGAGAGATTGATTCATGTAACCTATCACAATCCAAACTAGACATGTAACTCTAGATGTAGTGGAAGAATCATTGATTTTGATGAACTAGGGAGAAAGTTACAGATCTCACAAGATCCGTGTTTACCTAGTTGGTTTCGGGATGAACTGGGCAGAATTACCGCGTGATCGAGTAGGCAACTTTAGACAGATTTATCTCCCAAACCAGTGCGAATCAGCCTTGGCCATCAACATGAAAGTTATAGAGGGATTAGAGATCTTCAAAACAAGCTAAAGAACACGAAATTTGGATGAGAAATGAAGAAGTTATGGCGTGACGAAGTTTACCCGATTCAGGAAAAACCGTTCTGGGTTACGAACTCGCGAGGAGTAACTTTGGATCAACTTTCCGATCATTGTAGAAGGAGTTAGATGGTGTGAGTAATGGTTGGAAAGAGGAAAGATAGGAGAATCGAATGAAACAAACGGCATACCAAATGGTGGAGTAGGGAAAAAGATATAGGCGTCTAAAGATCGACCTGACATGCCAAAACCGCTGGAAACTCAACGATTGGTACGGGTGCTGACTGGGCGCGACACGTGTCCTGGACACGTCAGCATCCTTCAAAATTTTGGCTCTAAACTTCAATTATCATAACTTTGGCTAGGATGATCCGTTTTTAACGTTCTTTTTATCGATCTTCATGGTTTTTCATAACCTATTTATTGGTATAGGTTTCATGGCCTGGTTTGACCATTCTCAAAAAGTCAACTCTAGCAAGGCTTAATAAGCTTTAAGGTTTCTAGAATTTTATATTGACTTTTATGTTTCAAAACAATGTTCCAACACTTCCTAAAATCTTTATAATATATTTGGAGTGTTTAGAAATTTTCCCAAGATTTATTGACTTATAAATCTTATTATTAAATTCATAATACTATATAATAATGTATAATAATTAGGGTTAAATAGGAGAAAACCCCTAAATAAATTTCACAATTCCATATAATAATTTAATATTCATATTCCATATAATAATTTAATTTTTAATAAAAGAAATCCCCTAATTTAATTAATTTAGGGGTATTTCAGTATATCCCCCTTAAAAGAAACTTCGTCCCGAAGTTTAACACCAACTAATAGCTACTCACACCACATCAGGTGTGCTGTCAAGAATTACCAGAATGTTCATCCAATAACAATCCCAACCAAAATTCCATACCAATCCATACCAATGTAACTTCTCCACATCTATTTCCACTCATTTCCATTTCCAAATTCCACGCAAGATTATTCATCGTCAGACCAAAACCAAGATTTTCATAAATAGAAATCAAGATCACACAATGTATAAATCAACATGCATACACCTCTCCATCATTCTACTAACAAAACAAACAGGGCATAATCTGGATGAGGTGACGAAGGAAGAGTATGCACTACCCCCCCCCCCCCCAAAAGAGCCAAGGTACGCCCTCGTACCGCTATGAACAAGAACCCAGTAAAGGCAAGAATACAAGGAAATATCATGGAAATAGGTGGGTACTTCACTCTCATAGAGTCCTCAGTCTCCCAAGTAGCTTCTTCAACCCCATGATGCTCCCAAAGAACCTTCACTAGCTTGACTGATCTGCCTCTCGTTTCCCGGACCTTCGTGTCCAGGATCTGAATGGGAGTCTCCTCATATCTCAGTGTAGGTTCAATCTCTAATCTCTCTGGCTGTAGCACGTGAGAAGGGTCAGGTACATACTTCTTCAGCTGCGATACATGAAACACGTCATGTACCTTCCCCAACTCCGCTGGTAGGTCTAGTCGATACGCTGCTGGGCCCACGCGCTCCGTAATCCTGTACGGACCAACATACTTAGGGCTTAGCTTCCTCTCATCCCAAATCTGAAGATACCTCTCATCGGAGACACTCGTAGGAAAACCATATCACTGATCTGAAATTCAAGCTCTCTGGTACGCTGATCCCCGTAAGATTTCTGCCTAGACTGCGCTGCCCTCATGTGCTGCTGAATAACTCTGATGTCATCCTGTCTCTGAATATACTCTGGACCAATCAAAACTGTCTCAGCAGGGTCACTCCATGATAAAGGTGTCCGGCACGGTCTGCCATACAGAGCCTGAAATGGGGCCATGCCGATAGACGAGTGATAGGAGTTGTTGTAGGAGAACTCTACCAAGTGTAGACGCTCTATCCAACTCCCCTGATAGTCTAAGGCGACCGCTCTCAACATATCTTCCAGTGTCTGAATCGTCCTCTCGGTCTGCCCATCTGTTTGAGGGTGGAAGGCTGTGCTAAGTCGCAACTGAGTACCAAATGCCTCCTGCACCTGACGCCAAAATCTACTAAGGAAACGTGCATCACGATCGGAGACGATCGTCTTCGGTACCCCATGGTACCGGATGTGCTCTGTGGTGAACACCTCAGCTAGTTTGGGCACCTTCCATGTGTCCTTGATAGGTATAAACTTAGCTGTCTTAGTTAACCTATCGACTATCACCCAAATTGTGTTCAATCCACCTCTGGCTGGAGGGAGACCGACCACAAAATCCATACTAATATCGTCAAACTTCCAGCACGGTACCGGTAATGACTGAATCTGGCCTCCTGGTCGCCGATGCTCGAACTTCACCTTCTGACAGGTGAGACATCGCGAGACGAAGTCTGCTACATCCCTCTTCATCCCGCTCCACCAGAATAGCTTCTTTAAATCCTTGTACATCTTGGTGGCTCCAGGATGTACTGACAATGTAGAGGAATGAGCTTCAGAGAGAATCCTGGTCTGAAGTTCTGTCGCATCCTGAGGAACGCAGAGTCTGCCTCTGACTCGAAGGTGTCCCTCGCTGTCTAGCTCGTAGTCATACTTCAGACCATCAGTCAACCCATCTGCTAATTTCTGCCTGATACCCTGTAGATACACATCACTATCCTGAGCTGCATATACCTCCTCAGCTATCGTGGTCGTCTCTATGAGAGCAAGAAGTGAATGTGCTCTTCTGCTCAGAGCGTCTGCCACGACATTACCTTTACCCTCAGTGTACTGGAGGTCGATATCATAATCAGCTAGTAGCTCGATCCACCGTCGCTGTCTCAAGTTCAGCTCCTTCTGGGTCCAGATGTATTTCAAACTCTTATGATCTGTCATAATTCGGACCGTGGCTCCATACAGGTAGTGTCGCCAGATCTTCAAGGCAAAACTATGGCGAGGAGCTCAAGGTCATGTGTGGGATAATTTTCTTTGCTTCTTCAGCTGTCGAGAAGCGTAAGCCACGACTCTGCCATTTTGCATCAATACTCCACCGATCCCCTTGCCTGAAGCATCACAGTAAACCTCGAATCCCTCATTTCCCTCGGGGATCACCAATACAGGAGCTGTGGTCAGAGCATCCTTCAGTGCCTTAAAGGAGACCTCACATGCCTCTGTCCATACAAACGGGCTATCCTTCTTCATCAGAGAGGTTAAGGGCTTGGCTAGCCTGGAGAAATCCTTCACAAAGCGTCTATAATAGCCAGCCAACCCAAGGAAGCTCCGAATCTCAGTCACTGAGCGAGGTCTGTGCCAGCTCTTTACCGCCTCAATTTTAGCTGGGTCCACTGAAACTCCCTCAGCTGAGATCACATGACCAAGAAATGATACCTTGTCCAGCCAGAATTCACACTTGCTGAACTTGGCATAGAGTTGCCTCTCTCTCAGAGTCTCCAAGACTGTCCTCAAATGCTGCTCATGTTCCTCTTTGCTCTTGGAGAAGATCAGAATGTCGTCTATGAATACGACCACTGACTTATCTAGCTGGGCTTGGAAGACTCTCTGCATCAAATCCATAAATCTCGCCGGTGCATTGGTCAGTCCAAACGGCATCACTGTGAACTCATAGTGGCCGTATCTGGTCCGGAAGGCTGTCTTCTCTATATCTGTCAGCTACAGCTATCTGATGATACCCGGAACGCAGATCAATTTTAGAGAACACCTTAGCTCCCCTCAGCTGGTCGAACAAGTCATCGATCCTGGGCAGTGGGTACTTGTTCTTGATCGTGACATTATTCAACTCCCTGTAGTCAATACATAATCTCATGCTTCCGTCCTTCTTCTTGACGAACAGCACAGGAGCACCCCAAGGTGAGACACTGGGTCGGATGAAACCCTTATCTAGTAACTCCTGCAGTTGTTTCAATTCCACCATCTCCGCAGGGCCCATCCGGTATGGTGCTTTGGCAATCGGGCCTGTACCAGGTATGAGGTCGATGTTGAACTCAACCTCCCTCAATGGTGGTAGTCCAGGTAACTCCTCCGGAAAAACGTCGGGGTACTCCGACACAACAGGTACGTCACTCTTGAACTTTGGATCTGTCCTCAGGTCCTGGGCATAACAGTAGTAGGCGGTCGCTCCCTTGGACACCTCCTTCATCAGGGATAATGCCGATACAACCTTCACAGTCGGCTGTTTGGGCTGCATTCGGTATGATACTGTGATCCCTGTAGCTGACTTCAAGAGGAGGCGATGCTCTGCACAGTGTAGCCTACCTCTGTATCGTTGTAGTGTGTCCATGCCTACAATTATATCAAACCCCATGCCAGGGAAGACAATGGCATCAAAGAGGAAATCTGCTCCCTTGATGTGTATGTTCAAGTTCATACATTGCTTACTGCACTTGATTAACTCTCTGGATGGCAATAAGACTGAGCAGTCATGGATATCTTCTGTAGGGGCATCTATCTTAGCATGGAATGCCTGGGATATGAATGAATGGGAGGCTCCAGAATCAAACAGGACAGTGGCTTCCACCTCATTAATTAAGAACGTGCCTGAAACCACAGAGTAAATTCTAAGATTCTCAGGCATATCTTCCAAGGTAATAAGTCAGGCTAGTAGTTATACCTGTGATGACCATCCCATTGCTCTTCGCTTGAGCCTGGTTTAACACAGTCAATCTGATCTCTGAGTTCCCGACCCCTACAACGACGCAACAAACTCATAAGATTTCCATTCTTATTAAGGTCTTCATGAGTATTTTAATGATTACAATGCTGAAATTGCATAAATTACAAGGCTAGATCTGTCTAAAGGTCAGGTTTAAACGACCAGGTTTCATGTGGGTCTGGTTGATGATGGATGTGGGGGCTGTGTGGGGCTTAATTCTCTTCACCCCATGGTAGATAAGTCTGGCTGCTCCCCCGAATATCAGCACATCACCTGACTTCAGGAGGATCTTTGTAGCAAGATCCATTCTCTTCTGATCTCCAAATAGGAATTCCGCGTCGTCTCCAAGTGATATGGACACCACTGGAACTCCTCTGGTGATGGACTCTAGACTCGTCCCTATCCTGATGCATTCCTAGCTTACCTTCTTTCCCATAGAAGTTGATGATGCACACGTCTGAGGTTAGGTCTGGGACGGGCTCATCCTCCAATTCCTGGGCTGCTTTAACTGCAGCTCCAATGATGGTCTGCAACTCTCCTAGAATTGGTGGCACCTCCACCTCTTCGTAGCTTCTAGTGGTGTGGTCCCACTTCTTACCTAGGCACATGATCTTCACCTTCATGGTTGCACCGTTCTTGAAGGTAGGGGTGTAAAAGTTTCCTCCTTTCACACCTAATTCTCTGATCTTGAGGATCAATGCATATTGGTCAGCTGGGGTCAAAAATTCTCGTAATAAGACCATCCCAGGTCTCAGTATCTCACACTTCTCTGGTGGGTGTGGTTTGGCTTCAAAGGGAATGGTGGGTGTGGAAATAGGTAATACAGGAAAGCAAATATCGAAAGCTGAACGAAAACAACAGTTGCCATTAATTAACAAGTCAAGGTTCAAACTGGTCTTAGCACAAAGATGGAAAAGAAAGAGGGATTTATAGTTCATCCCTTTACAATGCAGAGGGAAAATTATTTGAAGAAATGAAGCAAAACGAAGGTCTAAGCTTCTTCAGTAGGAAAGTAGTCCTCACCAGGTGAACTCGGGTCATCACTCGCTGATTCGACACGGTCCACCAGGTTGAGAACTGGTGCTTTGCCTGGCCTCTGAGGGTAGTTCTGGGCAGGACGATGGGTAGATGGTCCAGCACCTCCGGTGCCACCTCTACCTCCTCCTCCATTTGTATTAGTAGCTGGGGCTTTAGTCGCTGACCCGGTGCGAGGCTTGTAGTTCCTGGAATCCGGGTTCGAGAAGCACTCAAAGGATCTATGCCCCTTCCTGCCACAGTGGTGACACGTCACCAGAGTTCCGTCACACTCCTTTCCTGGATGGTCCCTCTCACACTTCCTGCAGAAGTATCTTCTTACGGGTTGGTTTCCTGTTCCAATTCAAGGTCAGTAGCGTGATAGCAATATGTAACCACATTGTAGATTCTGTATTATCTTACCACTAGGTGGCTGGGAGCGGATTGGCTCAGCATCAATATGTGAAGGGACTATGGCCTTTTCATTCTTCCCCTTGTAGAACTTGCCCTTCCTTTCATAGTTCTGGGAAGAGTTTCCTCCACTACCTCCTCCAGCATCTCCCTTCCTCTTGCCTAGCACAGAATCCTGATAGGCAATGGTGGTTTCGCAGTCGTTTGCATCATCAGCTAGTTCCTGTCGTTACAATATGTGTTAGTGGGAAAATCTTATCGAACCAGAAATTCCAAAGTCATATTCCATACCTGTAAAGTCTTTCCCCTGGTGGAACCGATCATGTTCATGATCCTGAAGTTCAAGCCAGTATGAAATTTATCCACCAGGTACCTCGGAGCGTAAGCTCCCTCTCCAATGACAGCAAGCAACTCCACAAACTTGTCATAGTACTCAGCAACAGAAGAAGTCCCTTGCTTCAGCTGCTCAAATTCACTTCTCATCCTCTTCTGTAGGTAGGATGGGTAGAACTTAGCTCTCAGGCCACCAGAAAAGCTTGGAAATCAAAGTTCGCTTGGGCGGTCAGCTCGGCTCTGGCTGTCTGCCACCATCGATGAGCGGCCCTTGGAGAAGTAGGCCGCTATGTCCACTTGGCGATCTGCTGGACATGTAGAGAGGTAAAAGCCTTTTGAATCTCAGCGATGTATTTCTCCAGAGCTTTCGGTACTGGCTGGCCTTCGTAGACTGGGGGACGAAGATCGTTGACCGCTTTCAACCAGTTAAACTCTCGCGGACCGTGGGGTGGTGGTGGCGGTGGTTGAGGAATCTGAGCCTGCTGCTGAGCTAATGCAGCGGTCACAATCTGAGCTATGACCTCAGGGGTAACAGCGTCGGGTCCGAACCACCTGGGGGTCCCGCTCCTCGTCCTCCTCTTCCTCCGCGTCCTCCTCTTTGAGACATTTAGCTGCTAAGGATGGTATTTGTTGTTCAGAAGTTGTATGTTAAATCTAGATATCTATGTAGTAACGTGCGAAGTGTTTCATAACTACCCAGGGACGGTATGTAGTTAGAGTGTTCATGAGTGATGTAAATAAGGTCAAGTATGGGGTAAGGGTAACGTGCCTTTTTGGAATCCTTACTTCCCAATTCTACCCCCTTCCCCCCCAGTTTTAAGGGCACCTATATTCTAAGTATTTCACTCAGCTTGTTTTTCTTCTCGGGCTCAGAACGTAACTACGCTCTGATACCACTTTCTGTAACGCCCCTACTTATCATAAATGCAGCGGAAATAAAATACTAAGGCGATTACAGATCATCGGGTTCCAAACACCCGGCACCAAACCTCACCAATTACAACCCATGATATTACAAATGCTACGGTCTGAACTCGAGAAAACATAACATAAGAATAATAACAAAATATAATAGCTCTCCAAAGTTCCTAATTCCCACCCCATACACTCATACTCTTCGTGGCTACCTGTATAGCAATTCGTACCTGCAAGATGAAACCAAGCAGCCCACCCCAGGAGGGGTGAGTCAGTTCCCTGGAATGGAACTGGTACAACTCTCCAAAACAACAGTTTAAAAACATAACTCTTAAAAATAAACAATAAGATGAAGCCAAACACTTAGAACAAAAGCAGAAGAACAAGGCACACTAAAACACCAAGTCAAAGATAACACGTCAAGGATAGAGATAAATAACAAGAAGTAAAGTGAGTCAACTCAAAAGAAACCACGCCAGAAGTTAGTGAACATCCATTGCTTAAGTTAGATTCAGTTCCAATTAGGATTAGAAAGACCCAAGTAGTCACAAGGACTGGGAATGAAAGAAGATATCCAAGAACCCATAACTCAAGAGTGGAATAAAACTAATTGGGAGAGATGGCCCCCACCGCCAGTCAGTTGTCACAAGGACGAGGTAAACAGACCTCCGCTGTCAGTTGTCCATATGGACGAGGTATAGCAGACCTCCGCTGCCACCGACCCGTTCTCAGTCATTGGTGAAAAGTGAGTGCACCACTTAATAGAAAGAATCCATACCCAATATATACCAAGATTGACATTTTCCCATATTCCCACTAGACTATTAACTGCACGAGTGCAATACCAAAACACTCAGTCCTACAGAGTGCAGAAGCGTAAACCCTCAGCAGTTAATATCCAATGAGACAACCAGAAAGGAGGAACCAATAATCACGAAAGTTGTACATTCAAGGCTCAGTCAGTCACAACAGGCTGAGTTAGTCACACAAACAATTTCCTTTCAAGATTCATTCAAACTCATTTAGCGTTTCTCAAGACATTCCATAAAATTCGTCACCAAAAGCATCTGAGTACGAGAAATCGTACCTGGTATATGTAGAAGCAGTAACCAAACTTGAAAATGCGAACTACTTCCACTAATCACCTATAATTAAAGTATTCCAAACATTGATTAGTTAAGGTACTATAACGCTACACATCCTCCATTCTTATTAGTCTACAGTTTTGTTTTACAGTTACACCCTCCTAAGGATCTGGCTAGATCTCGTAATTAAATCTTTAATGCATACTTAACTTATTCCATTTACCCACTCCTGATTATAGGTTTAGTTTAATTAAACCCTTTGGTTACGCTTGGCTAATCTTACTTTATCACCTATTTAAGGTTTAAGATATGTACCTCCCCCTAATAGTCCACCTAGATGTCACATTAACATTTGATATTTTTAAGCGCCACGTATGGATAAGGTTTATCCCAATATTTCCCTCTTAATACGCTTCCCATAAGGTATGTTACTACTTTTATTTACTTCTAATGTATTTACATATACACTTATATTTTCCTTAGAATTTATCCAAAACATTCTTTAAGAAATTCTTATTGTATTTAATTATATTTAATACCTTTTAGACATATCCACAACTGATATATGGTTTATAAAATAAAGTGTTTGCCCTAGTTTAATTCAGCATATTAACCACCATAATAATAATATGTAGTTTAGTTTAATACCTCGATTTAATATAAGTTCCCATTTTATTTTTCTCATATAAGTATATTTATGTGTAAACAACTTTTACTTCACCTAAAAGATAATACCCAAAATATTTATAAACATACTGTTATAAAATATTAATTTAGTTTCCTTTATTTTCCCCAACCTAAAAAGCTTATTAACAAACCATACTTTAATTTTTTTTTGTTACATTAAAGACCATATATTATAAGTTATTCTTATGAAAATTCCATAAACATAATTTTTAAACCTAATTACCCTGGACCAAAAATTCCCAAATTTAATATATAATAACTATAACATTTTAGACATATTATAAAATTTTTTATTTCATAAAAATATCTTTTAAAATTACCCAAATAATTCCATAATACTCGTAACTTGCAAAAATCATAACTTATGTTTTAAAACTCAAAACCCATATTAAGTTACATCAAAATAAACTAGACTTTATAAGGAATCTATGGTTAAAATTTCAAGTCAAAATACATTCGGGAAGGCCACTAAATAAATCTAGCAAGTTAGGACTTTATTCTGGAAAACATATTCACTTATTACATCTTAAATCCCCACGATCTAATCTCGGCCGTCTATGTTTATTAACTGCGATCGAACGGCCCAGAACTCGCGAGTTCATCAGGCATCTCCCCTTCTCACCCGAGTACTAATCACTCTATATCTCACAATCTACAGAACGAAATTCAATGATTCTTGTTCCTATCGCTTCGTAATCTAATTCCGGTTCTAATGGTACCTATTTCCCCAATTATCATGCAGAATCGAGCAGTTTCGACTCTGGGTTCGAAGTTAGGGTTCACAGTTTTAGTTCGAATTCAATTTCGACAAATTCTCCCATTGTAATGCATAATAGACTAAATTGGCATGTGGGTTTGATCGGTGATGAAATTTCGAATGGCATCAACGGAGCAATTTGATCAGAAACTTACCGGAATTGCATTAACGAGGAGAATCCAAATCGAGAATTCTTGAAAACGTTATTTTATGTGCGGTTCAGGTATGCCACTTCTCGAATCAACTCGCACCAACTAAGAGAGATTTGATTCATGTAACCTATCACAATCCAAACTAGACATGTAACTCTAGATGTGAGTGGAAGAATCATTGATTTTGATGAACTAGGGAGAAAGTTACAAATCTCACAAGATCCGTGTTTACCTAGTTGATTTCGGGATGAACTGGGCAGAATTACCGCCGTGACCGAGTAGGCAACTTTAGACAGATTTATCTCCCAAACCAGTGCGAATCAGCCTTGGCCATCAACAAGAAAGTTATAGAGGAATCAGAGTTCTTCAAAACAAGCTACAGAACACGAAATTTGGATGAGAAATGAAGAAGTTATGGCGTGACGAAGTTTACCCGATCTCAGGAAAAACCGGGATTCTGGGTTACGAACTCGCGAGGATGTAACTTTGGATCAACTTTCCGATCATTGTAGAAGGAGTTAGATGGTGTGTGAGTAATGGTTGGAAAGAGGAAAGATAGGAGAATCGAATGAAAAAAACGGCATACCAAATGGGGGAGTAGGGAAAAAGATATAGTGTCTAAAGATCGCTGTGACATGCCAAAAGCGCTGGAAACTCAACTGAGTTGAGTGACTATCCGGTGCTGACTGGGCGCGACACGTGTCCTGGACACGTCAGCATCCTTCAAAATTTTGGCTCTAAACTTCAAATTTATCATAACTTTGGCTAGGATGATCCGTTTTAACGTTCTTTTATTAGATCTTCATGGTTTTGCATACCTATTTATTGTATAGGGTTTCATGGCCTGGTTTGACCATTCTCAAAAGTCAACTCTAGCAAGGCTTATAAAGCTTTAAGGTTTCTAGAATTTTATATTGACTTTTATGTTTCAAAACAATGTTCCAACACTTCCTAAAATCTTTATAATATATTGGAGTGTTTAGAAATTTTCCCAAGAAATTTATTGACTTATAAATCTGTATTATTAAATTCTAAGAATATATAATAAATGTATAATAATTAGGGTTAAATAGGAGGAAAACCCCTAAATAAATTTCACAAGTCAATTTATATAATTTAATATTCATAATTCCCATATAAGAATTTAATATTTTAATAAAAAGAAATCCCCTAAATCAATTTAAATTAAATTTATGGGGTATTTCATGTGAGGGGATTGTAAGAAAGGATATGTATTTGGTAAGATTTGTATGTACTAATGTTCGTATATTCTGTAGTCAGACCGTGGCAAGGTCCTGGAATGTATTTGAATCCGCTGCAGAGTTTGTATTATGGTGATAAGTTTGTGATAACCACGATTGGATCGAGATGGGGTGTTACAAAAGTTGACCAGAGACAGGTGTACAGGTCTTGCTGCAGAGCTACTCAAACTACTGAGTCACAACGCCAAGTCTTTCTACAGAGCTACTCTGACTGAGGAGACAATCATCTGCAAAACCAAGTCTCCAACAGATAGGTTATAATCACTAATAAATGTCTTATGTAATTAATTTATTTCTGTGTTTAAGTGTCCACGTCAACCCGGGAGTTTAGAGTGTGAGTATTATGTCATGAGGTATATGTGTGACATAATCACCCTATTTGGTGAGATGGGGGATCCGTTAGAACAGGTATGTCGAATTTATATTTATTTTTCAATTACTAATGTAATTGTTTAATGATTAACTAATTTTGTCTTGTTTTGTTTTTCAAAGGTTTTCCCTAGTGTTGGAGAATATACTGGAGAAACCATCAACGGGATGCTAGAGGATTGGGTAGAGTTCGTCTACATGAATTTGGTTTGATTTTCACTTTGTTTTTTTGAATTGTTATTTTAGAACTTTATTTAGACTTTTATGGCTATATAGATTGTGAAAGATGACCATTCTGAGTACAATAGTGAACATTTGGGTAGTTGTGTATGTATATGGACATTTGTAACCACTTGAAGTGGTATATGGTCATTTGTAACCATTTGAAATGGTGGTTGTAGGTCATTTGTGACCATTTCATCATTATTTTGATTTTTTGACAATTTTCTTACAAAGAGTGAAGACATCCTCTACCGTGTGATTAGAGAGATGTGTGGATATATCTGGATGCATATTTGTAGGTTTGTTGACATATGTGGGATTATAAACAAAATCAAGAAAACCAAAAAAACATTTTCGGCGGTTCCTACTAAAAACCGCCGAAAATGTGTAAAAACAAGGTCATTTTTGGCAGTTCTTACGGACAAAACCGTCGAAAATGACCTAGTTTCTACACATTTTCGGCAGTTCCTACTAAGAACTGCCAAAAATGACCCGGTTATTTTACATTTTTTCACCCTCTACTAGCTCATATTTTTGGTGGTTTTCTCTTTAGGAACGGCCGAAAATTGTTGTTATTTTTGGTGGTTATGAAACTACCGAAAGTAAGGGCAGAACCTTTTTCGACGGTTTGAAACCATCGAAAAAACCCTTTAGTACTAGTGTTTCTTATCACATCATCAGGCTTTCTTCCTTCAATCCTTTGAATATATCGATCGCCTCCTCAACTTCTTCACCCAATCCCTGTCTACCTAACAATTTGCATGGTTTTGATCGGCCCTTGATATCCATATTAGAGAACGCACCCCTTGAGTGTTGCTTGTATGCTCTTCTTAAGGTTTTCCCTCTTTTATTCATCCTTGCTCGCCCGTCCATCTCCTTTTCCTCACCATCAGCTTTCATCTTCTCCACAAATCCTTGCCTAAAGTGTGATCCTATCCTTCTACCATGAAAGATTTTGAAGTTCTAGGTTGGCTTTTGGCTTATGATCGTTGTTTGTTGGGGAAGCTCTTCCCCCCTTCCAAAATCACCGCCGATCATCTTGCTATACCATTGTGCCATCACTAGAGCTCCGTTGGCAGGTTTCGGTTCGGTAAGGTGGGATCCAATTGCTTTGTGATTAGTTTGAGAAGGGTGAAGAGATGCATTGAATCCTTGTCAGATGACCTTGGGTTGTTAATAGCTTCCTTTTTGTTGTTCTATAGCTTGAGTTCGATAGAGATATTGATGAGCATGAGGATAGACGGGTACCCTTCGGGGTACAAATCTACGATGTTCCTTGAGCCTAATACACCATTTTGTTTACGGAAAAAGTGGCGGTGAAGCTGACGATTTACCGGCCTCATTAGGACTCACACTGCTCCAATTATGTGTATTTGCGCCTAAAGGTATTGCACAACCTCCATCTCCCAACTATGTGATATCTCCATTTGGCTCTGGATGGTCAACTATTCATTTTTCTTATTACCCATGACAGTATGTCTATGATATCTTCCACGTGCGACCTCTTTTTGCATGCTACGGCCGATTGCCCAGTCCCAAACCAGTTTGTAGAGGAAGATACTCCGTATGGCTGTGGTTCAGGACTGATTCTACCTCTCCCACACTAGGCCTCATGAGATTTTGTCTCCATCCGAACCCGAATCTTTATTTGTGGAGTTGCGGCTGACCTCCTTAGTCAAGCATCTACCTCCGCTCCACCCCAACCAGGTCCTCCCGCTACATGAATTTTGCTCCCTACTCCAATGGTCGACGAAGGAGATGCTACTCCTCTTATGAAGGCTATGCATCTTGGGTTCTCTTCGATCCATGTGTAACTTGGTAAGGAAGAAGAGGTTTGAACGTCTGCTAGAAGCTATTTCCCAAAAGGAGTTCTAGGACATGCAAATGCAAGAGGCAAAGCGCAAAGGGAAGAAGGCATGACCTCCCTCAGTCTTGGATTTACGGGTGTACTGGCTTGTCATCAAGGTATACACATTGGTAAGAAAGCGCCCGTAGGCAGGCCTCAGGGACGCCAGGCAAAATGAAGCCTTGGATTTTCTATTGCATGGGTTTGGGCATGGCTCGTGCGGTCCTCTGTTATTGTCAAGTTATGTATATGGTTGTTTCCCTATCGTTTGTATCTGTTGTTGTCTTTCTTGTTGGCTATAGCGGTGACCACATAAATGGTTTTGTTTTTTGGACAATGAATGCTCGATGGTTTGTATGTTCTTGGTGGCTAGTCGGGCTTAAGATGTGGTTAGGTATAGGCAACATGACCTTTAGGTTTGTTTGGTTGATTTGTGCCCTCAACGCTGTTAGTCAATTGGTTGTCTTCAACACTGCTTTTGTAACATGTATGGTAGTTTGCTTGATACATGACCTTTAGGTTTGTTTGGTTGATTTGTGCCCACAACGCTGTTAATCAATTGGTTGTCTTCAACACTGCTTTTGTAACATGTATGGTAGTTTGCTTGATTAAGGCTAGGTTGGTCACTAGGGCAACAATCCCTAGGTTTGTAAGTGGTAAAGCTTGAGTAAGTAATGAAAGTTTGTGTTTCAAAAGGACATCAGAACCTGCTTGTGAATTAGAAGGATAGACTTTGGTGCCAAAGTTAGAAATGATCAAACTGTGCCGTTATGACAGGAAGGTTTTATATTGATAATTAAAAGTGTTACAATGTTAATTATAGTACAAATCGTTAAACCATGAGATTTAATCTGAAGAAGAGTTTCAGGCCTAACACACTATTCTTATGTTGGATCTATATACTATATTCCAGCATTACAAATTCAATTTGTATTTTCCTCCATGACAAACACGATTTCAGCTCATTACATGTTCAATTTTCCTTCATTACAAATTCCAACCCACTATTACAAAGTCATTACATGTAGATTAACTAGTGAAAACATGGATGATTCAGTCATCGTCAGTCTGATTGTGATCATCCTCCTCATGATCTCTTAGCACCCACGACCCATCTTCAACCTGAACCATGCCTCTATTCTTTTCACACCACCAATACCCAGGCACCATAAGCTTCTCCTTCAATGCATCACTTATCTTATTCACCAACGCCACATCCCTCTTCACTTCCCCAAACTCAAACCTACCTTCATCACCTCTCCACCCAGCCACCATATGCATATATACTTCCAAGTTATGACACGTCCACACTGTCTCCACTCCCTTCTTCAAATAAGTCGACTTTGAGGAATCCACCACCAATTCCTCCCCTACATCCTCATACTTGAGTCCTGGCGGCAACACCGGTATTATATCCCTCCTGTTCCTAACCCGTAATACCCTCAATTGATCCGTCTCCGCTCTCTTCACAACTCGTTCAAACCCGTCATCCCCTACGTGTGGACACCCAAAAACAAACGCCGTCACGGGAACTGTTACCGTCTTCTTTCCATTCCGGTTTGGTCTGTTGAACTTATTGTGGACTATATCAGCCGCGTTCAGTACCCCTAATGACCCACCTAAACTATGTCCCGTTACCGTCACACTCACTTCCTCCCCTTTCTCCACCGTGTACTTATTCACCAGCTTCATAACCACACTCGTCACTTGTTCTCTGGCACTCTTCTTCACATAACCAGACTTTTCATCAGCTGAAGTGTAAATCGACAACCAACCCTGATGAACCCTAACCTTAACCCTACCACTAACACTCTCCTCCTCCTCCCTAAACAATTCCCCCGCATCAACCAATGGAAAATCAAAATCCTTAAACCATTCAAGAACCCTAATAGTCCCTCTCCACGCCACAAGAATATCCCTTCTCCCTAACGCATCTTTCCCCTCATCAGTCGCTACCGCTACATACCCAATCCAATTCGACTCCTTACAATCCCTATCATCACATAACGGCCGCACGATGAAACTCTCAGGGAGACCTAAGTCAGAAGTAGCGTAGATGTACTTCACTACTCGATACTTGAATGGATGTTGAGGAGTGTCTAGTCCAACCCGTGTGAAGAGGTTTGCGCGAGAGTAACGGCTTGTACCGGCGTACCGTGATTCTCGCTGTGTGTTGAATGTGTCGTATGTTGCTTGTGCTCTCTCCCCGTAATGGATTATGTATCGGCGTAAGTCATTGTCGATTGGGTCTAATAAACCGGCCCATTTTTCAGACCCGCTTAGCTGCTTCCATCGTTTGGGTATATTACCGATGATGTGGTTCATCCTTTTTTTAATTGGGTGGGTGGGTGGATTGACGAAGATTGTGATTGCCTGAAATGATGATGAAAGAGTTAGGTTGCATTATACTTATATAGTATATAAGTATATGTAAAATTGGTTGCTTGAACGGAAGGCATTTTAATAATTAATTAGGTAGTTGTTTCAGGAATTTAGAGTGGACGGATGCCCTGCCGTAATTGGACTCTTTTCTACGTAACAAACTCAATTACAAGTTCATGCTGCACGCCAGTAAGATATGGTCACGTGTAGACCTGAATTGGTGGTTGTTTCAAAATGCAGCTTGATTAGGTTTCTGTTACTTACTGCTTATGTTTTTATGGATACAAATTTTAAGTCCCTACGCAAGTTCCAAGCTTAGTTTTCGCTAGCTATTCAAACAAAATGGTTGGGTCTTGCAGCTTGGAGGAGTGTTATCCTCAAATCAAAATTCTGGATTTAAAATTTACTCCACCTATCAAAAAGAAAAATTGTTGGGTCTTGTCAATTGGAAATAGCTAGACATCCACCTAAAACAATTGTGGAGGCTGAATCAGTCGGTGCGGAATCTCCAATATGCAAATAAATATTCCCCTAACCCTACGAGAAATAAGATGTCATCTAGTCTCCTAAACAAGCTCATAGAAACAACATGTAATAGAGAGTTAGAGCTTGTTAACAATTTTAAGGAAGTCTTTGAAGATTGTCCAAAAATTGAACTAGACTTTGAAGTAGTCTAAGTTTTTTTAACAAGAGAGTATCAAGGAGGTAATTTTTTTGCTACATTTTTAGTTATAGAATGGCTATATACGTGTTCTTTTGGTCTATCAAAACTATATATTTTGTATATAAACTGTATTAATTGATATATATTAACTACTACATATAAACTCTATTGAGACAATTTTTATTGCCTCAGTAGTATTTTAGAGGCAAAAATTAGTTGCAAGAGTTGTCTCAGTTGAATATGAAGGTGACTAAGATAGTCACCTTAGTCGATCCAACCTATGGAGACAAGCTCTCCTCGTTTGATTGAAATCAAGTGAGACACGCCTCTCTTGGTTACCCTGAATAGAGGCAATATGCTACTATCGTCTCTCTTGGTCTTGTAAATGAGCTACGGATCCAACAAAGCAAGGAGGGCAATAAGATAATATTGCCTCCATACATTCAACGTTATTGACAAGATTTCTTGGTCGTCTCTGTATAGTGCGAGGCAACTTAGTCTACTCGCCTCTCTTGGATCCCAATGGAGGCAAGAAATGTTGCCAACCTTGATATATAATTAAAAAAAATTCAATCTTACAGTGTAAGAAGTAGATTTTAATCACTAAATACAATAAAACACAGTCATATTTAAAATAAGTCCACTATCTTATTGACCATTGAAAAGTTTAATTACATTTCAACCTGGACGTGCACATTCCAACCAGTGTTGGAAGATAACATGAGACCAGCGCTGATTATTATAACAGTAGTACACAAAACTATGAAATAAACATGCTACATTGCCACGTGAAGGAATGAACTTGTAGAATGCAACGAAGGTTCTATGAGGTTATAACACTCGATCAAAAATGGTAGCACAAGACTCAGAATGCTAATAGGAACATCCAGCACTTTTTCTCAAGAACTGTCACGCTAGTAGGAGACATTCAACCAACATTGAGAAACAACATCTTCACACTGTCAAGATACAAATGTAACCTTAGCTCAATAAGTATAGACACATATTCAATTTAGCTTTAAGCCTAGATATTATAAAAATAGACAAACCAGAGAGAAAATATTCGTACTTGTTGGCTATAAGTAAATCGTGATAATGTGGTACCATTAAGAAGACCACCTAACAAAATGGTTGGTCCCAAAAAAATGGAACTATAGTTGTTGGACACTGGACGAAAAACCAAATGAAAAAAAATAGATTAACACCATTTCAAGATCCTACCATATAAATAAAGGGACTATGATGCTATTAGAGTATGGGCATACTTACTTGGTCTATTTATTTTAGCAAGTTTCATTAGTTAGATTATTAGTTAGTTTTTATTTCCTTTTATCTCTATTTGAGATTTGGTTTTGTTAAGATCTTCAGAGAGTTTTTAGGAACAACTTATTTTATTATCTTCTCTTTACAAATACATGGTACTCTAGGGCTGTAAACACATAATAACTTTACCGCTCATTCTCAATGTATACAGACAGCAGTTTACAAACAAATCCACACACTTTACATTCTCACAAACTCTAAATTTCAATATGGTATCAGAGCCCAGGTTCAACCTTGGGTAATGCACCACTGTCTAATGGATACCCGAGTAAAAAACGGACTGTGTCACGATAAACCAAGAGAAGGGACCGGACCAGTACCGTAGAATTGGACTATGTCACGGAGCAGAGACCTGGCCAGTACAAAATGGGTCCAAGCAGGGTGTGAAAGACTCACACTTGAGTGTGAGTCCCACATTGAAAAATTTAAAAACTAATAAGTAGTTCATATAGCTTATGGGCTACTCCACCTATTACCAATTGGTTTTAGGATGGAACCTCATGGGTTATTGGACCTTACTAGTCAGCATGGGTATTTTATATAATTCCCCCGTTGGGCCTATTCCCCTCCCGTTGGTCTAGCATTAAACCTTGTACCAAAGTTTGAAGGAGTAGGTTTCCTTGGCTGGCGTTTTGATATGGTAACTGCACTTAAAACCATGAATAAGTATGGTTTTGTCACAGGAAAAATCAAAAAACCTGATGAAACAGACGAGATACGCTATGCATCTTGGGAAAGAGCAAACTCACTGGTGGTTGCCTGGTTGAAGAACTCTCTAGGCGGTACCGTGCTTCAAAGTCTTCGGTATGTGGATGATCCTAAGGAGATTTGGGATCAACTTAATTCCAGATATCAACACAGCAACTTGGCTGTTATACACGCCTTGAAGAAGGACCTGGCAGAAGTGAAACAGAATGAAGAATCAGTGGCAGAGTATTTCAATAAGTTAAAGAGAGTGTGGGGGGAGTTGGAACAAGCAAACCCTCCGCAACAGTGCAGTTGCAACAAATGCACTTGCAACATCAACAAGTCTATCAAGAAGGCGATTGATGAGGACAAACTAGTCCACTTTTTAATGGGCCTCAACAGAAAGTATTTATCAATAAGGGGGCAAATATTCGCAATGCAAACCCTACCAGACTTAGAGAAGGCTTTCTCCTTAGTGATTCAAGAAGAAGAATAAAGGGGAGGGCAGATTTCAGGTGAAGATGCTACTTCCTTTTACAGTCACAGACAGGTGCAACCAACACAGTCAGCTCAAAGAATTCTAGGTCCGAAAACCCTAGAACAGATGTTGACAGGAAAAGGTTAAGTTGTACTTACTGTAAAAAGATTGGTCATTTGAGTGAGAATTGTTACCAGAAGTTGTTCTGTACGCATTGCAAGAGGAATGGACACCTTGAATCAGACTGTTTTCATCTTCATGGAAAAGAAAATGTTCTTTCCAGAAAGAAGAAGAGTTTTGCGAATAATGTCACAGCAGAAGCTCAGGCGGAATCAACTTCCAACGGAGGACTTACAGCAAAACAGATTCAACAAATAGCAGACATGATTCGTAGTGCAACCACAACATCGAAATCAAAGAGCTTGAGCTATAGCAATTTTTCAGGTAATGAAGTTTGCGAAGAAAATTATTGTCTTACCAGTTCTCGCATTTTATTTGAGAATAGATGGATAATTGACTCAGGCTCAACAGATCATATCTCTAGTGTTAAAAATCGATTCGAAACCCTAAAACCCTTGCGAAATTGGAAAAATATCCTCTTACCAGACGGGACGCCTCATCGCGTGAATTTGGTAGGAGATATTAGGGTGAATGACCGATTATTGCTGAGAGATGTCCTCTTTGTTCCCGAATTCAGATTCAGCTTACTCTCTGTAAAGAAATTGACAGAACATCGTGACTGCGCTTTGGTCTTTCATGGTGATTTTTGTTTTCTTTAGGACCGCTTGATAGGGAGGACTGAGGTTTTCGGGCAGGTTTTTCACGGGCTTTATGTTTTGAGTCTGTGCGCTGAAAGAGAAGGGGCAGATGTGGGCCGTGACACTGGGATCAAAAGCCATGTGAGCCGCGACGCTGGACTGGATCGTCACACTGGTGTAGATAGCGCCCGCGTCTTTGTCAATTCCCAGCAGTCCGCAGACGTTCAAGACTTAGGCTCAGTTTTGTTTTCTAATAAGGTCGTTGTTTCTGAAACGGGCCACAGTTTTTTCATTTCTTCTAAGGCAAAAGCCTTGCACATTAGACTTGGGCATGTACCTTACAGGAAACTTGTCTCAATGGGTTTAATAAAGCAGTCGGATTTTTCTTTTGATTATGCGTGTGATGTGTGCTACAAAAGCAGGGCTCGAAGATTACCTTTTGATGATTCGTCTATTAAAACAGAAAGAGCTTTTGAATTGATCCACGTAGGTGTGGGGTCCTTTCAAGACAGAGACCTATAATGGATATAGATATTTTGTCTGTTTTGTGGATGATTTCACAAGAACAACTTGGGTACATCTTTTGAAACAAAAGGGAATGGCTTGGGAAGCAGTCATTAATTTCATAACCATGGTGGAATGACAATTTGATACAACAGTTAAAATTGTTCGTTCAGACAATGCAAAGGAACTAGGTAGTTCTAAAGAAGGTGATAGTTTTTTCTGCAAAAGGAATCTTGCATCAAACCACTTGTGCTCATACACCTCAGCAGAATGCAGTGGTAGAGAGGAAACACAAGTATCTCCTTGAAACAGCCAGGGCTCTATATTTCCAGTCGAATGTTCCGTTGGTCTATTGGGGGGAATGCATTCTACATGCTACTTATTTGATCAACAGATTACCTTCCAAGGTGTTGGGAGGACAGTCGCCGGTTGCTTTGTTACATATGAATGCAGTTAACTATGATAGCATCAAGCCTTTTGGTTGTTTATGCTATAAAACAATTGTTCATCACAAGGAAAGCAAGTTCAGCCCCAGGGGCGAAGCATGTGTATACCTTGGAGAGGCTCCACGGAAAAAAGGACACAAGGTTTTGGGTCTTCGATCCCAAGTCGTGGAAGTTTGCAGGGATGTAAGGTTTCACATGGATGTTTTTCCTTATGTTGAACAAGAAAATGGTACATCTTTTCCTCAGGATCTTTTTGGTTCGAATCCGGATGTTTGACCTGTTCTTTTTGATACCGACACAAGTGGTCAAGCACAGTAAACAGTTACATCTCCGAGTGAGAGTAATGAGAGGCATGACATCCAGGTTCGTCGTTCTGGTAGAAACACTCATAAACCGGGTTATTTGGATGATTATGTTTGCAACAATGTTTTCCAAGAGGTTCTGGATGACAGGGTTTACAGGTGTGATACTTCTTCTACTAATCTCATATCTGGATGCGAGAGTCTTACTGAGCTAAGGCCAGACACTTGTGTCGCTTTATTGTCTAGTACCCAGGTTGATTCTCTTTTAGACATGAAAGAGCCCTCACATTATAAAGATGCTTCCAAACATGCCCATTGGCGGAAGGCTATGGATGAAGAATTATAGGCACTTGAGCGTAACGCAACATGGACAGTTGTAGATTTACCACGTGGAAAAAAGGTGGTAGGCTGCAAGTGGGTTTATCGAGTGAAACTCAAGTCTGATGGTTCTCTTGAACGTTATAAAGCAAGGTTGGTAGCAAAAGGGTTCACCCAGTGTCATGGTTTAGACTACACTGAAACTTTCTCGCCTGTTGTTAAGCTCACAACGGTTCGGGCTCATATCGTTGTTGCTCTAAACAAAGGTTGGGTGATCAACCAACTTGATGTGAACAATGCTTTTTTGCATGGGGACTTAGATGAGGAAGTTTACATGCGCATCCCTGATGGTCTTGAGGTACATGGCAAAAACAAAGCTTGTCTCTTAAAGAAGTCTTTGTACGGCCTTAAGCAAGCTTCTAGACAGTGGTTTTCTAAATTAGCAGGTTTCCTTCATACTCTTGATTTTCAGCAATCTAAGAATGATTACTCCCTGTTTTATAAAGACACGTCAAATGGACGAATGTTTCTTGCTGTTTACGTGGATGATATTCTTGTTGTCGGAGCTTGTCAAGAAGAAATTAATCACATCAAGCGTGCTCTTGATCTTACCTTTAAGATCAAGGACTTGGGTTCTCTACATTATTTCTTAGGGATAGAATTTCTTCCCACTGAAGGAGGGTATATTTTATCTCAACGAAAGTATTGTACGGATCTCATTGAAGAATTTGATTGTCATAAGCGACGTATTGCCCAGGGACCCATGATAGTGGGCAAACCTCTGTTATCTGATGAAGGAATTTTTCTCTCTGATCCTACTGTTTATAGGAGACTCGTTGGTAAGCTCAACTACTTGTCTAACACACGCCCAGATATCAGTTTTACAGTACAGAATCTGAGTCAGTTCATGCAACGTCCTACTGATATTCATATGGAAGCTGCATTACATGCTCTTTGCTACATCCGAGGGACAGTTAATTATGGTATTCTTCTCACCAATGGGGGTACTTCGTCCTTAAAACTCGCTGCCTATTGTGACTCGGATTGGGCTGCTTGCCCTAATACTAGGAAGTCAGTATCTGGTTATTATGTTTTCTTGGGTCACAGTCCAATTTCTTGGAAGACGAAGAAGCAAGGTTCTGTCTCTTTATCCAGTGCAGAGGCCGAATATCGTTCCCTCCGACGGGTCACAGCAGAGTTAACTTGGCTTACTCGGTTACTGTCAGAACTTTGTGTAGAGGATATTGTACCTATCCCGGTGAAGTGTGACAACCAATCTGCGATCCATATTGCTCGTAATCCGGTGTTTCATGAACGAACGAAGCACATCGAGATCGATTGTCATTTTGTTCGTGAACAGATACAACGGGGGCTTGTTGACATTGTCTACACTCATACTTCTACACAGTTGGCTGATATGTTAACCAAAGCTTTACCAGGAACGCGCTACCAGCAACAACTTTCGTCTATGGGTGTGCATGATACTACTGATTCCAAGCCTTGCTAAACAAGTTCATCTGTGGCTTGCGGGGGGGTATTAGAGTATGGGCCAAGGCCCATACTTACTTGGTCTATTTATTTTAGCAAGTTTCATTAGTTAGATTATTAGTTAGTTTTTATTTCCTTTTATCTCTATTCGAGATTTGGTTTTGTTAAGATCTTCAGAGAGTTTTTAGGAACAACTTATTTTATTATATTCTCTTTACAAATACATGGTACTCTAGGGCTGTAAACACATAATAACTTTACCGCTCATTCTCAATGTATACAGACGGCAGTTTACAAACAAATCCACACACTTTACATTCTCACAAACTCTAAATTCCAACAGATGCAAATACCACATCTTTAAGCCCACCAGCAGTTATTCCTGCACCACCATGATGCACCTGCATGGAAATCATGACATTGTCAATGCTAAAACATAAATAGTAAATAAATATACCCCTATCCCTTATCAAGAAAAAGACTCTGAGCACAAATCTTGATATACTCGGCACTGAAATATTAAAAGGAAAGAGATTAAACCCTCACCCCTTTCAAGAAAAAGACTCTGAACACAAGAACCATGAATGGAGGACAGGGATCACCTACTTCAGTTATTAGCATCTCAGCAAACGTACATGATCTGGTGTCTAAGATCACAAGAGAATGAGAGAAGAAAATAGTTCTCTGTCACACAGCACAACAAAAATTGAGTTTTTTATACCATGGGTTAACAAGATGGAATTCCTCGTCTTTTCCAATAATAGTCTTCTTCATCATTAACATATCTATCAGCTTCACCTTTTATAGTATATACAAACTCAAATTACTGAAATTGTACCAAATGTACATACTGATTTTCTAAATTGTACTGTGCGCTTACAAAACATGTACTATTAGTATATACAAACTGTTTCACTATACTTGTAGACAATGATAGCTACATATAGTTGTAGACAAAGATAGATGGATCAAACTCAAATGCACAACAGAGCTATCTGATGCACAACCTTTCATAGTTACATTAAATTAAAAAATGGCATATTACAGTAATAAATGGTTATATAAGCATATACTTATGCAAATATTTTAGCGTTGGTACAAACCTGTAAGTGGCAAGTGATGATGTTTTTCTTTCTGCTCAAAATGTGCTGGACCAGTTTTGAAAAAGTAACTTAGCCTCATACTTGATTTTTTTTCCCGCTTATTTTTTTCATAAATAGGACCAAATATATTAAGAAAGATAATTTACAAGCCTAGAAGACCAGAAACTAAAGCATAACAAACCGTAACAATCATATGAAGTAACAACCAAAGAAAAGCAAGATGATTACAATAAAAGAACAACAAAAGCACAAGGAAGCGGAAGAAGACAACAGGAGATCTTCGAGCCCATCGCCGAAGCAAGAGCCACAGCGGTAAGTCCAAAAAGGACAGACAACTAAGGTCAACCTCATCCCTAGGGACGGTAGTCTATGCAGCTGCCAAATAAAGTGTCTTTTAAGAAAGATTACGAAGAAAAGGTGATAATGCCAAGTGAAGGCATATCCAAGGGCGCCAGAAGATCTTACTACTGATTTATTCAACTCACAAGTGGGGGACATGATGGACACCAAAAGAGAGAAAAAGAGGAACACTGATGAAAGGACACCCTGGGCTGGACAAACTATCAACCTTATTAAAAACACAACAGAGCTGGGATCCTGAAACCTCGCATGGCCACCATAAATCTCCACCATTCTTGGTAGCCATGGTACATCCGGATCATTCCTTCGGGCAGCTCCCATAAGGACTAGGGGTTGCCTCATCAATTGTTCTTGGGAAAGGAGAAACCTGGGGGCTCACACAAGTGAACAAGATCAATAACCAAGACCTGGTCTTTATTAGCATAGACTTTTCATTTCTTGTTATTAGCTGCCAGCTTAGGAGAAGTGATTGTTACTCCATTTTGATCCCTACTCCTCAACACCCGCTCAAAGTTGTGCTTCTTCCCACTAGAAGAATATGAAAATTCAGCCTAAGATTTACCCTTATTAGGTCTGGTAAGGTGCTCATAGAGGAGTTAGACCTGACTAAGGTGGGCTTAGAGCCATGGTGAGAACATTAGCATCCGTAGGGGTAACGAGGGAAGGCTCACTTGTTGAGGTGTTACAATCAGGAAGAGCATCAGCTTTAGATGAATGGAGCTTTGACAGCCCAGGTTGTTGGTTTCCTAAAAAACCACAAGCATATTTCTAGATATATGGGTTGTCTTCCGAGCCTGCCCTATTCCCCATGCAAAGACTAGAAGCTGAAGCCAGGGGCCATAAGGGTGAACCCTAGAATGGATGATCAGTTAGCTTGGGCTGCCCTTGGTGGGGTGAACAAAGAGACCACACCTGAAGAAGATAGATGGAAATCTCTGATACGTGACCTTTAAAGACGATCTTCAAGCAGTAAAGGATGGGTTTACTGACGAAAATCATGACTTTGAGCCGTAAGAAGTCTCCACCATAGCGTGTCACCTCTTCCCCAAAGTCCATATAGGGCCTAAACCGACATGTAAGACTTCGAAAGAGTTCTGGATGTGCAAGACAAGCGGTGCATCATGAATCCGAACCCAGATGGGAAAACTCGAGAATTCATGGTCTTAAGGGCCTTTTTTGTCAATGAGTTGGAAAATAAGAAGAGCACTATGAAATGACCATGGACCACGATCGAGTACCGTAGTCATCATACCAATCCTTTCAAATTCTAGAAGGAAGACTTGTTTGGCCGCTTGCCTAATATTAAGGAATCTAGCAAGTTTCCAGACCTTAGACAAGGTAAATTCCATGGCCCAAACGTCAATGCCGCGAGTGGTGATCAGTTTTCCTTGCAAACACCGGTCAAAAGACGTGGCTTGGTCATGATCCATAAGGCCATCAATCAAGAGTGGTAGAGCTTCATCCTTCGTGAGGGATAGTTCCTCACATTGACAGGAGTGGACCTCCACTGATCACCAGAGAGAGGATCCCATAGATGGAACACAAGGCGTGCAGTGCTCAAACGAGAGATAACAGTCTCGGAAAAGGACCCAAGCGTAGGTGAAGATAGGCATAAAGATTTAAGGGAAAGGGAGAGAGGTGGGTGTAAAGCTCAAAGAAGCAGAAGATGACAAAATGTAGCATTGACATTCATACAAATCTGAAAATCTTAATGATAAAGGAAGGAGAACTTGGGACAAAGTAACCCAAAAAATGCATGCAATCCATGATTGAGCTCATAAATGAGTTGACAAAAGTAGACTAACAATTGATGAAAAAGAAGAGGGGTAAGCGGTGAAAAATTCAAGGGAGAACAACCGCCTGCCCCAATTTATTCATTTTCTTTATTTATAACATAAAATTCCCGCTTACTTTTCATTCTCAGACGACATGTGCACCGCTTACTTTTCAGTCCCGCTCTTCTAAAGATATATGTTGGAAGAATTCCGGTCAAAGGGTGAAACACCCACTCAATTCCCCACCACAGGTGTTTCTTTGGTTTATTTCCCAAGGCAAGTGTTTTCCCCTTGTCAAGAAATTGATAATAACCATATCGGTTTACGGAATACATAAAGCCATTATCGACTTTTTTGCAGGATCAAAAAGACTCGTTGGCTCTGTTTCAAAGAAGTCGTTAACCAGGTTGCCACCTTCTTTGTCTTTTTTTCTCTTTTTGCAAAGAAACTGATTATTGGCTTATTTGTCAGGCCTTGGCGACTAGTTTTTCACTGTAACAGTTAGGCGTTGTTCGATGCAAATGCAGATATTGCTACTTTTACATAGAGCTAGCCTGAGTTATGCTTTTTGGGTCTAGTTAACTAATAAGATGATGACAAATGTATAAGGGTGGGACCTAATAAATAAGCTTAACAAATTAAAAACATACACGTGGCAATAGCTTTATACATAAAGCTATTTAAAAGTACATAATCTGACTATCGAACTCAACCTTAATTTTTGGGGTTTTTATAAAATGATGGTTGTGTGTTTGTTAAGCACCATTCCATCTTCCTTCCCTTGTGTTGCCTAATCATGATTTCTAGCGGATGATATACCGGTTTATGCTGAATCAACAAGCTTACAGGAGTTTGGAAATATTTGTTCCATACAACATTGCTCCTCCAATCTTGTACCTGTCCGATTCAAAGCCTTTGTATGATGTAGTTTATGGTCTAAAGGATGAATATGAAGAGACTAAAAAAATACTAAGGATGTTGAAGAAGAAAATGATGGTTAGTCTTTGATGATAACTACTATTTTATGTAGCTCCTAAGATGTCAAGTCATGCTTTAAGCAAGCATAAAAAAAAATAGTATATGCATTGAATATGTTGGTGTGTATAATTGGTACTGCCTAACAATCTTAAGTAATTACCCAACACCTATAGAGTGCACAATACACTACAAAATATCAACAATATTGCAACCACTAAAGACAAAAAAGTTGATAAGCCAAGTAATTTTTACCCGGGCGTTATCAACAGTCCTTTGTATTTGACATCACATTGAAGAGTATCAAAACTTTTTGACTCATTAACAATCGGACGAGTTACCTTCTACTATAAATCAAAGATGCATCTTCAAACTTTGTATCGAACTTCCCTTTCAAGGGTTGCTAATCTTCTACACATTTGAAACCTATAATGCCACTCCCTTGCACTTTGTACCTTGATTATGGTGTGATCTTCACACCTAATGAAGGATTTAATTTTGATGAGTTGTTTCCATGTTCCCATCAAATCAATATCCACATTCCAGATAATCCAACATTTGACGGTCTACAACAAGTCATCAACAATGCACTTACAGACGACTTTCAAACCTATTAAGCTCATACTATAATATATAGAGAGGCATTGTATTCCTTTCAAGAACCATGCTACAGGTAGAGTATGCTCACCTGGGATGAAGATGTGAAGGAAATGGTCGACACACTACTAGCGAAATTTCACTAGTATTCTTAAAAGTGATGACCTTTTGTATGATTCTTATCTGACAAAGATTATTTGTAATTTGGGGAATCCTCTTTTTGAGAGTAATCGGGTGTGGTTGGGGGAGCATGTTCACCCTAGTATTAGTATAGCTTGTAAGCTAGATTTGGAACTAGCATGACATGAGGGTTTTTCCCCTTGTGCTTGCTATGTGTTATAATATATGGTCACAATGTTCTTCAAAAAAAAAAGAGAAATGGCCTATGACAATGGTTTTTTTTTTTACTTTTTGCAACGCATTTATGCGTTGCCAAGGTCTTTACCAACGCATAAGAAAGTGTTGTGTTAGATCACGTTACCAGGTACTGTTGCAACACATTTTTTAAGTGTTGGTACAGATATGAAATATGTGTTGCCATTGTCCGCAACGCTTTTGCCAACACATCTTAAGCGTTGTCACTTGACATCTTCATTTCCTTTCTGGCAGCACACCCGCAACGGTCTCACAACGCTCTCACAACACTCTCGCAACAGTCTCACAACAGTCTCACAACACTCTCGCAATGCTCTCGCAACACTATCACAAAGTTTTCATAACGCTCTCGCAACACTCGGATAGCATTTTGCAACACTCGGACAACACTCTTCCATCATTCAGACAACACTCTTCCAACACTGTGCTAGCACTCACCTAACACTGCACTTCCCCAACACTCTACTAGCACTCACCTAACACTGCACTTCACCAACACTCTTCCTACACTCACTCAGCATTCACTCACAATTCCCTCAACACTCACCCAACACATTCTTCAATCTACACATTAATAATGAATAACAAGTAAAAATACAACTAATATGATTACAAAATCAACAAAATAATTGCATTTCATTGATATCCAACAATCAAAACTAGATTTCAGTATCATGAAACAAATAATAGAGTTCACACGTTGTTCAGCTTATTCTGGTCCAACAACCATAGCAAACAAAAGAAATAAGGAAGACCTATACAACAGTTTTAGTAAGTCCAATAGTTTGTTTTGTTCTCGTTATGCTCATTTTAGCATGCACTTTGGTTGCGCCGCCTGCAAAACCTTATAGGGATGGTTGCTACAGTAGGAAGAGAACATAACAGCATCATATATTAATCTGCAAATTTCAGTAAAAGCTTTACAGAGTCAGAACAGAACAGGAAGAGAACATAACATCAAAACTGTATCATTATTCTAAACCAACGAATATAAATCCTTCTCAAGAGCAACGTCAAGTTTTTGGAGCAATATGATGCCGGTTTAAACGTGAGTAAGATGGTTTCCATAAATGTGTTCCAGATGTTAATTAGTATTTCCTTCCATATTCATACAATCACACATAAAACATTTATGGCTTTAACATGCATATACTGAAAGTATGCCTTTATAGATAAGTAGCAGAACTCACTGGTTTAACTGGGAGCGGTTTAGCTGAGACATTAGAGATTGCTGCAACGTCAACATTTGCTGCAACGTCAACATTTGCTGCAAACAGAACAATAAGGAACTAGAAGGCAAGACTCACAACAACAAAAAGAATCATATCACCATGAATAATTTAACGCACCTACATCATTTAAATTGGCGCATAACCTCAGGACTTTGCAACATCTCTCACACTTGCGGGTTCACATCAGCCATAAAACGCAATTGAGGACTCATTCTCAGAATCTAAAAAGGATTAAACAGTCAAGCATCATCAGTATTAAAGTCACACTTGGTCACATCCCCTGATAATTTCCATTCCCTTATTAGTAGCAGTAGACCTCACGCCAGTGTTGGTCTAAGTGCCACCTGATATAAGCACTCACATTAAATGCATTTGCCAATACACAAGTACAAACCAGTTCAACAAAATCAGACATAGCGCACTCATAGAAATATTCCAAATTCTATATCCATCTGGAAAAGAAAAGTAATGCAACCATCCCTATAAGGTTCCTCTCAAGGAGATTTGTCATGTATATGCAGCTAAATGGTAGCAGTAATAGAAAGCAAGAAAATAAATAATAGAGAGAGCGACATAAATCCAGCATCATTTTGTCCACTATATAACTCGAGCCATATTTTTACAATGGTTACATACATGATTTGATGTAAGGTCTAAACAGTTGCATATGGCCATGAAGTTGTCTTATTAACCATTAAAACATCGACAACGAATAGCTGTTGAGAGTTAGATGACTTACTTGTGATGCAGAAGAACCCCTGAAACACCATCTTCACCTCTACCAAAAGCAAAGGTCAAAATGATACAGTTTAGTTTGCTCCACAAGACCACCAGCATAAATGAAGCACAAACATTCAAGCACTTACATGAATGGCTCATTAATATGATCACCTGAGAGGTGAGAAGTTTTGCCAATTGAATTCTGCAAATAAATAAATAAATAAATAAAGAGGCTGTCTAAAAGTTAAGTCTATCTTATCTGTAAGGAAATACACACATGACAGACGTACTTACAGCCCATGTGAAAAGAAGGCTGACCCTTACCCTATCCTTTCCTGTGTTGACCAACTGCAGAAATAGAAGTTTTAGTCCAGGAGCACCATGGGTGGAAATAGCTACATCAGAGGAAACATAAGTCGGAACCAGCTAGGAAATCATATTCAACGTTAGATAAACCAGCCATGATATAACTTTCCTACCGTGTATACAAAGACTGCAGTTGGAAGACAACTATCTTCGTGATTATGTGGTATAACTGGCAAAGTCTACCGACATGAGACAAGGTCAGGATCAAGCTTGTCTAAATGAACATAAAACTGTGATTATGATAAGATATTGGTATCTACATGGCAATAACACAATTTCAATAAAATATGAAGCAAAAAATATAGGTTCCATACCATCATTCATGATAACCTGGCCAGGCACAAAAGGTTTTCCATTATACTCAGTAGGATCAAACATGCTTCCATTGGCAAAGATGGCACGGCCTTGAAAGATGCAAATATGCATTCATTGTTAGCTAAAGCAAAAGCATATATGAGGACAACAATGTGCACAAACTCAGTAGGAAGCCTGTGTCCTTGTGATGAATTAGATATACAAATTTTTTTACCTTACTCCAAGTGTAAGCATGTTCAACTGTGCACTCTGATTGTGAGGTTGGATTAGACAGAGCAAGAATTATCGGCCTCTGTTGAGATCATATTATGAACATACATCAGTACCATGCAGGATGAACATGGAAAACTAAACACTATATCCGTGCAACTGCTAGCATGTGTGTGCTAGCACTCATACATACATGTTTTGTGTGTGAAAGAGAGAAATAGTGAGGGAACAACCTCATTCAGGTTGGACATTGTCTCAATGACCTCCTTTGTGAATTTTCTTCCAGCTCTAGATGATCCAATCAAGACAATAGGTTTGATCGTCGGTCATGAAAAAGAACAGTCAATTAAGAGATAACAGCAGAGTGCTTACAAAGTAAGAATCATAAGATCTTCCATAAATAGATACCTTAATAGCATTAACAAGACCAGTAGTTTGTTCATGATCATGTGCCCAAGGCTTTTAGAAGTGTTGGAGTGATTCTAACCGATCCTTCACAATTAGGCCCTGTCAAGTAAAGGAACATAACTTAAAGTTATATTTAGTGTATAGAAACCAGAAGTGGCTCGTACACTACTAAAGATATAGTTGAAGCAGACCTTTGAGTCACAAAGCCAAATCTTCTTCCGTGCTTCATCCACGGAAATGTTTTTCTACATGAAGATTGAAATATCATCCCTACGAGAGATCATGATTAGTTATGAGAGGCAAACTTAGTGTTATTACAGATGTGCTTTAATATCTCCAGAGCAACGAGTTCTACAATCTAGTCCCCGCCTATAGAGTCACATTAAGTATTAGATCAAAACAATATACCATGAGCTACTACTTACATGAAAAGGCAACAATTATTAGACATGGATGAATTTTTCCTTCTCATTAAAAGTCAGTTGTGCAAGAAGTTAAACGTTCAATTTGGAGAATAATCAGATAAACATGCCTAGATTTCCATTTTTTTCCCATTTGGGGAATATCAACTGAAGCAGATACATACTCAGAGATAGATGTTAAACAAGTATTAGCCTTGAGAATCATTGACGATATTCTGGTTCACAGAAATAAACAGAGTTAATAGTTAATTGACTTAGAGCAACTGCAGTAGAGTTGCTCAAGGGTGTCTTACTGACACATAGAAATAAAAGAAAAGATAAAACAATATGTGGAGGAGAGAGGTATATTGTGGTTTGTGGGATTCTTAACTAGAGCAACTGCAGTAGAGTTGCTCAAGGGTGTCTTACTGACACATAGAAATAAAAGAAAAGATAAAACAATATGTGGAGGAGAGAGGTATATTGTGGTTTGTGGGATTCTTAACTAAGAATCCCTTCTTACTGACACAAATACACTTACTGTGAGGGGAAGGAATAAAATATATTATATAAGGAAATTCTTAAGCTTAGATTGTTGTGGATGCTCTTACTGTCGTAATAGATAGATGTTAAAATTGTGAAAATTCTAGTTATCAAGGAAGTTGTTACAGAGTTAGAACACAATAGATAGATGATTCAACTTACTGTCTTCATCTGTAGAATCGAACAATAAATATGGAAGGAAGAACTACAACGTTGAAACTGGTTCTGCTTAACAGCCTTATTGTTGCTTAATCTAGTCATATTTCAAATGATGAACATCCAAAAAAAGCACTCATAGATCAATGTGAAACACAAATACTAACAACATGTTACGCTAAATTTGAATAAACCTTGTCATAATAAACTTATAGAAGGTTTAAAGCATACATACACAAGTTTGGATTTTGGATAAAGAGAAAGTAAACCAAATTTTCTTATAAAAGATGCGCAAGGAGCTGAGCTTAGTTCAGCAAGAGTTATTGCATATCTCCTACATCAGCAACTTACTCTTGTTAACTTTGTCTTTTTCTTTTTCACTGGTTGTTTCAGAGCATTAAAAATAATTAGTTTTATAGCACATGAAGAGAAGGACAAGAGACCTAAAATCAAGAACACTTTAAGGAGGACGGGGTAATAGTTGCACATAGGAGACACAAAACTTAACCAGAGAATCAGATAAAGGAAAAAAAACAAGACGTCCATATAACTTACTTTTGGATTTCTTTCACATTTTCCCAAAGTTTTGTAAAACTAGATAATACTAATTAATGTGCTACGGTTTGGATGAATAACAGTTCACAAGTCGTTAAACAAAAGTTGGTTTGCGGTGTGGAGACAAGAACATGATGGGTTGAGCAATGTCAGAAGTCGAGATGATGGAGATTAAAACCAGACCTAACTCCTCCATAGCTAACTACTCATAAACTTAATACGCATTTACTAGAGGAGAAGAGAAATGAAAGAAATCTAATTACTCGCCGAACTGGACAGATCATCTTAATGGATAGGCAAGATCGAGCATGGGACGACTAACCGAACTGAGGAAAACCTTACCATAGCTCTCAGTTAACCGACAGGGATATATCGTGGATTTTCCCTATAAAAATGTTAGTTTATTACTTTAAAAAATGTGTTGTATGTAGAGATGTGTTGTAAATGAAGTGTTGGGATATACTATTCCTCTAGTAGTGACAACTTCATACAAAACAACGAAGACGTAATAACTATTCAACTACTAATCGGCTACGACCCAGTTCAGTTATAGATTGTGGCTCCCATTTCCCTAGATAATTCATCTGATGAAGCGTACAACGAATCAACTGAGGAAGTTGATGAGTAATGTTTGATCATTCACCTGTCAGTTGTAATGTTGTTTTATAGTAAAACAACGTCAATATGTTTCAGTGTACCTACATTATGTAATGTTATTTTATGGAATTTAGTTTGAATTACAGTTAATGTATCATTCCTTTATCTATTTTGTAATGTTTTAGTGCGATTGGTGTAACCCGGGTTTTTCAAATCTTATAAAATGTTGATCGGGATGATTAAGATCTATTCAGGTTCTAGGTCCACTTATAGTCAAATCTTAATAACTATGTTATAAAACTATAATCATTAAAACTAAGGTTATCCCACTAGAACCTATTAAGAGTTGCCGCCTAATTTTAACCTATGGTAAACTAGGAAAAGTAAGAGTTCAAGTTCGGGGGCTTGATATTTAACTTTTATGGGTTCAAATTACTTTCACTACCCTTCTAAGTTAGTTTTCCTCTACTTATGTCATTAACGACTTATAATAAGGTTGATTTAACCTAAGTGTGCAAGCTTATGTATTTTCAAGTTTTCTGAACATTTTTTTGACCGAATTTTAAAGTGAAAATTGAAGTACCTAAACTAGGGTTCTAGAGTTGAATTAGGTCAAATTATTAATTGTCTATATGCACAGACCTTATGTCCGTTCCCATAGACTTTAATTTACTAAATTAATCAGAATGTTCAAAATTATTAAGAATAAAAATTTTAAAGAGTCTAGGAAAAAACCTAAAATTTGAAAAATGTGAGATCCCGCCATCGTCTGAGGGCATCTATAGCTTCGGACGAGGCATATGGGACCCCGGACGGGACGCCCGTGGGTATGAACCCCCCATGACGGTGGTGTTCGGACATTTTCCAGCAATGTTTTTGGCTCAGATTTTATCGACGTTAGAAGATTTAAACACGTACTAAGTGAAAGACTTCATTTGAGGTCAAATTTGACATGAAACTTAATCCACAAGTTATTAGATGGAAACCAAATTAAACCCTAATTAGGACATCGGGAAAACTCAAATTGACTAGAAATTTATACCAAGAACATATTACAGTTATGAGAGTTATAAGATTGGGTTTATTACCTATTTTGTTGGTGGTTTCTAATACTTTTGGTGGCTAGATTATCGATGGAAGTCCAAAGACTTCATTTTTGTGGTTTTTATAAAGATTTCAGTGCTCGGGAGTGAAAAATCATGGACGACATGTTTGCATATGTGTTTTTTTGACTTAGTAGGGTGTCGAGATGTGTTTGACGGTAAATTGGTGATTGGAACTTTGAGGAGTAAGCAAAAATTAAGTTTTTTGCGTGATATAATAGAGTTTCGGTATGAATTCGATGTGAGAATGTTGTAAAATGTGAGAGGTAGGTTTGTGGGAGTCTCTTCTGATTTTTGATGTGCCCTATTTTGTTTGGTAGGACATGGCTTTATAGGAAAGGCATGGCCAATTGATAAAATATTTTTTTTATCAAAAATCTTTTTTATGCTTTAAGAGAATCAGTATTTTTAAAATAGGCTACATGACGAGACAAATGCTGACATTTTAACCATAGACAAAAGAAAAGTTTTATGAATTTTAAGAGTTGGAATCTGGTCATGATAAATAACCTATTAGATACAAATGTTACAATCCGGCACCTTAAATAATTCATAACTAATTAGACACATTTGGACCCTATATGTCATTCTCTATCATGTGTTAAAATTTCATGACATTAGGATTTGATTTGGGATTTTCCAAAGGAGAGAGAAAATTGCAAGAATGTTTGAATTTCTCTTTAAAATTTTGAGTTAAGGTTCCAAATAAAATTTTTCAGCTTTATGATCGTGTGTAGTCATTTTAAACATGTGACATTTTTATTTTAATGATTGGATACCTTTTTCTTTCTGTTTTGAGGCTATTTCATGTGTTAATTATTAGAGAAATTAGCTTATAATATAAATTAAAAGCTATAGTTCCAAAATAAATATTATCTGAAATCTATAACGACTTTCATAATGAGTATCGTGTTTGAAAGTGTTTTAGATGGTGAACAAGCATACGAAGGTAGGGAACATAAACTTCATAAACTGCACTAGGCATTCTAAAGTGTAGTGAACCTAAAAATCTGTAAACTACGCTAAGCATTCTAAGGTGTCGGGAACCTAAACTACACCGAGCATTCTAAGGTGTCGGGTGATAAGTGTGAAACATAGGCTTTTTAGGGTCTAATTACCCTAATCTGTAACAATTCAGGCAATGTTTCCCACTTCTTATGTGTTTTTCCTAAGATTGATGTTTTGATATGAACTAATGCATTTTATATGTTAAATATAGGATAAACCCAGGGAAATGAAGATTTTACGTCATAAGGATTACAATGCAACAACGGTGAACAAAATCCGGAAAAAGAGGCAAAAATTGGCCACGTCCGGCCAAAATAACCCGGACGCAAATCCAGACGCCATCAAAGGACATGTCCGGATCGACGTGACCCGAGATCCAGATCCAAAAGTTTTGTGTCTTGTCCGGATCCGGACACAGATCCGGGAACGGTAACCCGAGATTCAGATCCAAAACCACTGTCTCATGTCCGGATCCAGACACAGAGCCTGACGTCACACAGAAACGAAAAATAAAAATGCATCGCGCTGCTAATTATGCTTTCGGCGCAATTATCAGCCGAAGCGACGGTTAAACCCATGCTCCGAGTAAATTAAGACGATGCCCATGCTCTTACCCAACTCACCACTAATTAATGTTTTACTTCTAAGCCTATTTAAACCTCCTTCAGCTTCTGTTCAATTCGTACCAGACGCTATAGTCTAACTCATACACTCTCCCTTTCTAATCGCCTCCGTTCACAAAAACTCCATCCCAGTCATAAAACTTCCTCCATAAACCTTCCTTCTCACTTACAGACACAACCCGTATCACCCGCCTCATTTAGCCACGTCCGGATCACGTCGGATCCGGACTGACCCTCAGAAGCGCGTCCGGATTGACGTCCGACCCAATCCAGCCGGACGTCTCACAAACTTTTCCAGAATTCCATTTTCACTCCATTTCATCAAGTTCACTTCATTGTCGCCAATTCTAACCTCCAAATCAGCATAGCGCAAAGGACGAAGGGCGGAGCAAGCAAGAGGATCTTCGTAACAGATGATTTCTCCTAACTCTCTCTTATTTATGCTTTCAATTGCTATGTCTAGCTAAGAGGATTTACTCTAGGGAAGGGATGTTGTAATTAGTTAAACTCTGCATTATTTACTGCTTAATTGAGACTATTTGGATTGCTCAGGTTAATGCTTTTAAGTGCTTTAATAAACGTCATGAATTTATTATAAGCCTTCGAATCGTGTTATGATCAGATAAGGTGATTAGGATTGACGGTCCTATTAACCTGTTGCCTGTGGTAATTATAATCAGATAGATTATAATAGCAGTTAGGTGCTTTAGTCCGGTCCAAACCAGATTAGTAATTTTGTGCGATAAAACCATCAAGATATACCCGTTAATGAAATACCCCAACCTTTATGTTGTTTAAACACTAAATAAGGTGTGGTAAGACTAAAAAGAGTCTTAGAAACATAAGTAAGCAATTTAAACCATAGAAAACAAAATGTGCTTTAAGGTCAATAAAAGCCAAAATGTGCTCTAAGCTTTGGATAGCTTGGTTAGACCTAATGAACTTACCAAGACCTATTTATATACTAATGAACATATTAAACCGATTAGCAAAGAAAACCAAGCTGAAAACACGTTTAAAACACAAAATGTGCTTTAAGGAGTCTTAAAGCACATTTTTGAAAAATTGTCTTGTAAATGAGTTTTGAATGGCTAAATGTCCATCATTACTCTTTAATTAACATGTGTATATATAGTATCACACTTGGAAGTCTATATCAATGAGAAATCAAAAATTTCACTTCTATGTGCCTTGTTTTTATGAATAGTAACTTTAATAAGCTAGTTTGTAAATATGTTATTATAAGTAATTAAATTAATCAATAAAGACTAAAATACCCCTAAGTAACTATTGGGGCCGGTTTTTTTTAAGTGTGGTGACTCACCACTCTTGTTAACTTGTTAAGTAAATAAAGATGACTACTTAAGTTACTATTTGCTTTAATAACTACAAATATCTTCTAAAAGCAAAACTTGTCTTCATTTCTCCCTTCCTTCTTCATTTCACACGCCTCCAAGCTCTCTTTATCTCTTCTCATTCTCCATTCACGGTTTGCAATAGTACACACCAAAACTCCATCTTTGACCACTTGTAATTCCTAGCTCACTTAACCCAAATCAAAAACAAAACACCACCATTCTCTTCCTCTCATCAAGCTCTTCATTCCTACCTTCTCAAAATTCCAAGAGCCCCATTTTGGTGCCATGGAGTTCCACCATTGAAGGATCTTGAGCTTATATTTCTACATATTATTGATCTCCTTTGCTTCTAGGTAAGGAATCTCAAAGAAAAATGATGTTTCTTCCATGTTTTTATCTTGACCGAGAATCACCATTAATGGTGCTCATTATATTGCTTTGTTCTAGCTTCATTCCAACCTTTCAAGGACTAGGTGGAGTCCTCTCTTGATAGATATTCAAACTCTCTTCAAGTACCAAGGTAAAACAACTATCTTAATGCTTTTGAAACAATGTAAAACCTAGGGTTTACAATGAGATGAAGCATAAAGCTTGTATACTCATTATGTCATTTGTATAATGTTTAGAAGTTGACAAGCAACTAAAAGCCTTGCCAATTTAGTCAAGGAAACAAGAAAGAAGTTTGTGAGGAAAAGAGGTAAATATGCTAACCTAATGTGGTTTAAAGTCTTAGGAGAAATGAGATCATATTGCTTGTAAAAAATGATCTAAGGAGCCAATGGTGAATGACTTAGAAGAATGCCCTCAAGGGCTTAGTAAAAGGCATATGTATTGTTGAGTGTATTTGCAGGTCAAAGACAAATATATTGTGGAAATTCAGTGTTTAAGATTTATGCATCTTAAGGGCCTAAGAGCCATGTTATTTAAGGGCCTAAGTGCCAAGCGATTTAAATTAGGCACTATATTGTGATGTAGTGCTAAGTGAGTGAAGTTTTGTGTATAAGAATGTGTTGGGTGGATTTTAGTGTTTTTGGTTGTTTAATGATGAAAACAATGTGTTTTGGTTTAGTAATGTTCTAGGAGAGTTCATGTCAAAATTTAGGTAAGAAACAAGAAGTTCTAAGGGTTTAGAATGAGTTGGTAAGCTAGGAAATGTTTAGAATGGTAAGGTGATCAACTAGTGGAAGAAACATGCATTTAGGTGTTTAAAGATGTAAAAAGGGCTTAGGCAATGTTCTAGAGGATTTAGAATGCAAAAGAATGTTTTGGGACATTTCAAGATCATGGTGAGATTGTATTTAGGATTTGTGTATTGTTGGTGAAAAAGGGATGAAGTGATTTGTTGCATGGGAAGCTATAAACTTGTAAAGATGTCAAGGAGTTGTTTAGAAAGAAAAGATGCTTGGGAGATGATGTAGTAGTGGTGAGGAAACATTGTTGGCATAGTGGTTATCATAGGTATGAAACACCACTTGGAAAACTAAGGAGGAAATATCATAAGTGTAGGAATTTTGGTATGAAGTGAGTAAGTGTTTAAGGAGATAGAAAAATGAGTTCCATGGATGTTGTATGAGGGTGTAAGTGTACCAAATGATGTTAGAAACTATTATGAGGCTTTAGGAGAAGTTTGGTGAAAGTTGGTTAAGTGTTTAAAGGCTTAGAAAATGAGTGTTTTGGCTTGTCCGAACATCCGTCCGGACATGGACGTTCGGACAGGCCCTGTTGCGTAAAAATTCTCAGAGTCTCGAACTGTGTACGAACTTCGGAAGTCCGGACACAGGTTCGGACACATGAGATTTTACTTTGAATTTTCCTCGACCCATGTCCGAACTTCCGAAGTCCGGACACATGTTCGGACATGCGTCTGTTTTCAGTTTTAAGTCACGGCTTGCGTCCGAACTTGGGAAGTCCGGACACAAGTTCGGACATGCCACTGTTTTGGCCAAAAATGTTGTTTAAGGTTAGGAAAAGTTGTCTAAAAATGGTGATTAGTTAGTAATGATGATATGAGGTTAATTAAGACATGTTAGGAGTGTTATAATGGCAATTAAAATGGTGAAAAGTAATAACAAGTGTGAAAGTAAAATAACTAGAAATGTAAAGTAATAAGCTACTGACGAACTAGTACGTTTAATTAACCGACATTATTAATCATGTATAGGGGTGACCTACGGTGGAAACAAATCGAAGCAAGGACCAAGGTATGGTTTTCTTGCAGTCTGTTGCCTACCGGTTTACACTGGCTTGTGTGTTGTTTGTTTTTCTGTGTGTTATTGACTTTGTAAGATTAAACCGTGTAAAGAGTTTACAGTTGTTAAATATTATTATGTTGCTAAGTATGACTCTCTCTTCCCTTGTGTGTATCTAACGAGACTTGACCAATTATTGTGAATTGTTTATTGGGTTCAATGTTGAACTACTAACAAGTGCTAACGGGGGAAGTGAGGAGTCCGGTCTGTTCCGGCCACGCGTGTGAGTATGGGAGTCGATGTCATAAGCGGTTCGATTCTCTTTGTATGTTATGGTTGTTTTCCAATTTGGTTTCCAACCTTCCCTTTAGCTTAACCAAGGCTATTTTACTGACTCACGTCGGGCCACAGGGGCATACTATGTGTTGTTTCGGTGTGCTTGGATCACTATATCCGAGGCACCTTGTGTTAAGTTATCCGTTTAATCTAACAGGACGGTAACGAGTTATGTAACGAGCTTGGCATGAGTATGGTAACATTCTCTAGGCTCTCCATGGGAACTAATTGTGTTGGTTCTCTTCCTTAAAGGAATTGTTCTTGTGTTATGTGTGATGTTGTGTACAATACCCATGTTATGATATATGTATAAGTTGTGTGTTTTAAAATGAATGCCATGTCACCATGACAATTAGTTGCGCGTATCCCGGTAGCCGATGGGCTGCGCATTAACCATACCAGCCAAGGGTTGCTGACCCCCTCGGGGGCTCCATATTTCTTTTACTGCAGGATGAGGATCGAAGAAGCGGAATGGCTTTAGATTCTAGGATGCAGGATTACTTTTGATTACTTTTGGATGTTGGGCCCGGGATGCGCCTGTGCTCCCGTGGCGTTATATTTTGGTTGTGAACAGTTTACAGTGATGGTTTACAGTGAAGGATGTAAGTAAATACTCGGTATTATGTTTATGTATATGTGATTATTAGTTCTATGCTCGGGAGTCTGTTCATCAGACCGATACACTTGTATTTATTCAGCCTTGTTAACCACGTGGGTGGTTGACGGCGTTGTAGCACCAATCGTTTAGTTATTGTTTAGTTGTTTAAATTCCGCTGCGATTTCAAGTAATGTTATGTGCGTAGTAGGGGTGTTACAAAAAGTGGAATCAGAGCGAAGTATCGCTCTGAGGACTAGAATACCGAGCTTAGGGATATACTGAGTTAGGAAATCTAGCAATAGTTATCAAGTGAGCAGTTATCGATAGGTTAACCACTAACTAAGTGTGGAAATACCTTATAGTCGGGAATAGCGTTACAACCGTTGGACCGATAAGTGTGCAAGCATATTGCTAATGAATGTTCATGTGAATTCAGATGTCAGGTCGGCCGAGAGGTAGAGGCCGCGGACGCGGTACTGGAGATACGGGTGACCAGGGCGAGAATACTACGACTCAGGTTATGGCTGAGGCAGTAGCAGCCGCCGTAGCCCAGATGGTACCCCAATTGGTAGCTGCGATGCAGCAGGGGCAACAGCCCGGAGTTCAACCACCACCGCCACCGCCACGAGAGACCAACTGGGTCAAGGCGTTGGCTGATCTGAGGCCACCATCATTCAGTGGGGAGACCGACCTTCGTAAGCTGGAGGCGTACATCTCCGAGATGGAGACTGCCTTCGAGACCTTGGCGGTGCCTGAGGAGGCCAAGGTTCGACTTGCCGCTTACTACTTGAAGGGTTCGGCACAGAGCTGGTGGAAGCTAGTACAAGAGGGCAGAGTTGCTGACCCGACCTTCCGGTGGAGGGAGTACACGGCTCTGTTGCGAGCCAAGTACTACCCGATACACGTGCAAGAGGCCAAGCGCCTGGAGTTGGACAATCTGAGGCAAGGGGATAAGATGACGGTAGATGAGTACTACTCAGCCTTCATCGGACTTATCCACCTGCTACCGGATCTGGGTTACTCAGACCGGATTCTTGTGAACCGTTTCTACAACGGGTTGAACTACCGTTTACGCTACGGCATGGGGCCGAGCGGGTATACTACTTTGCAGGTAATGGGACTACAGTGTGATGTGAATAAGTATGTGCAATGTGTTAATGTGATGTGAATTTGTTTGGCGGGGCATAACTGACACCCTAAATATAGGAGTGCTACCACCGCTGCAATTGTGGAGATCACCGTCCGTCTGAGGGACGAGGAGAGTGCGCTCAAGCGCAAGGCCATGAGCGAGGGCCAAGGCACGCAAGGGCAAGGGGGAGGAAAGAAGAAGAAGCCATACCCCCAGTCCCAGAAAGGACAGCAACAGGGTGGCAAAGGCCAGACCCAGACCACCACTGCTGAGGAGCCTCTGCAGCTCACCTACGCATATGCGGCCAAGCCTTTACGCTCTTACCCACCCAAGGGTAATTAATAAATTCCAATACCAAAATCTAGTGTGTGTTATTAACTTGTGAAGTATGTACTGAGTGTGTGATGTGTTAGCAGCTAGCACGGGCTCTGGACCGGAGCGCCACTATTACTGCAAGTGGTGTAACGGAGACCACCCCGGCAAGGACTGCAAGGGTAATGATGTGCAGTGCTGATACTGCAAAAAGATGGGGCACCGCGACTATGAGTGCTGGCAGAACCCGAACAGCCGAAACTACAGGCCCAAGGGGCAATGGAAGGGTAAGGCCACTGCGACCACCGATGGCCCGAAGACGGCGAATCAGCCACCCCCGGATCAGAGGTACATAGATTCCCAGAAGGGGAAGGGGTCGGGACCTAGCAAGGCCACCCTGCATGTGGTGGACCGGTCTGAGGCGTCAGGACCCTCTTCTAGACCAGGTACCGCCTAAACTATTGAGTGAAATAAGTGATTGCATACCGCATTTCATGCATGTGTGTTAGTGAGTTCAAGTGTACTACCATGTGAGTAAACAATCAAAGTATAGTGTGAAAGTCACCTAAATAGGTAATTTGGAAATCTAGGAACCTTCAATATTTGCTATCCAATCCCACCCACACCAAACCCTGAGGAAACCACCATCAACCTCACCGACTTTCCAATGGAGCAATGTCAGGTCATCTAACCAGGTATGATACTCTTAAATGGATACCTGACACCGGAAGCACAAGTCCACATCATCAGATGATGCAATGAACTTGGAGCAACACCAGGAGGGTTCTACACACCCGAATACCCGAATGGATCAAGAATGAAGTTGAAGATGATGTGCATGGGTAAGGACTGGAATCCTTACACCAAGACATATCAAGAAGTGCGAGCTGAAGATGGAGCAACTGTGCCGATGATACATGAGGAGTTCCTTGTGGTCGTTAATCACACCGTGGGGATTGCTCAGCAAGCTGAAACGGATTCAATTCCAAGTGTTAAAGTAGATTTGTGTATTGTGAACTTCTACCAGAAAGGTGGACGGTTGGGTTTACACCAAGATAAGGACGAGTCACCCGAGTCTCTAAGTAAGGGAGTACCCGTGGTGTCTTGGCCCATTGGTGATACCGCAGTGTTTATATATGGCGAGCAGAAGTGTGCTGATCTCGCAAAGAAGTTAGTACTAAAATCAGGAGATGTGCTAATCATGGGTGGGCAGTCGAGGATGCTATACCATGGCATCAGGAAGATCAAACTGAATACCGCACCATCGGTAGTGATCAATGCCACACACATGAAACCCGGACGTTTGAATTTGACCTTCAGACAGTTTTAAGCCTTGTATAATTATGTGATGTGTTGAACCAGTGTATGTTAAGGATGTTGTAAGTGTTAATTATGGTGACAGTATAAGCCAACGAATGTTGTAAAAAGAGTGTGTTAATGAATAAAGTGGAGTTGTTTGAAGCATGTCACCGTATTGTTACCAAATACTTATTAGTTTGCCAATGAATTAGGCTGTGCACTCGGAACGGGAGGTATACTGAGTGTCTGCAATGAGGCAGAAGCCGGCAAGAGCGGCACAATCCTCACCGGTACCTTTCCAGTCAATGGCGTGGACACTTCGATCTTGTTCGACTCCGGAGCCTCTCATACGTTTATTTCGCTATCCTTTGCGAAGAGGCTAGGGTTAGACGGTGATGAGATGCCAGACTTCCTAGTCACTCTCCCGTCAAAAGAGCGGATCAGGTGTACCCGCTATCACCGAGATGTTGTTGTACGAATCAGAGGTGAAGAGTTTCCGATCGACTTGATAGAGTTCGACGGACTTGGTTTTGATGTGATTGTCGGGATGAACTAGTTGGAGCGGTACAAGGGCAGAATCCTGTGTGCCGAGCATCGTCTACTTCTTCAGAGTCCATCTGGGGTTACCATATCTTACCGCCAGAGGCCCAGGGAGCCTTCGACTCAGGTCATCACCGCCATTGCTATGTATCGTGAATTATGACGAGGGAGTGATGTATACCTCTGCTATGTCCAGGACATAGAGAGAGACCCAGAGTTTAGTCCTGATGTGCCGGTAGTGTCGGAGTTTCCTGATGTATTTCCTAAGGAACTGCCGGGCATGCCGCCAGCACGGGAAGTCGAGTTTGAGATTGATTTGGTTCCGGGCACCGGACCAATTGCGAAGGCGCCCTATCGTATGGCTCCAGCAGAGATGACAGAGCTCAAGGAGCAGCTGAGAGACCTACTCGACAAGGGGTTTATCCGCCCTAGCGTTTCACCATGGGGAGCGCCGGTCCTCTTCGTGAAGAAGAAGGACGGTAGCCTCCACCTTTGTATTGACTATCGAGAGCTGAATGCAGTCACGGTGAAGAACCGTTACCCTTTACCACGCATCGACGACTTATTTGATCAGTTGAGGGGAGCATCAGTATTCTCCAAGATAGATCTACGATCTGGATACCATCAGATTGCTATTCGTGACAGTGATATTGAGAAGACAGCATTCAGAACAAGGTATGGACATTATGAGTTTACGGTTATGCCGTTTGGTTTATCCAATGCACCAGCCAAGTTCATGGACTTAATGAACCGCTTGTTCCAAGATCAGTTGGACAAGTCAGTGGTAGTCTTCATCGACGATATACTTGTGTACTCGAAATCGAGAGGTGAGCATGAAAGCCACCTGAGAAGTGTGTTGCAAACATTGAGAATGAATCAGTTGTATGCGAAATTTTCAAAGTGTGAATTTTGGTTGAACCAAGTATCCTTTCTTGGGCATGTGATTTCTGAAGCCGGGATCGCTGTTGATCCGGCAAAGATTGATGATGTGCGCACCTGGCCTAGGCCGAAGACAGTTACCGACATCAGGAGCTTCCTCGGTCTGGCAGGTTATTATAGGAGGTTTGTGAAGGACTTCTCCAGTGTCTCGAAGCCGATGACTTCCTTGATGAAAAAGGATGCACCTTCGAGTGGACAGTCGACTGTGAGGGTTCTTTCCAGAGTCTCAAGGATGCTCTGACATCTGCACCAGTCCTGACTTTACCAGACGGTCCAGATGGATTTGAGGTCTATTGCGACGCATCAGGCAGAGGTATGGGTTGTGTGTTGATGCAACACGGGAAGGTCGTAGCTTACGCCTCCCGACAGCTGAAGAAGCATGAAGAGAACTACCCTACCCACGACTTAGAATTGGGTGCCTTTGTCTTCGCATTGAAGATATGGCGACATCACTTGTATGGGGTAAGTGTGACGATTTATTCTGACCACAAGAGTTTAAAGTACTTGTTCATTCAGAAGGAGTTGAACATGAGACAAAGAAGGTGGGTTGAATTTCTAAACGACTACGACATCAATTTACAGTATAAGGAGCGTAAGTCGAATGTGGTAGCTGACGCACTGAGTCGCCGAGCACACTCTCTCCATTCGCTAGTCTCTCATTCTAGCATGGTTGAAGAGGTGCGGAGTGCTCAGATGACGGATCAGTATATGATGGAGATTAGACAGAAGCTTATTGATGGCACATTCGAGGGTCAGAAGTACGACTTCAGACTCCACGATGATGACCTGATTAGGCTCAATGACCGACTGTGTATTCCGAGGAGTAGCGCTGAGTTGAAGGAGCGCATATTGAGTGAATCCCATTGTTCTACTACTTCGATTCATCCCGGAGCTTCAAAGATGTATAAGGGTATGAAAAAGATATTTTTGGTGGACTGGAATGAAAAAGGATGTAAATGATTATGTGTTGAGGTGTCTCACTTGTCAGAAGGTCAAGTTTGAGCACCGACGGCCTGGTGGTATGGTACAGCCAATGCCAGTGCCAGAGTGGAAGTTCCATGACATTTCTATGGACTTCGTAGTAGGGCTTCCGCCTACAAGGGGAGGTCTGAATATGATTTGGGTTGTTGTTGACCGACTGACCAAGGTGGCTCGATTCATACCGATGAAGGACACCTGGAAAGTGGCAAAACTTGTAGAGCTCTTTGATAGAGAAATTGTTCGGCACCATGGGGTACCGAAGACTATCGTGTCTGACAGGGATACCGGATTCCTCTCCAGGTACTGGAAATCCACACGGGAAGCGCTTGGTACCGAGCTGAAGCTAAGTACAGCGTTCCACCCACAGACAGATGGTCAGAGTGAGCGCACCATCCAGACACTTGAGGATATGTTACGTGCATGTGCACTTGACTTTCAGACTAGCTGGATTGACAAGTTACATCTGGTCGAGTTTAGCTACAACAACAGTTACCATGCTTCGATCAAGATGTCTCCCTTCCAGGCATTATACGGTAGACCATGCCGCACGCCATTATGCTGGGATGAGTCGAGTGAGACGGTCATTATAGGACCAGAGTATCTAGAACAAGTTCAGGTGGAAGTTCGCCAGATCCGGGCTAACATGAAGGCAGCTCAGGATAGACAGAAGTCGTACGCAGATGTGCGCAGACGTGACCTGGAGTTCGCCGTGGGCGATCAGGTATTTCTCAGAGTATCCCCATGAAGGGAGTATTTCGTTTTGGCCAGAAAGGCAAGTTGAGCCCAAAATATGTGGGGCCTTATGTTGTGACGGAGCGGATCGGCCCGGTAGCTTACAGACTTGATCTACCCGCCGAGCTGGGCAAGGTACATGATGTATTTCATGTGTCCCAGTTGAAGAAGTATATGTCTCATCTGTCTCATGTGCTTCAGCCTGAAAGGCTAACCTTAGAGCCGACCATGCGATCAGTGGAGACTCTGGTACGGATTCTGGATACTAAGACTCGAGACACTCACCATAAGTCTGTGAGACTGGTGAAGGTTCTTTGGTCTAACTAGGACGTTGAGGAGGCCACTTGGGAGCTGGAAGATAAGATGAAGGCGAAGTACCCGTCATTGTTTACTTCTTTGCGTTTGTATGTATAGGGTACGGGGCATACCCCTATTTAAAGAGGGGTAGAGCCGTTTCGGTTATGTGTATGACATGTACTTGGATACATTGTCTGTGTTGTGTTGCCATGTTGTTACCCTGTTATGTTACAGACCGCTGAGTCTGAATGATGTTGTGATGTTTTGTTGTTTGGACCTTGTGTCCGATGTTATGTAAAGATGTTGTTAATGTTGTTATGGAAGTATTGTTGATATGTGTTCCCGTGTTCTATATTTAGGATATGTGAAAGTATGAACTTTGGGGACAAAGTTCTTTTAAGGGGGGTAGATTGAAATACCCCAAACCTAGTTATATTGTTTAAACACTAAAATAAGGTGTGGTAAGACTAAAAAGAGTCTTAGAAACATTAGTAAGCAATTTAAACCATAGAAAACACAAAATGTGCTTTAAGGTCAATAAAAGCCAAAATGTGATCTAAGCTTTGGATAAGCTTGGTTAAGACCTAATGAACTTACCAATACCTTATTTATATACTAATGAACATATTAAACCAATTAGCAAAGAAAACCAAGCTTGAAAACAAGTTAAAACACAAAATGTGCTTTAAGGAGTCTTAAAGCACATTTTTGAAAAATTATCTTGTAAATGAGTTTTGAATGGCTAAATGTCCATCATTACTCTTTAATTAACATGTGTACTATATAGTATCACACTTGGAAGTCTATATCAATGAGAAATCAAAAATTTCACTTCTATGTGCCTTGTTTTTATGAATAGTAACTTTAATAAGCTAGTTTGTAACATATGTTATTATAAGTAATTAAATTAATCAATAAAGACTAAAATACCCCTAAGTAACTATTGGGGGCCGGTTTTTTTTAAGTGTGGTGACTCACCACTCTTGTTAACTTGTTAAGTAAATAAAGATGACTACTTAAGTTACTATTTGCTTTAATAACTACAAATATCTTCTAAAAGCAAAACTTGTCTTCATTTTTCCCTTCCTTCTTCATTTCACACGCCTCCAAGCTCTCTTCTATCTCTTCTTCATTCTCCATTCACGGTTTGCAATAGTACACACCAAAACTCCATCTTTGACCACTTGTAATTCCTAGCTCACTTAACCAAATCAAAAACAAACACCACCATTCTCTTCCTCTCATCAAGCTCTTCATTCCTACCTTCTCAAAATTCCAAGAGCCCCATTTCGGTGCCATGGAGTTCCACCATTGAAGGAGCTTGAGCTTATATTTCTACATATTATTGATCTCCTTTGCTTCTAGGTAAGGAATCTCAAAGAAAAAATGATGTTTCTTCCATGTTTTTATCTTGACCGAGAATCACCATTAATGGTGCTCATTATATTGCTTTGTTCTAGCTTCATTCCAACCTTTCAAGGACTAGGTGGAGTCCTCTCTTGATAGATATTCAAACTCTCTTCAAGTACCAAGGTAAAACAACTATCTTAATGCTTTTGAAACAATGTAAAACCTAGGGTTTACAATGAGACGAAGCATAAAGCTTGTATACTCATTATGTCATTTGTATAATGTTTAGAAGTTGACAAGCAACTAAAAGCCTTGCCAATTTAGTCAAGGAAACAAGAAAGAAGTTTGTGAGGAAAAGAGGTAAATATGCTAACCTAATGTGGTTTAAAGTCTTAGGAGAAATGAGATCATATTGCTTGTTAAAAATGATCTAGGGAGCCAATAGTGAATGACTTAGAAGAATGCCCTCAAGGGCTTAGTAAAAGGCATATGTATTGTTGAGTGTATTTGCAGGTCAAAGGCAAATATATTGTGGAAATTCAGTGTTTAAGATTTATGCATCTTAAGGGCCTAAGAGCCATGTTATTTAAGGGCCTAAGTGCCAAGCAATTTAAATTAGGCACTATATTGTGATGTAGTGCTAAGTGAGTGAAGTTTTGTGTATAAGAATGTGTTTGGTGGATTTTAGTGTTTTTGGTTGTTTAATGATGAAAACAATGTGTTTTGGTTTAGTAATGTTCTAGGAGAGTTCATGTCAAAATTTAGGTAAGAAACAAGAAGTTCTAAGGGTTTAGAATGAGTTGGTAAGCTAGGAAATGTTTAGAATGGTAAGGTAATCAACTAGTGGAAGAAACATGCATTTAGGTGTTTAAAGATGTAAAAAGGGCTTAGGCAATGTTCTAGAGGATTTAGAATGCAAAAGAATGTTTTGGGACATTTCAAGATCATGGTGAGATTGTATTTAGGATTTGTGTATTGTTGGTGAAAAAGGGATGAAGTGATTTGTTGCATGGGAAGCTATAAACTTGTAAAGATGTCAAGGAGTTGTTTAGAAAGAAAAGATGCTTGGGAGATGATGTAGTAGTGGTGAGGAAACATTGTTGGCATAGTGGTTATCATAGGTATGAAACACCACTTGGAAAACTAAGGAGGAAATATCATAAGTGTAGGAATTTTGGTATGAAGTGAGTAAGTGTTTAAGGAGATAGAAAATGAGTTCCATGGATGTTGTATGAGGGTGTAAGTGTACCAAATGATGTTAGAAAACATTATGAGGCTTTAGGAGAAGTTTGGTGAAAGTTGGTTAAGTGTTTAAAGGCTTAGAAAATGAGTGTTTTGGCTTGTCCGAACATCCGTCCGGACATGGACGTTCGGACATACCCTGTTGCGTAAAAATTCTCAGAGTCTCGAACTGTGTCCTAACTTCGGAAGTCCGGACACTGGTTCGGACACATGAGATTTTACTTTGAATTTTCCTCGACCCATGTCTGAACTTCCGAAGTCCGGACACATGGTCGGACATGAGTCTGTTTTCAGTTTTAAGTCACGGCTTGCGTCCGAACTTGGGAAGTCCGGACACAAGTTCGGACATGCCACTGTTTTGGCCAAAAATGTTGTTTAAGGTTAGGAAAAGTTGTCTAAAAATGGTGATTAGTTAGTAATGATGATATGAGGTTAATTAAGACATGTTAGGAGTGTTATAATGGCAATTAAAATGGTGAAAAGTAATAACAAGTGTGAAAGTAAAATAACTAGAAATGTAAAGTAATAAACTACTGACGAACTAGTACGTTTAATTAACCGATGTTATTAATCATGTATAGGGGTGACCTACGGTGGAAACAAATCGAAGCAAGGACAAAGGTATGGTTTTCTTGCAGTCTGTTGCCTACCGGTTTACACCGGCTTGTGTGTTGTTTGTTTTTCTATGTGTTAATGACTTTGTAAGATTAAACCATGTAAAGAGTTTACAGTTGTTAAATATTATTATGTTGCTAAGTATGACTCTCTCTTCCCTTGTGTGTGTCTAACGAGACTTGACAAATTATTGTAAATTGTTTATTGGGTTCAATGTTGAACTACTAACAAGTGCTAACGGGGGAAGTGAGGAGTCCGGTCTGTTCCAGCCACGCGTGTGAGTATGGGAGTCGATGTCATAACCGGTTCAATTCTCTTTGTATGTTATGGTTGTTTTCCAATTTGGTTTCCAACCTTCCCTTTAGCTTAACCAAGGCTATTTTACTGACTCACGTCGGGCCACAGGGGCGTACTATGTGTTGTTTCGGTGTGCTTGGATCACTATATCCGAGGCACCTTGTGTTAAGTTATCCGTTCAATCTAACAGGACGGTAACGAGTTATGTAACGAGCTTGGCATGAGTATGGCAACATTCTCTAGGCTCTCCATGGGAACTAATTGTGTTGGTTCTCTTCCTTAAAGGAATTGTTCTTGTGTGTTATGTGTGATGTTGTGTACAATACCCATGTTATGATATATGTATAAGTTGTGTGTTTTAAAATGAATGCCATGTCACCATGACAATTAGTTGCGCGTATCCCGGTAGCCAATGGGCTGCGCGTTAACCATACCAGCCAAGGGTTGCTGACCCCCTCGGGGGCTCCATATTTCTTTTACTGCAGGATGAGGATCGAAGAAGCGGAATGGCTTTAGATTCTAGGATGCAGGATTACTTTTGATTACTTTTGGATGTTGGGCCCGGGTTGCGCCTGTGCTCCCGTGGCATTATATGTTTTGGTTGTGAACAGTTTACAGTGATGGTTTACAGTGAAGGATGTAAGTAAATACTCGGTATTATGTTTATGTATATGTGATTATTAGTTCTATGCTCGGGAGTCTGTTCATCAGACCGATACACTTGTATTTATTCAGCCTTGTTAACCACGTGGGTGGTTGACGGCGTTGTAGCACCAATCGTTTAGTTATTGTTTAGTTGTTTAAATTCCGCTGCGATTTCAAGTAATGTTATGTGCGTAGTAGGGGTGTTACAGTTAATTCTAGATTAGAACTACGCGTCCTATCTAGATGAGCTATCTGGAATTAGGACTTAATATAGAATAGATATTTGAGAATTACAAGCCGATCCAAGTCTCCGTTGAAGTAGTAGGATATGCAGAACCTAGCTAGAGAAACAACTCCCTGAACCTAGAGTATCGATCATACTCCCTATCTATCACTTTAATTTATCTGCTATTTATGTTCTTGTCTATTATTAATCCCAAAACCAAAAACAACCCCTTTTGAATTAACGATTGTCTTAGGCTAGACTTATTTTCTTCAAGTCCCGTGGATTAACACCTGGTCGCTTCTAAACTGTTGTACTACTACGACCGGGATTTTTACAACTCGACGGTCTGTTGATTTGTTATTTTCTAGGATTATTTCTTAGCTTTCAATATATCAATTTAAACCGTTTGCAAAATGGCGCCGTTGCCGGGGACTTGACTTTGTCTAGTCCCTAGCCTTGGTTAATTCGTTACTCTATTACAATACCCTGTTTACTATTTTTTATTTGTTTCGTAATTTATTCTATTATTTAATTTATTTTTGTGCCATTTTATCCAATTGTTTTTCATTACTGTCATTTAATTTCAGTTTATAATTTTTTTGTCTTTTAATTTTCCAGTACTATAAGTTCGTTTGTCTTAGCCATTTCGTCAATTTTATTTTTGTATTCCCTTGTTTACTTTAGTTCTAAATTCAACACATTTTGTTCCTTTCTTCTTTTACTGTTACAAGTACCTAGTGGATGCGCAGAACGCGTTCAACTGGTCCACCCGATATAGACTTTGACCCAGAAATCGAGAGAGTTTTCCTCCAAGCTCTGAGACCAAGAAGGCAGCTCGATTTCAACATGGCAACAAACCATGACCAGCTAGGAGGGGGTCCAGTCGCCCAATACACTATGGGGAGAATAAACAGACCGCTAGCCACACCCAGAAGAGGCCCAGTGGTTCTACCAGACCTAACTGCAGAACTAGTGGCCGATTGACAAAAGGTAAAACCCTCCCATCAATCCAATGTTGTTCGTAATCACCCTGCAGGAACCTTTTCAGGTGCCAACCCAGCTGATGCACTAGACCACGTACATTGATTCCTAGTGCACTTGGACTCGCTTGGCTTATCACAAGGACTGGAGGTATATGCCAGACTGAGTCTGTTCCAGCACAGCCTATCAGGAGAAGCTTCAAAATGGTTCCATAGACTACCACCAGGCATCATTACCACCTGGGAGCAGATGACGGATAAATTCAAGGGAAAATTCACGATATACCCCTGTTTTCTTTCGTAATTCACAATATACCCTTGTGGTTTTTGTAATTCAACTTTAAACATGCTTAAATGTTGTCCAAAATTGATAAAACTTTACATGGACAATACTAAAGTGTTATATTTTGGTCCAATTCCAAATTTGAAGTTTTTTAAGCTCATATGTGACCTGTGGGACCCAATGAACATGTGGCATATTCATAGGGTCCCACAGGTCACATGTGAGCTTAAAAAACTTCATATTTGATATTGGACAAAATATAACACTTTAGCATCATCCATGTAAAGTTTCATCAATTTTGGACAACATTTAAGCATGTATAAAGTTGAATTACGAAAAACATAGGGGTATATTGTGAATTACGAAAGAAAACAGGGGTATATCGTGAATTTTCCCTAAATTCTATGAGAAATACATCCTCATCTCCAGGACACGACAGATGATCGCCGATCTGACGGCATTCAGACAGCTGGGTAGTGAGACAATATGCGAGGCGTGGGACCGATTCAAAGAACTACTCAGCCAGTGCCCTCACCACGGTCAGAATATCACCTCACTGGCTCAAGGATTTTTCCAAGGGCTAAAAGATGAAAACAGAGGTGAGGTGAGAGCTGCCTTAGGAGGGAACCTACTAGTGAAAAGCGGGGAAGATTTCATGGCAGCAATAGAGTCCTACTGTGAGGAGCTTCACCAATGGAGCAACAATGGGAAAGAGTCTTCTCAATAGGTCACAGTTCTACCCGAGCTCCGGACCCGATGATGGAACAGATAGCCGCCGAGCAAGTGCAGCTAAAAACCACGATGGGAAGTATGGCAAAATGCTCGAACAGCACACCATGGGGCCAACCCCTAGGCAATCTGCCAAGAAGGTCTCTACAAGTGCCAATGAAGTCTGCTGCTCACAGTGTGGGGACGCGCATGAATATGAGGATTGCCCAATGGTAGCTGAGATGAAACAATCAGAGGAGACCAACGTCATTGGACAATTCAACAACAGACAACCCTGGGTGCAGAATCAACACCAAAACCTCAGGTATGGAAATCCGAACAACGCGCTGAACTCACATCAGATGCAGCCTCAGAGGACGAATGCGGGAGGACTACCCGGCTTTGCTAGACCCCAGTATAGTCAGTTCAGGCCACAGCAGTCTCAAGCTCAGCAACCATCATTGAGCTCAAACAATGCCAATCTGAAGGAGATGGTGGATAAGTTGATGGCTTCTCAGGAACAGCAAACTGTAATCAATCAGAGTCTGGCAGCTTGAAATACCCCAAACTTAAATATAGTGATTAAGATAATTCTAATCCTTGTTTAAGAGCCTAATAATGCTTAAGTAGTATTGGTGAGGAAAAATAAATCCAAAAGAAATAAAGAAACGCTTAAAAAGCGAAAAACGCTAAATAAGCGTTGAATAACCATAGGAGGTATGAGACCTCGGTTAGCGTATTATATGGATTCTAAAGGCTTAATTATGCCTAAATAACATGTAGAAACAAATTCCCGAAGAAAACGGACCCTTAAAATGGATTAAAAACACAAATGAACCTTAAAGCGCGTTATTCGAGGAAACTGGGAAAACGTGACTTTAAGCGGGTCAAATAGACTCGTAACAATTTTGGTCAACTAAAGTCATTAAACATTAGTGAACATTTAGAACCAATAAAATCAATAAAACGAGAAAATAGTAAAAACTGTCAAAAACGAGAAGTTGTGGGGTAAAAGCATAAATGACACAAACTAGTGTGTCCACTATTGTAAATAAAAATTTAAAAACCCATGTGGGCTGTGTGTCAACCGATTTTTTCCCCTCACACACACTTAATTTCCTTTTGATTTGCAAAAGACAAAAAAAATAAAGCAAAAAGTAACCCTTACTTTACTTTATACACTCTCTCTCCTCCATTCTCTTCTACACTCACGTACAACACTCTTCTCCTTTCTCTGAATTTTTTCTTCTTCCCATGCCAGCCATGGCGATTTCAAGAAGCAAAAGCAGCCCCCATATTCTCTCCTCTTGTTAACCCATCAAACCTTCACCAAAAATTACAAAAATAATACCATTGGAATCCCCTCATCAAGGAGAACATATCTCTCTTTTCAAAATTTGAAAACAAGCATTTTCGTTTCCATGGGTATGCTGCATTTGGAGCTTCAAGACCACCATTAGAACCACCTTCATCTCCTTGTTACTATGAGGTAAAAATATTCTTGAAACCTCATCTTTTTCTAGCCCTTGTGGGCTAAACGAAATTTTAAGCTAAACCCTTGTTGGTGCTTTGTATTCTAGCCGATTTTGGCTTCTTTGGTGGAGTAGAAATATTGTTCTTGAGCTATTCCAAGCTTCACCTACACCCTTGCAAGGTAATGAAATTTCTAAACCCTAAAACTTACATTAAAGCTTAAAAATGGTTAGGGTTAGTTTTTTTTTGTATTGAAGTGTGTATATCAATGGGTTATAGTGTTAGAGAATCTAATTTACAAAATCGGTGGAGAAGAGAAAAGAAAGAAGGAAGGAAGAAAGAAAGAAGAAGAAAAGGAAAACTAGAAGAAGAACAAGGTAAATTGCACTCTCTTGGTAGCCTTGTAAAATGTATTGTATAACAGATTTTAGTAGCTCTTAATGGTGTATTGAAAATGGTAATGAGTAGTAGTGTAATGTGTAAGAGAATCCAAATGTTTTAAACCTTTGAAAGATATGTAAAAGCTTATCGAAACCTAGATGGGAATTGTTGTTGAGTGCAGGAATTTAATGATGTTAGTGTTGGTATTGTGTTGGAGAGCTTGGTATATTAATGCTGTTTACAAGTAGGTGAAATGAGTGATGTTTTGTGAGCTAAAACATGTGGTGAGAATGTAAAAATATAGGGGAGACTATGTCAAAATTTACCTAGAAACTAGAGAACTTAAGAACTAGGAACTAGGTGAAACATGTATTGAAACAGATTTTGATTGGAGCTAGTAGGTGGGTAGTTTAGGAGAGGTGTGTAATGCATTATAAGCCTTAGGAATGGCATTGTAAGAGGGAGCTATAGATGGGGGAAGTGAGAATCAAAATCTGTAGCAAGAAGAGTAGTAATACCTTGTAAAATCTAGGAGGAACTAGGTGTACTTGGAGAGTTTAAAGCGTGTAGTTAACCACTTCGTAACAGATTTGGAAGAGAGTTAAGTAATGGAAAGAACTTGGGTGGAAGGTAATGCAATTAGAATGCCAGGAGTGGCATTGGTAGAGGAAGTATTGGATGGTAGAAGTTGGTTTAAAAATCTGTAGCATTGAAGAAAGAAAATTGGTATAAGTGTGGAATGAAATGAGGAAAAAAATTTGTGTAAGTTGATTTAGGATTGAGAAATGAATTTGATTGATGAACTAAGGTGAATTAGAGGATTTAATTAGTGTTTAAACATGTAGGAAACATGTGGAAATGATTAGGAAAAGATTGGGTGAGAATTGAGGTGAATTTGGAATTCAAAGTAGATAATTAAAGGGGTTCTATAGCCGACCTACCCAGGCGACCTACTCTCTGCAGCCGACCTACCCAGGCGACCTACCCAGAGTGGGTCGGTCGGCCTTTGTAAAAAAAAATTAAATTAAAATTTAATTAGATAAACATATATAAATACATATGTACATACATATATGTATATATATATACATACATACATATATATATGCATGAGTAAGGCGTTAGTGCTAAAGTAAGGAAGGTAAGAAAGTTGTGAATATAAAGAACATTAAGTTAAACCGAAATAACGGGATAACGGGGTAAGTACGGGAGTAGTGATTATGTATGTATTGTAATGCTTAGTATTAATTGAATCATTTGACATGTAGTCATTGGTTCGAGAATACGAATCGAGGAACAAGAGTGAACTAAAGGAACAAGGGAACGCCCGGTAAAGTAAATTCCGGTAAAAAGGTATGATTTCTCATGCCCTGTATCCTAATCTGGTTACCCCGATTTGTGTGCTTATTTGACCACCTAATAAGATAAATGCATGAATCGGTTTATATTGCACTTACTTGTGCTTGTTTACATTGTTCTCGATATTTGTCTTGAACTGAAATACCCCTAAATTAATTTAAATTAATTTAGGGGATTTCTTTTATTAAAAATTAAATTATTATATGTAATTATGAATATTAAATTATTATATGGAATTGTGAAATTTATTTAGGGGTTTTCTCCTATTTAACCCTAATTATTATACATTATTATATAGTATTATGAATTTAATAAAAAGATTTATAAGTCAATAAATCTTGGGAAAATTATTAAGCACTCCAAATATATTATAAAGATTTTGGGAAGTGTTGGAACATTGTTTTGAAATATAAAAGTCAATATAAAATTCTAGAAACCTTAAAGCTTATTAAGCCTTGCTAGAGTTGACTTTTTGAGAATGGTCAAACCAGGCCATGAAACCTATACCAAAAAATAGGTTATGAAAAACCATGAAGATCGATAAAAAGAACGTCAAAAACGGATCATCCTAGCCAAAGTTATGCTAGTTTGAAGTTTAGAGCCAAAATTTTATAACTGCCACGTGTCAGCCTCTCGTGCGCCCCAACACTTAGTTAATTCTATCTCCTTGTTTTTCTCCAACAACCATCCGATTTTGACCTAACTTGTGACGGCTATATCTCTCTCGTTACTTCGAATTTTCCAGTGCCGTCTTCACCACTCTCTTCTCCTTAATTCCCTCTTTACAATCATAACTCATACAAGCCCTAACTCCTTCTACATCGACGGGAAAGTTGATCCAAAGTTGTCAACTTTCGAGTTCGTAACCCAGTTTCCAGTTTCATCCGATTTTAGGTAATGTTCGTCTTGCCATAACTTCCTCGTCTTTCAACCAAATTTCGATTTCTTTAGCTCGTTGTGTAGATCACTAATCCATCTACAACTTTCATGTTTATTCCCAAGCCTGATTCGTAACCGGTTGGAAGTTATAGTCGCCCAAAGTCTCTGATTTGTCAGCACATAAAATCACAGAAAAACGACAGGTAAACTCGTAACTTTCGGGTCAATTTTCTTTCGGTATAATGCGAGTTAGGATTAGTTCTAGTTATCAATGTGTAGAGCTAAGTTTCATCTTTCTATTGAGCCAATTAACAAAGCCTAAATCGATCTGTACGATTGCTTGTACGAATTGTTATACGATATCTTGTAAGATGGTTGTATGATTTCTTGTATGATTTCTTGTACGATTTCTCGTACTCAGCTTGTTGTGTTTTGGACCTTATGGCATGTTTTGTACGATTTCTCGTACTCAGCTTGTTGTGTTTTGGACCTTATGGCATGTTTTGTACGATTTCTCGTACTCCGATCTTTTGCTGATTGACTTGTGGAATGTTTTGGAAAACGCTAACTGACTTTAAGAGGAATTTCTAAAAGGAAATGGTTGTATGACTAACTCAGCTTGTGTGACTAACTGAGCCTTGGATGTGAAACTGACATGGGTATTGGTTCCTTCTATCTGGTGCCCGTTAACTTGGCTGAGGGTTTACGCTTCTGCACTCTGTAGGACTGAGTGTTTTGGTATTGCTCTGGGTAGTTGGTGGTCTAGTGGGAATATGGGAAAGTTGTTCTTTGTATTGAGTATGGATTATTTCTAATAAGTGGTGCACACACTTTTCACCGATGACTGAGAACGGGTCGGTGGCAGCGGAGGTCTGCTATACCTCGCCCTTTGTGGCAACTGACAGCGGAGGTCTGTTTACCTCGCCTTGTGGCAACTGACTGGCGGTGGGGGCCATCTCTCCCAATGGGTTTTATTCCACTCTCGAGTTTTGGGTTCTTGGATCTATTTTATCATTCCTAGTCCTTTGTGACTATCTGAGTCTTTCTACTCCTAACGGGAATTGGGTTTAACTAAGGAAAAGGATGTTCACTAACACATGATGTGATTTTGTTCCACTAACTTTATCTTTCAGTTATTAAACTTTATTCTTATCTGAGTATCTTGTTTTGGTGATTGTGAAATTTTTTCTCTGAGTGTTTTAACTGTTGTTTTCAAGTTATTGTTTATTTAAGAATTGTGTTATAAGTGTTTTGGAGGATCGTACCAGTTCCATTCCAGGGAACTGACCCGCCCCTTTCGGGGTGGGCTGCTTGGTTTCATCTTGCAGGTACGAATTGATTTACAGGTGGCCACGAAGAGAATGAGCGTTTGGGATGGGACTAGGTTTTGTGGAGAGTTAATATGTTTAATTTCTATTATGTTTGTGTTAAGTTTTTCTCGAGTTCAGACCGTAGCTTTTATAGATTGGAAGTTGTAATTGGTGAGGTTTGGTGCCGGGTGTTTGGAACCCGATGATCTGTACGCCTTTAGTATTTTATTTCCGCTATAAATATGTTAAATAGGGGCGTTACAGAAATTGGTATCAGAGCGTAGTTACGCTCTGAACCCGAGAAAACAAGCCGAGTGAAATACTTAGATTATAGGTGCACTTAAAACTGGGGAACTGGGGTAGAACTGGGAAGTGAGAATTCCAGAAAGGCGCGTGACCCTACCCCATACTTACTATTATGTTTTACTTCATGTACATACGAACCGTCCTTAGGACGTTATAAATGTTAATACATAGATAGTTAGACTTTACGATACGCCTTCTGAGTAACAACAACCGTCATACAGCTAGATGTCTCGAAGAGGTAGAGGAGGAGGAGCGGGATCCTCAGGAGGTTTGGGACCAGACGCTGTCACCCGGAGGTCATAGCACAGATAGTGACAGCTGCATTGGCCCAGCAGCAGGCTCAGATCCCACAGCCACCACCACCACACCGAATGGTCCCCGGGAGTTCAATTGGCTGAAGGCGGTTAACGACCTTCGTCCTCCCATCTACGAAGGCCAACCAGAACCGAAGACTCTGGAGAAATACATAGACGAGATGCAGAAGGCCTTCACCTCTCTGCATGTTCCAGTGAATCGTCAGGTGGACATAGCGGCCTACTTTCTTCAGGGACCCGCACATCGATGGTGGCAGACTGCTAGAGCCGAGCTGACGGCCCAGGCGAACTTTGACTTCCAGGCATTTCTAGTGGCCCTGAGAGCTAAATTTTACCCATCCTATCTACAGAAGAGGATGAGGAGTGAGTTTGAGCAACTGAAGCAAGGGAGTCTCTCTGTTGCTGAGTACTACAACAAGTTTATTGAGTTACTTGCTGTTATCGGGGAGGGAGCTTATGCCCCAAGATATCTGGTGGACAAATTCCATACCGGCCTGAACTTCAAGATCATGACTATGATCGGTTCCACCAGAGGGATGACCCTACAGGTATGGAATATGATTTAAAATTTCTGGTACGCAAAGGTTTCCCCACTAACACCTCTTGCAACGACAGGAACTAGCTGATGATGCGAACGATTGTGAGACCACCATTGCCTATCAGGACTCTGTGCTAGGCAAGAGGAGAAATGACAATGGAGGAGGAAATGGGAGAGGACCCCCTCAGACTCAGGAAAGGAGGGGAAAGTTTTTCAAGGGAGGAAACGAAAGCCATTATCTCTTATCATGCTGATGCTAAGCCCCTCCGCTCCCAGCCATTAGGGGTAAGAAAAGTTAAATCTGTAATATGACTACATATATGTTATTACGTTACTAATCTTGCACTGTAAACAGGAAACCAACCTGTAAGGAAGTACTTCTGCAGGAAGTGTGAGCGGGACCACCCAGGCAAGGAGTGTGACGGAACCCTGGTGACATGCCACTACTGTGGCAGGAAGGGGCACAGATCCTTCGAGTGCTTCTCGAACCCGGATTCCAGGGACTACAAGCCACGCACCGGGACCACTGCTAGAGCCCCAGTTGCTACTACTATTGGAGGAGGTCGAGGTAGCACAGGAGGTGCTGGACCATCCACCGGTCGCCCTGCCCAGAGTCATCCACAGAGGCCGGGACAGAACTATCCACAGAGGCCGGGACAGAATTATCCCCAGAGGCCGGGCAAGGCACCGATCCTCAACCTGGTGGACCGTGTCGAGGCAGCCAGTGATGACCCGAGCCCACCTGGTGAGGACTACTTCCCTCACGAAGAGGCTTAGACTTTTACCTTCTTTACATTCCGTTATCTAGTTTCTTTTCATTGTCAATGTAAAAAGGGATGAACTATAAACCCTTCATTTTATTTCGTTACGGACCTTTCAATTCCATTTGTGAACCATGACTTATTTATTTAATGACAATTATTCCTCAGCTTTCGATATTTGCTTTCCTATTTTGCCCTATGCCACACCCAATATCCCTTTTGAAGCCAAACCACACCCACCAGAGAAGTGTGAGGTCTTGAGACCCGGGATGATCTTACTACGAGAGTACCTGACCCCGGCAGTCCAGTATGCATTGATCCTCAAGATCAGGGAGTTAGGTGTAAAGGAAGGAAATTTTTACACCCCTACCTTCAAGAACGGTTCGACCATGAAGGTGAAGATCATGTGCCTAGGTAAGAAGTGGAACCACACCACCAAGACCTATGAAGAAGTGGAGGTGCCACCAATCCCGGAGGAACTGCTGACCATCATTAGAGCTGCAGTTAAGGCAGCACAAGAATTGGAGGATGAGCCCGTCCCAGACCTAACCTCAGACGTCTGCATCATCAATTTTTATGGGAAAGAAGGTAAGCTAGGGTTGCATCAAGATAAGGATGAATCCCTAGAATCCATCACCAAAGGAGTTCCAGTGGTTTCCATATCACTTGGAGACGACGCGGAGTTCCTATTTGGTGACCAGAAGAGGATGGACCTTTCCACCAAGATCCTCCTGAAGTCAGGTGATGTACTGATCTTTGGTGGGGCAGCTAGACTCATCTACCATGGAGTGAAGAGAATCAAGCCCAACACAGCCCCCACATCCGTTATTAACCAGACTCACCTGAAACCTGGCAGACTAAACCTGACCTTTAGACAGATCTAGCTTTGTACTTTACAATTTCAGCCTTGTAATCATTAAACTGCTCATGAAGCTTTCAATAAGAATGGAAATACTAAGAATTCATTTCTTCATGTAGGCGCTGGAAATTTTGAGATCAAGCTGAATGTGTTGAACCAGGCTCAAGCAAAGAGCAATGGAATGGTCATCACAGGTATAAACGTTAACCCTGAGTAATTACCTTGGAACGTTTACCCAAAATCTTAAAAACCTATTCTACAATTTCAGGAACGTTCCTAGTTGATGGAGTGGAGGCCACAGTCCTGTTTGATTCTGGTGCCTCCCACTCCTTCATATCACAAGCGTTTCATGATAAGATCGATGCTTCGACCGAGGATATCCACGACTGCTCAGTCTTGCTGCCATCCAAAGAACGGATCAAGTGTAGTAAGCAGTGCAAGAATTTGAGCATACACATCAAGGGAGCGGACTTCCTTCTGGATGCCATAGTCTTCCCTGGCATGGGATTTGACATTATTGTGGGCATGGACACGCTACAGCGGTACAGAGGTAGACTACACTGCGCAGAGCATCGTCTCCTCTTGAAGTCAGCCACAGGTGTAACACCCCATCCAACATTAACACACTTACAATAAACTGCAGCGGAAATACAAACCTCATCACATTACTTAACTCGTTGGTGTTACACGCCGTTAGCCACCCACGTGGCTAACAAGGCTAATCCATATACATTGTACCGGTCTGATGGGCTAAATTCCCGAGCAACTACACATTATTAACCCTTTCCATTAACAACAACAACAACAACAACATACACCTTTCAACTATACCGAGTATTTACAAATTGATGCCGACAACAATATCGGTCTTACTACTCCTACTGTATATATACACTTAAATGAATACCCATGTACAATGACTATCCCGTCCTACTCTCGAACGGCTTCCAGCTCTCTGTACCTGAAATAGGAAAAGAGGAGAAAGGGTGGCCCCCAAGGGGCTCAGCACCTTTGCTGGTATGGTAATCTCGCAGCCCACATGCTACCGGGCCACGCACAACTAATTGTCGTCTTAGCATGCGGTTGATTATTTTTAAATCATGCATGCAACTGTAAACACACAACACATAATCATTCGCCTCAACGGGCTCAACAAACGGATATTATATCCTTACTTAATAAGTCACTCTTGGTATTCATTATCCCTAGAGTGTTCCTCCTCTAATGGAGCTACTTCCTTAATAGACGACACTTACCCTTAAATCGGGTTATCCTTAAACGCCTCTTATCACAAACTGGGAATCATACCCATGATCCACACACTCTACATTATACAACCTACAACATACACTACATACAACACTTAACAGCACTTTGCACGTTTCCACGTGCACATCATAATACCGCAATAGATATTGCATCACAACAAAAATACATAACATAACGGGAGTGGTTCTCTTAGGAACCAACCCAAACATTGTTTATACACTGGTGAGCCTAGAGAATGTTGCCAGTCTCATGATAAGCTCGTTACACAATAACAACAACACTCATTACCGTCCTAATAGTTGGACGAGTAACTTAAGTTAAGGCGGTTCGGGTTGGAGGCCCGAACACACCACACAAACACATGTTCCCCCTAAACCGATCATAAGTCAGAATAGCTAAGCTTTGGAATAAGCTAATGGGAGATCATAACCCGTGAGGGAAACAACCATAACAAAGAGAAGGGTAAGGCTACAAAGGATACCCTCTCCCAAACAACGCGCGACCGGCCAAACCGGATTCCTCACTACTGTTAGTACATACTTACTTTAGATATTAGTTAGAACCCCATTATGGAGGCTATCATAACTACACACCATACAGAATTACAACTGGGTTAAACACACAAGGGAGATCCCTACATTCACAAACACATATCACACAATTAACACACGCATAGCCGTGGTTAGAACGTCCCATGGTTCGGGTCGTTTACTCCGAATACCGAACTCTCATGTGATCCTAGACTCAGTTAACTAAGGTTAACACTGCCGAGGTTAAATGGTATCGGAGTTGAACACGCCACATGTATGAACTACTGTAAACTCATTACATGTTTTATCTTACAACGTGGCAAACATACAGAAAAACACATTGGCATACAAGCCGTGTAATCCGGTAGGACACAGGTTGCAAGAAAACCATACCTGTCACCGGAGTCCACTTTACCACGTCCACTTATGTTCCTCGAGCGATTCTCGAACAACTGTTAACATCACATGTGTTTTTATTAACATCGGGGTTTGCTTGATTATTTAATGTCTAATGCTTAACTTTCCCCGTTAACTTTGTTACATAACTTTACATTTTAACTTGTTTTACTTTTACATTTTGATACAACTTTTCACCCACTTAATTGCCATTTAAACTCACCTAACATGTCCTTAACAACCTTATAACATCATTACCTATCAATCCCCATCATTACATATCATTTCATAACCTTAAACCATGTTTTTTGGTCCGACCGGACTTGCCGACCGGACTTACCCAAGTCCGGTCGATTCCAGAACACATTTCCGTCAAAATTTTTCTACTCCGACCGGACTTGTAAGTCCGGTCCTATGTCCGGTCCATTCCAGAAACTAATTCCACAGGGTAAACTGGGCCCCCGAACTTGCAAGTCCGGTCGCAAGTCCGGTCTGCCCCAGATCTTTGTTTTCCTTTTTACATTCAACTCCAAACTTCACCCCACATATCCTAGTATACCCTAACCTCATTTGGGCACTTCAAACACACCTTTATCCATGTGCTAAACTCTTTAAATCACTCACCAAAACCATTTTATCATTCACAAACTTCTTACAAAATTCCTAGCACTTGGAATGTTTTCTCCTTAAGATTTCTAGGTGGTATTTCACCTATAATGACAACTACACTAAAATGCTTCGTCACCTTCATAACATCATCTCCCAAGCATCTCTTCTTTCTAACCAAATCCTCTTTTCACAACTTCTTGAATTCCTTTCTCAAAACCTTACCTAAACATCATTTCTTCCTTGTACATCAACATTCCTAAACCTTAAACAAACTTCTCCAAGACTTTTAATACATCCTAAAAACACACATTGAATTCCTAGAACTTCCAAGATAACACCTAAATCCTTGCATCACTCTAAATCACCTTAACACATGTTTTCTTCTCAAGTAAACATTTATTCACCTTTAATACTTCCTAGTTCACCAAAACTTTCTTAAAACACTTAGAACTTCTCACACATTTTCCCAAATTTGGCCATAGCTTCTCTTGTATATACTCACATCCAAACACTTAGGTTTTTACCTTATTTCATTCAAGAACACCTAAAATCCATTAAGAACATTTTTACACACAAACTTCACACATTAAGCACTACATCACAATATAGTGCATAACTTAAATTGCTTGGCACTTAGGCCCTTAAATAACATGGCTCTTAGGCCCTTAAATTGCATAAACCTTAAACACTGTATTTCCCACATAAATAATGCCTTTGACCTGCAAATACATACTCCAATACATATGTTCTTTACTAGTCTCCTCGAGAACACTTTACTAGGTCATTCACCATTTGCTCTTTAGGTAGTTTTAACAAGCATTATAAGCTTATTTCTCCTAAGGCATTAAACCACATTAAGATAGCATATTTACCTCTTTTCCTCCCAAATTTCTTTCTTGTTTCCTTACACAACCGGTAAAGGCATTTGGTTCCTTGCCAACTACTAACATTATACAAAAAAACATAATGAGTATTCAAGCTTTAAGCTCCATCTCATTGTAAACCCTAGGTTTACATTATTTCAAAACATTAATGTAGTTGTTTTACCTTAATCTTTGGAGGGTGTTTGAATATCTATGAAGAGAGGACTCCACCTAGTCCTTGAAAGATTCAAATGGAGCTAGAACAAAGCAACACAAGGAGCTCCATCAATGAATATTTTCGGTCACACACAAAACATGGAGGAAACTTGATTTTTCTTTGAGATTCCTTACCTAGGAGCAAAGGAGATCAATAATATTTGAAAAGACAAGCTCAAGCCCCTTCAATGGTGGAACTCCATGGCACCGAAATGGGGCTCTTGAAGTTTTGAGAAGATAGGAATGAAGAGCTTGATGAGAGGAAGAGAATGGTGGTGTTTGTTTTTGATTTGGTTAAGTGAGTCATGAGATATTGACAATGGAAGATGGTGAAATGTTGGTGGTGCTGTAGCTTCACCATGAGAACAGAGAGAAGAGAGGTAGAAGAAGAAGAGAACCGTGTGAAATGAAGGGAGAAATGAGAGAAGTGAGTTTGGTTTTGTTTTTGAAGATATTTATGACTTAAAGCAAATAGTAACTTATGAGTCATCTTTATTTACTTAATAAGGTAACATATTTGGTGACTCACTACTACAAAAACCGGCCCCCTTTTAAGCCTAGGGGTAATATAGTCTTTATTGACTCATTTAATTACTTATAACATCATATGTTACAAACTAGCTTATAAAAATCACTATTCACTAAAACAAGGCACATAGAAGTGAAATTTTTGATTTCCCGTTAATATAGCCACCCAAATGTGATACTATATAGTACACATGTTAATTAAAGAGTAATGATGGACATTTAGCCATTCAAAACTCATTTACAAGACAATTTTTCAAAAACGTGCTTTAAGACTCCTTAAAGCACATTTTGTGTTTTAACTTGTTTTCAAGCTTGGTTTTCTTTGGTAATTGATTTAATATGTTCATTAACATATTTATAAAGTATAGGTATGACCATTAGGTCTTATACACATTTATCCCAAGCTTAGAGCACATTTTTGCTCATATTGACTTTAAGGTATTTTCTTGTGTTTTATTTGGTTTAACTGTCCACCAAAGTTTCCTAAGGACTTATTTAGCCTTATTAAATCATAATTGAATATTATTAAGTCTTGGTAGGCTCTTTGGGTCCTAACCAAGTTCACTCATAGCTTAGAGCATGTTTTTGCTCAAACTGTGTCTTAGTGTTTTATTGCATTTTACTATGATTAAAATTGTACACTGATGTTCCTAAGGCACTTTTAGCCTTTACATACCGTAGTTTGATATTTAAACCACATACCAAGGTTTGGGGTATTTCAATCTACCCCCCTTAAAAGAACTTCGTCCTCGAAGTTTACACTTTCCACACATCATTAGATCAGAATACGGGGATTACTTGGAAATAAACTTCCATAACCAAACACACTTTACATCACAACCTCGGACTTAATGGTCCGGGCAACACATTCACATCCACACATAACATAACATATCCACATGATAACCTCGACTCTTTGGTCCGGGTATCTTAACAACACTTACACATACATAACAACCCCTTGGACTCACTGGTCTCGGGTAACATCACAACATTTGGACACATAGGTCCCCATAACATAACAGTCTTCAGACACTTAGGTCTATGTAACACAACACATTTAGACTCATAGGTCTCAATAGCATACACTTTTAGGAGATCAAAGTCAAAATAACATTTATTACACATACCACACACATGTCATAGCATGTATAACAATCAAAAATATCTTTTACATACACACTGTGATCCCGCAGAACCCGGTCGCGATGGACACCTTCCGTCCCCGTGCCTTTGGGAGATTAAAACAATCACTTAAATTTAAATTTCCTTGTGAGGTTAAGTAAGAAGACTTTAATTACGTAAAGTGTCCATCAACGTTTTATAAATACCAATTTAAAATCCTTTTGAAAACACACACAACTCCAAGTCCAACTTAAGCTCTTTGCTTCTTTTCTTAGCGTGGTTATTTGTGACCACTTATAGGGAGTTTCAAGAGTCATCCAACCCTGATGTGATCAGCATCAGTGTTGAACTATCCTTCCACCCCAATTTGTGTTCGGCTTCCCTTGATCACATGCAAATCAAGTTCCACCTCCCACTTCATTTTCAAGCATCAAGTAAATCACTCATTTCCAATTTTCTATCTTTTTAATCATTCTAATCATGATCATACATCTCCAAAGGATAGAACTCCGTCTATCAGTTATCTCCATTCACTTTAATGTTGTTGCCTAGGGAATCTTATTCTCACTAGGTTCTATGTCGGTATCATGCCCTTTCTTGATCACTATATAGTATATATATACACATATATTTTGTCAAAATACAACACACAACTTCACATTTATACACTGTCGGGGCTTTTATTCCCCCGGGAGCTTCTCTACTCCCCACACTTGTACTATCACACACAACTGTTAACAAATACACGCACTTATCACAATGGTATTCGCATCTTCTGTGCGTAATTTCCACAATTAAACCATGAATGAATGCGTATGTTTACGTAACACACACACCAATCATCAAAACAATAATATAATTTTGTGCTATGCACAATACAAGTCACATACACTACGTACACTTGTACGGTAATATACACTAAGTGGTTTTGCGCTCTACCCCCCTTAAAAGGGATTACGCCCACGTAATCAATCACTAAACATTGGCTTAAATGTTCTGCCGTCGTGAAGTGTTTTAATTTCCACGCGGTCTATTACACAATGGATTCTGATTAGAGGATCTTAACCATATTGGCGGTTTAGTTCCTAAACCAAGAATTCTCATTGGAGTTTGTTTAAACTCTTAGTTGGTTTCGATTCTGGCCTGTTAGGCTTCTAGGCGTTAATAATTAGCCATTCACTCGTGTTCACCATGTACATTCAACACTTGAATCACTGGCTCACTAGTTTCTGCTGCGAAACTCTAATAACTGTAGAGCTTAATTGCTCCATTTGTTATTCTTACTGTATTGTACATCCCCAATTGTCACCTTCATCTTGGTAACAATGGTTTCTCAACCGACGCACGATATCTTTTACCCTGAGCGGATTCGGTGAGTTTCACAATTTTCCATCCACTTCCATGATAATTTACTGTGTATACAGCTATGTATTTCACAATGATTGACTTATTCCCTTCCGACTTACTGTCGGTTGAGATTGAGCTACTACCTAGTGTGTAGTGCTCTCTCAGCTATTTACAACCTTTAGGGTATATTCCATACCGATATTTGGCAGTTAGTGCTACTGTAGTCACTTACTGTTAATTATGTCTCCACATTTGGTTTTGTACAAGTACTCTTTTATTGGTGCGGTCTTGCATTTCCTATGCATCGGCCACTATAACATTATTTCTCCATAATTAACATGTTTCCAATTCCTAGCTATCCCACTCGTTCATTACTGCGCAAGTGCAATACCAAAACACTCAGTCATATAGAGTGTAGAGGCGTAAACTCTTGACAATAAATCCCTTATGCGATTCGCCATGGAATTCACACTGAGTTCCTCATCACACAGTACCTACCACTGGCTTATTGCTCAGTTTGTTTAACATCACTTATCTTGCATCTCCACTGAGTTTAACTCATAACTGGTCTTATCTGTTACATCATTATTCATCAACACTTATACAACGGTCGCTTACTGCACACCGTGTTTATTATATATCACTAACTCACATCGTATTTACTGTCACGTTAATTTCCACGCATATACTTACATCATTCGTATTATGGTTCATCACTCATTTGGATGACTACTGAATGCTTCTTGAGCATCGATCATTCGAGTCCCAAGCCGGCATTATTCAGCTCGGTGTTTCACTTTATACACACATGTTACTAAGCTAACTGCTTTCTTTCAATAATAGCATCGTCCATCCTTAACATATTTTCTTGAACTTGATTCACATAACTACCGCTCCTGCGGTCTCACAACATCGAGAGGTATCCCCACTCTTAATGCAGTGGTTCGTTTACCACTCTATTCACTTATATTACATAAACTTCTGCTATTAATCAAACTTACATAACATATCTTGCTTGTGGCTTATAAGCCTTATCGTCTTGAGCTGCGCTCGTTGTAAGCTGTCCACATTCATTTATTTCTCTGTGCAACATTTCATGATTTGGATATTATATTGAGCTCCATGACAAGGTCGTTGCATTCCGTTTCCTTCCATGGGATGCCCCTTTGGTTTGTCAGTCTGTCTCCTGACAACTTATATCTAAACTGGGTGTTAGTTTCAACCCTCGTGTTTTTGTCAGGTCATTTCCTGCAACAACTGTTGATGCAAACACCCTTCAAGGATTGCTCCCGGGTGTTGCTAAGTTATGCCTTTACATCTAGTTCACACTTATTGGTATACTCAGTTAGCCACGCCGTTTGTGTTCTTAACTGGCTTATTATCTTCTTCTGTGAAGATCAACATTTCCTGGTAGTGTAGGTACCCATTCTGGGAGTTTCATCCCGTTCATTGCACACTAATGTGTCCACATTAGGCATCTGCTTGCCATGTACAGGCTGGGTCACCGTTCCAGCTATCATGTTTATCCCTGAGGATCCTTAAGACATATGCGATGTCTTTACATAACAGTCAGTGCACTTCGCACTTCCTGACTCTTAAAACATTTCCTTGAAAATGAATTCACTGACTCTTTTAGTCTAGTTAGCTTAACTGAGTTCCTTAGCTTCAACTATTCCTTGTAATCCTTAGCTCTTGTTTGATTTATACTGCTGACCGTAGACGGAGTCGACTACTTCCCGTGTTTCGGACTCCACTCGTATACATATGTGGGGTACCATACTGATACATTGCTACTTACCCAACTAACCCATAAGTAGGTCTGTCAGGCCCACAAGCTCCTATCGGAGTGCGGTCGTCCCACAATTCAGTTGGTACACTCGTAGTGTCCGTCACACGCCTAGGTGAAGCATTCTGTTGTCAACTCCCTTATTTTGTCCCGTGACAATATTCATTTCTTACTTCCCGAACTTAATCGAGGGAAAGTTTATCCATTGTTGTATCCTCGTCAACTGTCCCTGGTTTTACTGGCTTGGTTTAAAAGAAGGTTGGAAAGAAGTGTTGGTTCGAAAGAAAATCTGGTTTTGAAAAGAAAAGGGTTTGAATAAATCTGGGTTTGAAAGAAAAATTTCTCATGGTTCCACAACATCTTCTTACCTTAGCCAAGTCTTGCTTCTTGCTGACTGGTGTACTTACAATCACAGAGGTTAGGCTATTAAGCCCTTCCATGGTTACAATGATCTCACTTAACTTCGTGGTACTTTACTAAGTACTTGTAGTGGTTATAAATTTCCCGAACGGCCCTGTTATAGCAGCACTTGCCATGGCAAGTGCGCCATGCTAACTGGCTGTCCGTTTAACACATACTGGTTAGGGTATTGTTTTTACCCATACTGTCAACAGTGGCCTTGTTGGCCCTCACTGATCTCACTGCCTTGACAATAACTCTTCTAGGTGACTTCTCACTGTCTTCACATGACGATCATCAACTAGGGTGTTTCCCATTCTGGGAGACCCCTTTGTCTTAGTATTGTATTCTCTTCGTAGCCCGTTCCACGCATTGTCGTGGTTACTGAGACTTGTCTCTTGTTTGGGCACTACGTTGCAGTTCCTTTATCGGTTGGTACACCGTTGGTGTATTGTTTATCAACTGTGGTCCCGTAGACACTTGTCTCGGTTTCACTAATCCATTTCTTGCCTGTTGCACGGTTGGTGCGTTGCAAGTTGGTTTTTCTCGACTGCTTAGCATGTCGACCCAGGTTGCCGGAAATTCTATTCCTCTATACACAAGATCCTTCATTCTTTGCTATTAAATGCGGTTAACATTGTTCAGATGGAGACCGTCTCCGGGATTCCCAGTTTTCGGGATCTACCGTATAACAGGTTCTCCGTACCTTTAGAGGTATGTAATAACAGCCAGATCGGGTATCCCGAGTATGAGAGGACTTTCATCTCTCTGCCGTTCTTTCCCCAAGTTATATACAGGGATTGTGGAGGGTGGGATGGATATTGTAGGTTTCTAGTACACACTGGTAATTCCTATCTAGCGTATCTCTCACGCTATCACTCAACCCTTAACCCAAAGTACTTAAATCCTAACTCGGTACTTCCTAAGCTCGGTAATTCAGTCATCAGAGCGATACTTCGCTCTGATACCACTTTTTGTAACACCCCATCCAACATTAACACACTTACAATAAACTGCAGCGGAAATACAAACCTCATCACATTACTTAACTCGTTGGTGTTACACGCCGTTAGCCACCCACGTGGCTAACAAGGCTAATCCATATACATTGTACCGGTCTGATGGGCTAAATTCCCGAGCAACTACACATTATTAACCCTTTCCATTAACAACAACAACAACAACATACACCTTTCAACTATACCGAGTATTTACAAATTGATGCCGACAACAATATCGGTCTTACTACTCCTACTGTATATATACACTTAAATGAATACCCATGTACAATGACTATCCCGTCCTACTCTCGAACGGCTTCCAGCTCTCTGTACCTGAAATAGGAAAAGAGGAGAAAGGGTGGCCCCCAAGGGGCTCAGCACCTTTGCTGGTATGGTAATCTCGCAGCCCACATGCTACCGGGCCACGCACAACTAATTGTCGTCTTAGCATGCGGTTGATTATTTTTAAATCATGCATGCAACTGTAAACACACAACACATAATCATTCGCCTCAACGGGCTCAACAAACGGATATTATATCCTTACTTAATAAGTCACTTTTGGTATTCATTATCCCTAGAGTGTTCCTCCTCTAATGGAGCTACTTCCTTAATAGACGACACTTACCCTTAAATCGGGTTATCCTTAAACGCCTCTTATCACAAACTGGGAATCATACCCATGATCCACACACTCTACATTATACAACCTACAACATACACTACATACAACACTTAACAGCACTTTGCACGTTTCCACGTGCACATCATAATACCGCAATAGATATTGCATCACAACAAAAATACATAACATAACGGGAGTGGTTCTCTTAGGAACCAACCCAAACATTGTTTATACACTGGTGAGCCTAGAGAATGTTGCCAGTCTCATGATAAGCTCGTTACACAATAACAACAACACTCATTACCGTCCTAATAGTTGGACGAGTAACTTAAGTTAAGGCGGTTCGGGTTTGGAGGCCCGAACACACCACACAAACACATGTTCCCCCTAAACCGATCATAAGTCAGAATAGCTAAGCTTTGGAATAAGCTAATGGGAGATCATAACCCGTGAGGGAAACAACCATAACAAAGAGAAGGGTAAGGCTACAAAGGATACCCTCTCCCAAACAACGCGCGACCGGCCAAACCGGATTCCTCACTACTGTTAGTACATACTTACTTTAGATATTAGTTAGAACCCCATTATGGAGGCTATCATAACTACACACCATACAGAATTACAACTGGGTTAAACACACAAGGGAGATCCCTACATTCACAAACACATATCACACAATTAACACACGCATAGCCGTGGTTAGAACGTCCCATGGTTCGGGTCGTTTACTCCGAATACCGAACTCTCATGTGATCCTAGACTCAGTTAACTAAGGTTAACACTGCCGAGGTTAAATGGTATCGGAGTTGAACACGCCACATGTATGAACTACTGTAAACTCATTACATGTTTTATCTTACAACGTGGCAAACATACAGAAAAACACATTGGCATACAAGCCGGTGTAATCCGGTAGGACACAGGTTGCAAGAAAACCATACCTGTCACCGGAGTCCACTTTACCACGTCCACTTATGTTCCTCGAGCGATTCTCGAACAACTGTTAACATCACATGTGTTTTTATTAACATCGGGGTTTGCTTGATTATTTAATGTCTAATGCTTAACTTTCCCCGTTAACTTTGTTACATAACTTTACATTTTAACTTGTTTTACTTTTACATTTTGATACAACTTTTCACCCACTTAATTGCCATTTAAACTCACCTAACATGTCCTTAACAACCTTATAACATCATTACCTATCAATCCCCATCATTACATATCATTTCATAACCTTAAACCATGTTTTTTTGGTCCGACCGGACTTGCCGACCGGACTTACCCAAGTCCGGTCGATTCCAGAACACATTTCCGTCAAAATTTTTCTACTCCGACCGGACTTGTAAGTCCGGTCCTATGTCCGGTCCATTCCAGAAACTAATTCCCACAGGGTAAACTGGGCCCGACCGAACTTGCAAGTCCGGTCGCAAGTCCGGTCTGCCCCAGATCTTTGTTTTCCTTTTTACATTCAACTCCAAACTTCACCCACACATATCCTAGTATACCCTAACCTCATTTGGGCACTTCAAACACACCTTTATCCATGTGCTAAACTCTTTAAATCACTCACCAAAACCATTTTATCATTCACAAACTTCTTACAAAATTCCTAGCACTTGGAATGTTTTCTCCTTAAGATTTCTAGGTGGTATTTCACCTATAATGACAACTACACAAAAATGCTTCGTCACCTTCATAACATCATCTCCCAAGCATCTCTTCTTTCTAACCAAATCCTCTTTTCACAACTTCTTGAATTCCTTTCTCAAAACCTTACCTAAACATCATTTCTTCCTTGTACATCAACATTCCTAAACCTTAAACAAACTTCTCCAAGACTTTTAATACATCCTAAAACACACATTGAATTCCTAGAACTTCCAAGATAACACCTAAATCCTTGCATCACTCTAAATCACCTTAACACATGTTTTCTTCTCAAGTAAACATTTATTCACCTTTAATACTTCCTAGTTCACCAAAACTTTCTTAAAACACTTAGAACTTCTCACCCATTTTCCCAAATTTGGCCATAGCTTCTCTTGTATATACTCACATCCAAACACTTAGGTTTTTACCTTATTTCATTCAAGAACACCTAAAATCCTTTAAGAACATTTTTACACACAAACTTCACACATTAAGCACTACATCACAATATAGTGCATAACTTAAATTGCTTGGCACTTAGGCCCTTAAATAACATGGCTCTTAGGCCCTTAAATTGCATAAACCTTAAACACTGTATTTCCCACATAAATAATGCCTTTGACCTGCAAATACATACTCCAATACATATGTTCTTTACTAGTCTCCTCGAGAACACTTTACTAGGTCATTCACCATTTGCTCTTTAGGTAGTTTTAACAAGCATTATAAGCTTATTTCTCCTAAGGCATTAAACCACATTAAGATAGCATATTTACCTCGTTTCCTCCCAAATTTCTTTCTTGTTTCCTTACAAAACCGGTAAGGCATTTGGTTCCTTGCCAACTACTAAACATTATACAAAAAAACATAATGAGTATTCAAGCTTTAAGCTCCATCTCATTGTAAACCCTAGGTTTACATTATTTCAAAACATTAATGTAGTTGTTTTACCTTAATCTTTGGAGGGTGTTTGAATATCTATGAAGAGAGGACTCCACCTAGTCCTTGAAAGATTCAAATGGAGCTAGAACAAAGCAACACAAGGAGCTCCATCAATGAATATTTTCGGTCACACACAAAACATGGAGGAAACTTGATTTTTCTTTGAGATTCCTTACCTAGGAGCAAAGGAGATCAATAATATGTGAAAAGACAAGCTCAAGCCCCTTCAATGGTGGAACTCCATGGCACCGAAATGGGGCTCTTGAAGTTTTGAGAAGATAGGAATGAAGAGCTTGATGAGAGGAAGAGAATGGTGGTGTTTGTTTTTGATTTGGTTAAGTGAGTCATGAGATATTGACAATGGAAGATGGTGAAATGGTGGTGGTGCTGTAGCTTCACCGTGAGAACAGAGAGAAGAGAGGTAGAAGAAGAAGAGAACCGTGTGAAATGAAGGGAGAAATGAGAGAAGTGAGTTTGGTTTTGTTTTTGAAGATATTTATGACTTAAAGCAAATAGTAACTTATGAGTCATCTTTATTTACTTAATAAGGTAACATGTTTGGTGACTCACTACTACAAAAACCGGCCCCCTTTTAAGCCTAGGGGTAATATAGTCTTTATTGACTCATTTAATTACTTATAACATCATATGTTACAAACTAGCTTATAAAAATCACTATTCACTAAAACAAGGCACATAGAAGTGAAATTTTTGATTTCCCATTAATATAGCCACCCAAATGTGATACTATATAGTACACATGTTAATTAAAGAGTAATGATGGACATTTAGCCATTCAAAACTCATTTACAAGACAATTTTTCAAAAACGTGCTTTAAGACTCCTTAAAGCACATTTTGTGTTTTAACTTGTTTTCAAGCTTGGTTTTCTTTGGTAATTGATTTAATATGTTCATTAACATATTTATAAAGTATAGGTATGACCATTAGGTCTTATACACATTTATCCCAAGCTTAGAGCACATTTTTGCTCATATTGACTTTAAGGTATTTTCTTGTGTTTTATTTGGTTTAACTGTCCACCAAAGTTTCCTAAGGACTTATTTAGCCTTATTAAATCATAATTGAATATTATTAAGTCTTGGTAGGCTCTTTGGGTCCTAACCAAGTTCACTCATAGCTTAGAGCATGTTTTTGCTCAAACTGTGTCTTAGTGTTTTATTGCATTTTACTATGATTAAAATTGTACACTGATGTTCCTAAGGCACTTTTAGCCTTTACATACCGTAGTTTGATATTTAAACCACATACCAAGGTTTGGGGTATTTCAACAGGGATCACAGTATCATACCGAATGCAGCCTAAGCAGCCGACTGTGAAGGTTGTATCGCTTATCCCTGATGAAGGAAGGTCCAAGGGCGCTACTGCCTACTACTGTTGCCCAGGATCTGAGGACGGATCCGAAGTTCAGAGCACGTTCCCATTGTGTCGGAGTACCCCGACGTTTTTCCAGAGGAGCTACCTGGACTACCACCGCTGAGAGAGGTTGAATTCAATATCGACCTCGTACCGGACGGGACCGATTGCTAAGGCTCCCTACCGGATGGGCCCTGAGATGGTCGAGTTAAAGAAGCAGTTGCAGGAGCTACTGGATAAGGGTTTCATTAGACCCAGTGTCTCACCTTGGGGCGCTCCTGTGCTGTTCGTCAAGAAGAAGGACGGGAGCATGAGACTGTGTATAGATTACAGAGAGTTGAACAATGTCACGATCAAAAAAAGTACCCACTGCCCAGGATCGATGACTTGTTCGACCAGCTGAGGGGAGCAAGGGTGTTCTCTAAGATTGATCTGCGATCCGGATATCACCAGATAGCTGTAGCTGAGCCAGACATCGAGAAGACAGCCTTCCGGACCAGATACGGCCACTATGAGTTCACAGTGATGCCGTTTGGATGACCAATGCACCAGCGAGATTTATGGACTTGATGCAGAGAGTCTTCCAAGCCCAGCTGGATAAGTCGGTAGTCGTATTTATTGACGACATTCTAGTCTTCTCTAAGAGCAAGGAGGAACATGAGCAGCATTTGAGGACAGTCTTGGAGACGCTGAGGGAGAAACAGTTATATGCCAAGTTCAGCAAGTGTGAATTTTGGCTAGACAAGGTGTCATTTCTCGGACACGTGATCTCAGCTGAGGGAGTTTCTGTAGACCCAGCTAAGATCGAGGCAGTGCAGAGCTGGCATAGACCTCGCACCGTGACAGAGGTTAGGAGTTTCCTTGGGTTGGCTGGCTACTATAGACGCTTTGTGAAGGACTTCTCCAGGCTGGCCAAGCCCTTGACCTCCTTGATGAAGAAGGACAGCCCTTTTGTATGGACAGAGGCTTGTGAGGTCTCCTTCAAGGCGCTGAAGGACGCCTTGACCACAGCTCCAGTATTGACTATCCCAGAGGGGAATGAGGGGTACGAGGTATATTGTGATGCTTCAGGCAGAGGAATTGGTGGAGTACTGATGCAGCATGGCCGAGTAGTAGCGTATGCTTCTAGACAGCTGAAGAAGCACGAGGAAAACTACCCCACTCACGACCTTGAGCTCCTCGCCATAGTCTTCGCCTTGAAGATCTGGCGGCATTACTTGTATGGAGCCACAGTCCGGATTATGACAGACCACAAGAGTCTGAAGTACATCTGGACCCAGAAGGAGCTCAATTTGAGACAGCGACGATGGGTTGAGCTACTGGCCGATTATGACATCAACCTCCAGTACACAGAAGGGAAGGAAATGTCGTGGCAGACGCTCTGAGCAGAAGAGCTTATTCACTACTCGCCCTATAGAGACGACCACGATAGCTGAGGAGGTGTATGCAGCCCAGGACAGTGACGTTTATCTACAGGGCATCAGACAGAAGTTAGCAGACGGGTTGACTGACGGTTTGAAGTACGACTATGAGCTGGACAGCGAGGGACACCTTCGAGTCAGAGGCAGACTCTGCGTTCCTCAGGATGCGACAGAGCTTCAGACCAGGATTCTTTCAGAGGCTCATTCCTCGACATTATCAGTACACCCTGGAGCCACCAAGATGTACAAGGACTTGAAGCAATTATTCTGGTGGAGCGGATGAAGAGGGTAGCTGATTTTGTCTCTCGATGCCTCACTTGTCAGAAAGTGAAGTTTGAGCATCGTCGACCAGGCGGCCAGATTCAGTCACTTCCGTACCGTGCTGGAAGTTTGACGACATCAGCATGGATTTTGTGGTCGGTCTCCCTCCAGCTAGAGGTGGACTGAACGCCATTTGGGTTATAGTCGATAGGTTGACCAAGACAGCTAGGTTCATACCTATCAAGGACATGGAAGGTGCCCAAACTGGCTGAGGTGTTTACCACGAGCATATCCGGTACCATGGGGTACCGAAGACGATCGTCTCTGATCGTGACACTCGTTTCCTCAGTCGATATTGGCGTCAGGTACAGGAGGCATTTGGGACTCAGCTACGACTGCACAGCTTTTCACCCGCAGACTGATGGGCAGACTGAGAGGACTATTCAGACATTGGAGGATATGTTGCGAGCAGTCGCTCTGGATTATCAGGGGAGTTGGGTAGAGCGTCTACACCTGGTAGAGTTCTCCTATAATAACTCTTACCACGCGTCTATCGGCATGGCACCATTCCAGGCCTATATGGCAGGCCGTGCCGGACTCCCTTATCATGGAGTGACCCTGCTGAGGCGGTCTTGATTGGGCCTGAGTATATTCAGACACTACAGGATGACGTTAGGGTTATTCAGCAGCACATGAGGGCAGCACAGTCCAGACAGAAGTCTTATGGGGATCAGCGTACCAGAGAGCTCGAGTTTCAGTTGGGAGACATGGTCTTCTTACGAGTGTCCCCGATGAGAGGGATATTCAGATTCGGGATGAGGGGAAGCTGAGCCCTAAGTATGTTGGCCCGTACAGGATTACGGAGCGAGTGGGCCCAGTTGCTTACAGACTCGAGCTACCAGCTGAGTTGGGGAAGGTACACGATGTGTTTCACGTATCACAGCTGAAGAAGTATATGCCTGACCCTTCTCACGTACTGCAGCCAGAGAGGTTAGAGATTGAGCCTACACTGAGGTATGAGGAGACTCCTATACAGATCTTGGACACGAAGGTCCGAGAAACGAGGGGCAGATCAGTTAAGTTGTGAAGGTTCTTTGGGAACATCATGGGGTCGAGGAAGCTACTTGGGAGACCGAGGACTCCATGAGAGTTAAGTACCCACATCTGTTTGCATGATACTATGCTATCTGAGAGGATTCATGTTAGTGGCGGTACGAGGGCGTACCTTAGCTCTTTTAAGGGGGATATGCTGGCATACTCCTCCTTCGTTATCTCATCCGGATTATGCCTCGTTGCATTGTTAGTAATGAGAGGTGTACGTACGTAGTTTTACGTTGTCGCACAGTACTTTGTCACGTTTGTGTTGTGTTTTGTTTCAGTTTATACTTTGATTCACGTTGTTATGGTTTTGGTACTTTGATTTCGGTACCTTTGAGTGGAATGTGGAAATGGAGATAAAGGATTGGAATGGTATGGAATATCATTGAAGTTATTATTGTCTCAGCACACCCGAAGCGGTGTGAGTGCCTATTAGTTGATTGTTAAACTTCGAGGCGAAGTTTCTTTAAGGGGGATATGCTGAAATACCCCTAAATTAATTTAATTAATTTAGGGGATTTCTTTTATTAAAAATTAAATTATTATATAATTATGAATATATAATATTATTATATGGAATTGTGAAATTTATTTAGGGGTTTTCTCCTATTTAACCCTAATTATTATACATTATTATATAGTATTATGAATTTAAAAAAAGATTTATAAGTCAATAAATCTTGGGAAAATTATTAAGCACTCCAAATATATTATAAAGATTTTGGGAAGTGTTGGAACATTGTTTTGAAATATAAAAGTCAATATAAAATTCTAGAAACCTTAAAGCTTATTAAGCCTTGCTAGAGTTGACTTTTTGAGAATGGTCAAACCAGGCCATGAAACCTATACCAAAAAATAGGTTATGAAAAACCATGAAGATCGATAAAAAGAACGTCAAAAACGGATCATCCTAGCCAAAGTTATGCTAGTTTGAAGTTTAGAGCCAAAATTTTATAACTGCCACGTGTCAGCCTCTCGTGCGCCCCAACACAGTTAATTCTATCTCCTTGTTTTTCTCCAACAACCATCCGATTTTAACCTAACTTGTGACGGCTATATCTCTCTCGTTACTTCGAATTTTCCAGTGCCGTCTTCACCACTCTCTTCTCCTTAATTCCCTCTTTACAATCATAACTCATACAAGCCCTAACTCCTTCTACATCGACGGGAAAGTTGATCCAAAGTTGTCAACTTTTGAGTTCGTAACCCAGTTTCCAGTTTCATCCGATTTCAGGTAATGTTCGTCTTGCCATAACTTCCTCGTCTTTCAACCAAATTTCGATTTCTTTAGCTCGTTGTGTAGATCACTAATCCATCTACAACTTTCATGTTTATTCCCAAGCCTGATTCGTAACCGGTTGGAAGTTATAGTCGCCCAAAGTCTCTGATTTGTCAGCACATAAAATCACAGAAAAACGACAGGTAAACTCGTAACTTTCGGGTCAATTTTCTTTCGGTATAATGCGAGTTAGGATTAGTTCTAGTTATCAATGTGTAGAGCTAAGTTTCATCTTTCTATTGAGCCAATTAACAAAGCCTAAATCGATCTGTACGATTGCTTGTACGAATTGTTATACGATATCTTGTAAGATGGTTGTATGATTTCTTGTACGATTTCTCGTACTCAGCTTGTTGTGTTTTGGACCTTATGGCATGTTTTGTACGATTTCTCGTACTCAGCTTGTTGTGTTTTGGACCTTATGGCATGTTTTGTACGATTTCTCGTACTCCGATCTTTTGCTGATTGACTTGTGGAATGTTTTGGAAAACGCTAACTGACTTTAAGAGGAATTTCTAAAAGGAAATGGTTGTGTGACTAACTCAGCTTGTGTGACTAACTGAGCCTTGGATGTGAAACTGACATGGGTATTGGTTCCTTCTATCTGGTGCCCGTTAGACATTGGCTGCTTAGGGTTTACGCTTCTGCACTCTGTAGGACTGAGTGTTTTGGTATTGCTCTGGGTAGTTGGTGGTCTAGTGGGAATATGGGAAAGTTGTTCTTGGTATTGAGTATGGATTATTTCTAATAAGTGGTGCACACACTTTTCACCGATGACTGAGAACGGGTCGGTGGCAGCGGAGGTCTGCTATACCTCGCCCTTTGTGGCAACTGACAGCGGAGGTCTGTTTACCTCGCCCTTGTGGCAACTGACTGGCGGTGGGGGCCATCTCTCCCAATGGGTTTTATTCCACTCTCGAGTTTTGGGTTCTTGGATCTATTTTATCATTCCTAGTCCTTTGTGACTATCTGAGTCTTTCTACTCCTAACGGGAATTGGGTTTAACTAAGGAAAAGGATGTTCACTAACGCATGATGTGATTTTGTTCCACTAACTTTATCTTTCAGTTATTAAACTTTATTCTTATCTGAGTATCTTGTTTTGGTGATTGTGAAATGCTTTATTTCTCTGAGTGTTTTAACTGTTGTCTTCAAGTTATTGTTTATTTAAGAATTGTGTTATAAGTGTTTTTGGAGGATCGTACCAGTTCCATTCCAGGGAACTGACCCCCCTTTCGGGGTGGGCTGCTTGGTTTCATCTTGCAGGTACGAATTGATTTACAGGTGGCCACGAAGAGAATGAGCGTTTGGGATGGGACTAGGTTTTGTGGAGAGTTAATATGTTTAATTTCTATTATGTTTGTGTTAAGTTTTTCTCGAGTTCAGACCGTAGCTTTTATAGATTGGAAGTTGTAATTGGTGAGGTTTGGTGCCGGGTGTTTGGAACCCGATGATCTGTACGCCTTTAGTATTTTATTTCCGCTATAAATATGTTAAATAGGGCGTTACATGAACAATAGTTTGTATAATTCATGAAATATATGAATGATGATGATGTGTAATTGTACCTTGCAGTGTACTTGTATATTGTATTGTATTTGTATGGATGTGTGTATGAATAATGTATTGTGTATGTGGTTGGATGTTGACTTCTACTAATTCCTCACTACCTAACTCCTAACTTAAGTGAGTAAATTGGAATGAGTAGAAGTCCGATATAGCTTCGGCCACGCGTGAGGATGCGGAGTCACAAGAGGTTGGCTGCAATTCCTGACTCTTAAACTGGTCCGCGGCCCAAATCCCTTAAGTGGGTAGCATCCCGGATTGCTGAGTCAAGTAAATCCCGGAGGTGGGACGGAGTAGTCCACAGGGCCGGAGGTCCCGACGACTTAACATGAGTAAGAGTAAGAGTAAGTATGGGTATGAGTATGAGTATGTATGTGTATGTATGAAGTAACAAGTAAAAGAGTAATCTCCACCCGATTAACCCGGGTGGACCAATAAAGCTAACAAGAACTGTACTTGTGTATGTAATGAGTATGTGTATTTCGGGAGAAGGTAAGTATGTATTGGATGGTATATTGTATTCCTTGTATGTAATGAAGTGTATGAATGTATGTATGCTTGCGTAGTATTATTGTACTGTGTATAAGAGCATGTATGCATGTATGTTTGAATGAAATGAACTGCATGTATTCGACCAAGTGGTCGGCGTACCCTCACTAGTACGCGGGTATGCGGTTATCATGCGCAGCGAAAGCTGACCCCCTAGGGGGAACGTTTTTAGTGTGCAGGTACCCGAAGTGAATGTGTCAAGGTAAGAGACCGGCGGCACACTCTTGTACTTAGAAAGTAAGTAGTTTGAGGAATGGTAGATGTAGACTCTTATTGAGTATGTGTAACTTGGAAGAGATATTGTAATTGTATAAGTTCTAGTAGACTCGGTTAAGTGTATTGTATTGTATGATTATGGAGGAGTAAGTATTGAACGGAGCATTGTTATATTTGATTGATGAATGGAGTATGTATTATAGATGTGTAGTACTCGGGATTCCGGTCCATCAGACCGATGCTGTATGTAGAAGTAGTAGCCTTGTTAGTCACGTGGGTGACTAACGGCATTGTATCACCCACACTGTATGTAAGTATGTATCCGCTGCGTGTATCTGATGTGTAAGGAGATTGGACGGTAAGCATTGTATTAACGGTAGGGGTGTTACAAAAAGTGGTATCAGAGCGAAGTATCGCTCTGATGACTGGAAATACCGAGTTTAGGAGTACCGAGTTAGGAATTAGAAGCTTAGGGCTAAGGGCTGAGTGTTAGCATTAGAGATATGCTAGATTGGAACTCCCGGTGAGTACCGGATACCTACAATACTAGTCCCGCCCACCGCATCCCCACTGTATAACTTGGGAAAGGACGCCAGAGAGGGGAAAAGCCCTCTCATACTCGGGAAAGCTCGATCTGGCAGTAATGAGATATTCCTACAAGAGGAAAGAACCTGGCATATAGTGGATTCCAGGAAATGGAAACTCGAGATGGATTCCGGTTGAACAACAACAGCCGCACTTAATAGCGGTGGAACAAGCACTCCAACCACAAGGAGGCTACAACTTACAATAGCATGGGGCGACATGCTTAGCAGTCGCAGAACCTAGCTAAACAACCAGCAGCAGGAAAAGAAGCGCTAAACGTACAACGAAATGGAAAAGGAGCAGTAATGGGACCCGAGACACAAGTCTGCGGGACAACAGTAATAGCCAAGCAGCACCACCAACGGTATGCTAGCCGGCTAAGGACATAGTCGGGAGTGATTGACTCCAAAACTACAACGCCAAGAAGGTTACAAACCCGGCCAATATAGCTCAGACAACTTCAAGAACGTTCATAAGATATAATCTGATGCAACTACAACCGTAGTGCCCAAACCAACTCAGACTCATAACCACAACAAACGTGTGGGAACAAGCAACAAGGAAAGACACAACCAAATAAAAGGGGAACCTCCAAGGATTGGAGAGGTACCCTGATCAACGACAGCCATGTCAAATTTACTGAGAAGTCACTCAGGAGACTAATTAACCTAAGTAAATGATCGATAAGATCAAAGGAAGAGTCAACAAGACTATCAAATACAAGCGGAAACCATACCAAGACCGGTATAGGATTACCCAAAAATCACCAGTACCACGCACTTGCCACGACAAGTGCAGTAAGAACGGGATTATGTAAAGGAACTATAACACACCACAGGTACATAGTAATGTACCGTGATAGCAATGAAACAACCACAGGATCACAAGTCCTGGAAACTGGAAGAATGAAACCCTGGAAAGGCCTAGTGGCCTGACCATCGTATTAAGGACATACCAGACAGCAAGAAGCTGGACTTAGTGAAAAATTTAAACATGGATATGCCATGAAGCACCTTTTTAACACCGAACCGTTGTTTTTCAAAACCAAGTTTTCTTTCAAAACCACAACCTTTCTTTTAAAGCCTTGGATTTTAAAACCGAACCAACAATTACGGTGGGTATCATCGAATGATACAAGAGGAGTTGACAATGGAATACTTCACCTAGGCGTGTGACGAGCATTACGAGTGTACCCAATTACGGGATGTGGGACAACCGCACTCCGAAGGAGCTTGCGGGCCTGACATATAGTTGGGTAAGTGGTAACGTATCAATATGGTACCCCACGTATGTATACATGTAGTGTGCGAAACACGGGAAGTAGTCAACTCCGCTCTACGGACCATCAGTAAGTTCATACCAGAAAAGCTGGACACCTCAGACGATCAAGTATAAAGGAACTCAGAAAATCCATTTGAAGATAAGGAATAAGAACCAGAAGGTGCAAGGAGCACAGGCTAACAAGTATAGAAATCGGATATGTCTTAAAGACTTCAAGCAAACGCATGGTAACTGGAGCAATTCTCCAGCCCAGCATAGTAAGGCAAAAGTCTAATGTGAATACAATGATGCTCGACAAACGGGACGGAATTCCCAAGAGCAATCACAAGACTACCACGAAGTATAATCCATTATTGGAGAGGAATGTAAACCTAGTCAAGAGTACTAGGAGGGACTATAAACAGTCTACCCAAGAATGGGAGACGTTATAACTCAAAAAGGGAATAACTCGAATACAATACCACAAGGCGGTATAGTAGACACAACATATCATAGACACTAGCCGGATGTAACGGCATAACCAACAACACCCATGAGCTATCCTTGAAGGGCATCTGAGTTAACAACAGTCAAACAAGCGTCATGATAAAAGCACAGAAGCTAGAACGAACACTCGGTTAAGACACCGAAGGGATTTCACTTAACAGGAAATGCCCCAAAGTACTAAGAGGCACTGACTAACACTGGAGTGCCTAAAGGACCTCCTATGAATGGAAGCGTGATGTCACGAATTACCACGGAGCCTAGTAATACCTCCAACCTATGTGGTATAAATGGAGTGGAAACATGCGTAAGCAGCTTGCCAAGAACATAGCTTGTAGCAATAAAGCTTAAAAGCCATCAACCAACTATGCTATGTGAACCTTAACGGTTGCATAACCCACACCATTTGATAACAAGACCTACAAGAGATATTGTCTCATACGACAAGGAAATCAACAACTGGACCATCAATTCAACCCAACATTCTAAGTGGCTTGGAGTAATGGTCAACTTAGCGTCACTGTCACTAGAGCATCAGTCTAGTATACAGTTGACAAGCTTTTAATTACCTTCATGCCTTCTGTACCAATGGTAGCACAGAGGCATAAGAATCATGATAATGCCAACATTGGCCTAGTCCACACTTGGACACTACGAGAAACCCAAGGGAAGGTACCCCTCGTTAACTGAAGACCACTAACGTGGTGATGATGTGAACCCTTAGAAAAGGCTTCCATCTACTATAACAATAAAACCTACGCAATAGATATTGCCAAGGGGTGATGGAAAAAGGAGATGAGATTTCCAAACAACTACGACTTAAGGGAGTAAGTATATCCCATATGCACCCAAGCATATGGTGAGCCATTGTGTAGACACCAACATGATAAACCTTGTCATGAGACCTATGAGTGGAAACAAACCCCTCAACAAGAACCTTCACTTACCGGTGATGAAATACCCTTCAATTGAAGAACGGGACCGGAAAACCCTTGAAGTTTCTTGGGATGGTCCGGTGATGTACATACAAAAGTAAAACCGCACAGCTAGAGCCTATAATCGATGCTCAGCACGGGGAAGACAGTAATTGTGAAAAAAAAATCAATGTGAGCACACATGGAACCCACGAGTGACCAACGCTCAAGAGAGCTTGTAACCTGATAAATCACTTCATCCATTGCCAACCAAGACACTTGGTAAATCGTATCATAATGATGAAGGAATGTGAGGTAAGCTAACCTACACATAAAAAAACCTAAGTTGAATAAGACATCTCCACATTGGGAAGATAATAAGATTGCGGTATGCTACGACGACCGTCATACACACGAACACAGGAAACTCTTAGTATATTTACACCATAAGGAAGTGGTGCCAATAACAATGGCAATAAGTAAAGAGGAACTACCACGGTAACAGAAACAGTAAAAAGAATGTAGTACAATGAGTAAGAATACGATGCGCAACAAGCGACCGCTATGAGGAAGTAGTAGATAATAACACGGAGTATAAGCATGAGATGACAGGCAGAAATATTCTTTCCTATCACATAAGTGACTTACTGTCAAGCGTTTACGCCTCTGCACTCTGTATGACTGAGTGTTTTGGTATTGCACTTGGGCAGCTAATGACCAAGTGGGATAGCTAGGAATGTAGGAAATGTAAATCGTAGTAACCCTTTCTTTCACCAACAACATGACATAAGCCAGTTAAACAAGCTATCAGCAAACCATGCGGCCTAAGGCCAAAGAAGCACGAAGAATGTAACACACACTAACAACCACAAGATGTGAATTCCATTGGAATAAAAGGTGGAATAAGATGTAAGAAAGTCACTAGGACCAACGCATAGAAAATGCAAGGTCATACAAGTAAAGAACACTTGTACTGAACTAGAGAAACTGGTATAATTCATAAGCTATTGACAATAGAGGAAGCACTACATCTAAGTAGTGACTTAACCTCACCCGATAGTAAGTCAGAGAAACTTAGCGAATAATCGTGGGAGTACGAATAGTATGCAATATAGATTGCCAGAGAGCTGGTTATAGATCTAAACCCATCGAATCCAAACACGGTAAAAGAATACCGCACTTACTAGTAAACCTTATTCCCATAATAGAGGGATAAAAAGGTGATGTATAGCACATTAAGGATAACAAGAAGGGTGAATAACCCAAGTTATCAGGGTCGCGTAGCAGAAGCTAGTGGGCCCTAGCTAGGAGATAATGTACCTAATAAGTATAGTAGAATGGCTATTAATGCCTTGAAGCCGGTTAGGCTGGAACCGAATTAATTATGAGTTAAATAAACTCATATAGGAATTCTTGGTGCAAAGACTAAACCATTGGTATGGTTAAGACCCTTTGACTAGAGCATATTATATAGTATACCGTAGTGAAGCTAAACACTTCAGATTGCCCGAATTAAATAACCAATGTTTAATATTAACATATGGGAGATTACATGGGCGTAATCCCTTTTAAGGGGGGTAGAGCGAAAACCACTTAATGTAAGTTTTGTGAATAAAACACATAAACCATAAGGTGCATAGCACAAATAAGAATCAAATTGATGATTGGTACTATGTTAAATAAGCATAAGTATTCATTCATATTGAATTGTGGTAACTAGGCATTAGACATGCAAATACCGTAGGGTGAATATACCCATCTTGTAACACCAGTGTAAGAGTATTGGCAAAGAAGAGTAATGAGTAGTGGACGGAGCTCCACAAGTATTGTAGCCTTTGAAGAAGTAGTACAAAATGAATGAGAAGTAATAGATGAGTGAAGTCTAAGAGTAGTGTATACCTAGGTAAATGATTGGAAGTAAATCGAGGACAACAAATTTTACAAGTATGGTAATCCCAAGTTAGAATATTGGAGAGTGATGGATGAAAGCAGTGAAGGCTGAGGAAGTGAGCATTTAGGTATTGAACCACGGAGTAAAGCATTTGGGAAGTAGAGTGAGGATGATTGATGGACTGATTCCATCCTTTGGAGATGTACGAATTCGTAATCACGACTAGAAAGAGTAAAAAGATAGAAAATGAAAACAATTAAATTAGTTGTTTGGTTGAATCTAATGTGGGAAGTCGAACTTGATCCTGATCAGATCAAGGGAAACTGAACACAAATTGGAGTGGAAAGATAATTCAACACTGAAGCTGATCACGTCAGGGTCGAATGATTCTTGAAGCTCCCCTCAAGTGGTCACAAGAATCACACATAGGATAGAAGTAATGAATATAAATTGAAATTTGGAGTTGTATGCTTTAGAAGGATTTCTAATTAGCCAGTGGAAGGAACTTTCTTAGCCTGGAGATGAAGAATTGTTAGAAACTTATACCGGAGAAGATAGTAGTGTAGCGTGTTGTATTATTCCAAGGGCAGCAGGACATAAAGGAGTCCTGTGTCTAGATGACCTGAGTGCCTGCGGGATTGTAGGTGTATTGCATTGCTTTGGGAATAGCTTTGCATTGTATGTATGTATAAATTGATAATGAGGAACCGGATGGTCGATAGTAATGCGGACTGGAGTAATTATTGTGCATTAGTATGGTATGGTATGGTATGGTATAGTATGTAGGAACCTTGAGTAACGGATTTGGGATTGGTAAGGAGGAAGAATGTATGGATTTGGCATTAGATAAGTATGGATGAGTAAGTATAGTAATCCCATGACCTCGAGCAACTTTGAGGACAAAGTTCTTAAGGGGGGTAGATTGAAATACCCCAAACTTAAATATAGTAATTAAGATTATTCTAATCCTTGTTTAAGAGCCTAATAATGCTTATGTAGTATTGGTGAGGAAAAATAAATCCAAAAGAAATAAAGAAACGCTTAAAAAGCGAAAAACACTAAATAAGCGTTGAATAACCATAGGAGGTATGAGACCTCGGTTAGCCTATTATATGGATTCTAAAGGCTTAATTATGCCTAAATAACATGTAGAAACAAATTCCCGAAGAAAACGGATCCTTAAAATGGATTAAAAACACAAACGAACCTTAAAGCGCGTTTTTCGAGGAAACTGGGAAAACATGACTTTAAGCGGGTCAAATAGACTCGTAACAATTTTGGTCAACTAAATAGTCATTAATAAACATTAGTGAACATTTAGAACCAATAAAATCAATAAAACGAAAAAGTAAAAATGTCAAAAACGGGAAGTTGTGGGGTAAAGCATAAATAACACAAACTAGTGTGTCCACTATTGTAAATAAAAATTTAAAAACCCATGTGGGCTGTGTGTCAACCGATTTGTTCCCCTCACACACACTTAATTTCCTTTTGATTTGCAAAAGACAAAAGAAATAATAAAGCAAAAAGTAACCCTTACTTTACTTTATACACTCTCTCTCCTCCATTCTCTTCTACACTCACGTACAACGCTCTTCTCCTTTCTCTGAATTTTTCTTCTTCTTCCCATGCCAGCCATGGCGATTTCAAGAAGCAAAAGCAGCCCCCATATTCTCTCCTCTTGTTAACCCATCAAACCTTCACCAAAAATTACAAAAATTATACCATTGGAATCCCCTCATCAAGGAGAACATATTCCTCTTTTCAAAATTCAAAAACAAGCATTTTTGTTTCCATGGGTATGCTGCATTTGGAGCTTCAAGACCACCATTAGAACCACCTTCATCTCCTTGTTACTATGAGGTAAAAATATTCTTGAAACCTCATCTTTTTCTAGCCCTTGTGGGCAAAACGAAATTTTAAGCTAAACCCTTGTTGGTGCTTTGTATTCTAGCCGATTTTGGCTTCTTTGGTGGAGTAGAAATATTGTTCTTGAGCTATTCCAAGCTTCACCTACACCCTTGCAAGGTAATGAAATTTCTAAACCCTAAAACTTACATTAAAACTTAAAAATGGTTAGGGTTAGTTTTTTTTTTGTATTAAAGTGTGTATATCAATGGGTTGTAGTGTTAGAGAATCTAATTTACAAAATCGGTGGAGAAGAGAAAAGAAGGAAGAAGAAAGAAGAAAGAAGAAGAAAAGGAAAACTATAGAAGAACAAGGTAAATTGCACTCTCTTGGTAGCCTTGTAAAATGTATTGTATAACAGATTTTAGTAGCTCTTAATGGTGTATTGAAAATGGTAATGAGTAGTAGTGTAATGTGTAAGAGAATCCAAATGTTTTAAACCTTTGAAAGACATGTAAAAGCTTATCGAAACCTAGATGGGAATTGTTGTTGAGTGCAGGAATTTAATGATGTTAGTGTTGGTATTGTGTTGGAGAGCTTGGTAATTAATGCTGTTTACAAGTAGGTGAAATGAGTGATGTTTTGTGAGCTAAAACATGTGGTGAGAATGTAAAAATATAGGGGAGACTATGTCAAATTTACCTAGAAACTAGAGAACTTAAGAACTAGGAACTAGGTGAAAACATGTATTTGAAACAGATTTTGATTGAAGCTAGTAGGTGGGTAGTTTAGGAGAGGTGTGTAATGCATTATAAGCCTTAGGAATGGCATTGTAAGAGGGAGCTATAGATGGGGGAAGTGAGAATCAAAATCTGTAGCAAGAAGAGTAGTAATACCTTGTAAAATCTAGGAGGAACTAGGTGTACTTGGAGAGTTTAAAGTGTGTAGTTAACCACTTTGTAACAGATTTGGAAGAGAGTTAAGTAATGGAAAGAACTTGGGTGGAAGGTAATGCAATTAGAATGCTAGGAGTGGCATTGGTAGAGGAAGTATTGGATGGTAGAAGTTGGTTTAAAAATCTGTAGCATTGAAGAAAGAAAATTGGTATAAGTGCTGGAATGAAATGAGGAAAAAAATTTGTGTAAGTTGATTTAGGATTGAGAAATGAATTTGATTGATGAACTAAGGTGAATTAGAGGATTTGATTAGTGTTTAAACATGTAGGAAACATGTGGAAATGATTAGGAAAAGATTGGGTGAGAATTAAGGTGAATTTGGAATTCAAAGTAGATAATTAAAAGGGGTTCTGCAGCCGACCTACCCACGCGACCTACCCCAGACTGGGTCGGTCGGGCCGAATTCTGTAACACAGGTACTCTCTGCAGCCGACAGGCGACCTACCCAGAGTGGGTCGGTCGGCCTTTGTAAAAAAAAAAATAAATTAAAATTTAATTAGATAAACAATATAAATACATATGTACATACATATGTATATATACATACATACATATATATATGCATGAGTAAGGCGTTAGTGCTAAAGTAAGGAAGGTAAGAAAGTGTGATGAATATAAAGAACATTAAGTTAACCGAAATGGGATAACGGGGTAAGTACGGGAGTAGTGATTATGTGTATGTAATGCTTAGTATTAATTGAATCATTTGCCATGTAGTCATTGGTTCGAGAATACGAATCGAGGAACAAGAGTGAACTAAAGGAACAAGGGAACGCCCGGTAAAGTAAATTCCGGTAAAAAGGTATGATTTCTTCATGCCCTGTATCCTAATCTGGTTACCCCGATTTGTGTGCTTATTTGACCACCTAATAAGATAAATGCATGAATCGGTTTATATTGCACTTACTGTGCTTGTTTACATTGTTCTCGATATTTGTCTTGAACAATAGTTGTATAATTCATGAAATATATGAATGATGATGATGTGTAATTGTACCTTGCAGTGTACTTGTATATTGTATTGTTTGTATGGATGTGGTATGAATAATGTATTGTGTATGTGGTTGGATGTTGACTTCTACTAATTCCTAACTACCTAACTCCTAACTTAAGTGAGTAAATTGGAATGAGTAGAAGTCCGATATAGCTTCGGCCACGCGTGAGGATGCGGAGTCACAAGAGGTTGGCTACAATTCCTGACTCTTAAGATGGTCCGCGGCCCAAATCCCTTAAGTGGCTAGCATCCCGGATTGGTGAGTCAAGTAAATCCCGGAGGTGGGACGGAGTAGTCCCCAGGGCCGGAGGTCCCGACGACTTAACATGAGTAAGAGTAAGTAAGTATGTATGGGTATGAGTATGAGTATGTATGCGTATGTATGAAGTAACGAGTAAAAGAGTAATCTCCACCCGATTAACCCGGGTGGACCAATAAAGCTAACAAGAACTGTACTTGTGTATGTAATGAGTATGTGTATTTCGGGAGAAGGTAGGTATGTATTGGATGGTATATTGTATTCCTTGTATGTAATAAAGTGTATGAATGTATGTATGCTTGCGTAAGTATTATTGTACTGTGTATAAGAGCATGTATGCATGTATGTTTGAATGAAAATGAACTGCATGTATTCGACCAAGTGGTCGGCGTACCCTCACTAGTACGCGGGGTATGCGGTTATCATGCGCAGCGAAAGCTGACCCCCTAGGGGGAACGTTTTTAGTGTGCAGGTACCCGAAGTGAATGTTGTCAAGGTAAGAGACCGGTGGCACACTCTTGTACTTGGAAGAGATATTGTAATTGTATAAGGATTCTAGTAGACTCGGTTAAGTGTATTGTATTGTATGAATTATGGAGGAGTAAGTATTGAACGGAGCATTGTTATATTTGATTGATGAATGGAGTATGTATTATAGATGTGTACTCGGGATTCCGGTCCATCAGACCGATGCTGTATGTAGAAGTAGTAGCCTTGTTAGTCACGTGGGTGACTAACGGCATTGTATCACCCACTGTATGTAAGTATGTATCCGCTGCGTGTATCTGATGTGTAAGGAGATTGGACGGTAAGCATTGTATTAACGGTAGGGGTGTTACACAGCTGGTCAACAAAAATTAGAGAATGCCATGGTGGAGATGCAGGGAACGATGAGTCAGTTGACTCAGCTCCTCTTACAACAGAGACCTTCTGGATCACTACCTTCCCAACCAGACCCCAATCCCTAGGAGCAGTTGAAGGCAATGTCGGTCTCAGAAGCAGTAATGATTGAGGACTGCGAGGATTCTAGAGAAGTAGCAGCAGTTACCCTAAGGAGTGGAAGGAGCTTAATCAATGACAAAATGGCAGGGAGCCACACTGATGAGGAGACCGGGCCCCCTTCTAATACCGCCGGTGCACCATCAGGGCATCCTGCCCCTCCTGAGGTAATACATGAGGAGACCCAGGCTCCTATTCCTTCCTCCTCTCATTCAACTACTATTACAAATACGAAAGGAAAAACATCTGCAAAAGAACTTCCTTTTCCAAACCGTCTCAAAGAGCGAGAGCTCGATGAGCAATTTGGAAAATTTTTAGATGTCTTTCGTAAGTTGACTATCAATATTCCTCTTATTGATGCGATCAAACAAATGCCAAACTATGCCAAATTTGTGAAGGATTTGATTTCAAATAAGCGGAAGTATAAGGAGAAGGACACCATTCAGCTGACTGAGACCTATTCAGCAGTGATCCTACAGAATCTGCCTCCAAAGCGTGGTGATCCAGGTCAGCCCATTATTCCTTGCTCAATTGGGGATATGGATTGTGGATACGGTCTCTGCGATCTAGGAGCGAGCATCAACCTGATGCCATACACTATGTTCAAGAAGCTTCATGGGGGTGAGCTCGTTCCAATTCATTTCAAACTCCAATTAGCTGATAGATCGTCAATCACACCCAGAGGTATGGTAGAGAATGTGGTTGTTGGTGTGGGTAAGTTTTTCTTCCCAGCTGATTTTGTGATCCTCGACATGGATGAGGATGTTGAGGTACCTCTGATTCTTGGTAGACCTTTCCTAGAACTACGAAGACTGTTATAGATGTTGATAAAGGAAAGATTACCTTGAAATTTCATGACGAAGAATTAAGTTTTGATATTAATAAGATGATGCGGAAAAATACTTCTTCTCATGCTGTTTTCTCTGTTGATTTAATTGAGGATTTTTATGATCTAGAGGATGACTACATCCGTAGGAGTACTGATACTTCTAACTCTTTGTTTGAGTGTTCTGACTTGTTAGAGCAGGTATTGAGCCTATCCATTGAGGATGACAAGGAAAGCTTTGAGATGGCCTCAGTAGTCCAGCAGCTCAATCAAGGGAGGTCATATTTTCGCTCCTCCACTCCTCCAGTAGAAAAGCTGGATCGACCCATCCAAAGACCTATCCCTTTAATAGAGAAGCCTCCTACCCTTGAACTCAAATCTCTCCCTTCCCACCTTAAATATATTTTCCTGGCAGAGGGTAGCACCCTGTCTGTTATTATCTCTGCATCTTTGTCTGTTTAGTAGGAAACTAGACTTCTGGAGGTGCTCAAGAGGCATAAAGGTGCCATGGGGTGGTCAGTTGCTGATATCAAAGGGATCAATCCGGGTTTTTGCACTCACCAGATCTATATGGAGGATAATTATAAGGCAGTGAGGTAGCCCCAGATAAGATTAAATCCCAATCTGAAGGAGGTGGTCAAAGCTGAAGTGCTGAAGCTTCTTGATGCAGGCATTATCTACCCAATATCTGATAGCCAATGGGTGTCTCCAGTCCAGGTTGTCCCAAAGAAAGGAGGGATCGTGGCAGTTCCCAATGAGAAGGGGGAGATGGTTCCCCAGAGGCAGACGACTGGATGGAGAATGTGTATTGACTACCGTCGCCTCAACAATGCCACAAGGAAGGACTATTTCCCGCTCCCATTCATCGATCAAATGTTGGAGCGGTTGGCTGGTCAGGAGTTTTATTGCTTCCTCGATGGCTATAGTGGCTACTTCCAGATCCCTATTGCTCCAAAGGATCAAGAGAAGACAACCTTTACCTGTCCATATGGGATGTTCGCATATAGGAGGATGCCTTTTGGCCTCTGTAATGCTCCAACGACGTTCCAGAGGTGTATGATGGCCATCTTCAATGACTTCATTAAGAAGAGAATTGAAGTTTTTATGGATGACTTTTCAGTCTATGGGCAGAGTTTTGAGGTGTGCCTAGAGCAGTTGGATAAGATATTGGGGAGATGTGAGGAGACGAACCTTGTGCTGAACTGGAAGAAGTGCCATTTTATGGTACGGGAAGGCGTTGTACTGGGTCACAAGCTTTCTAAAGAGGGCATCCAGGTAGATAAAGACAAGGTGGAGGTGATAGAGAAGCTTCCCCCACCGACTACAGTGAAGGATGTCAGATCGTTCCTTGGTCATGCAGGATTCTACAGGAGATTCATTCAGGACTTCTCAAAGATTGCTAAGCCCCTGTCAGACCTGCTTCAGAAAGATGTCAAGTTCCAGTTAACTGAGGAGTGCTTGACAACCTTTCAGACCATCAAAGATAAGCTCTGCTCAGCTCCAATTGTGGTCCTACCAGATTGGTCAGAACCGTTTGAGATCATGACGGATGCTAGCGATTATGCTGTTGGCGCCGCATTATGTCAGAAGAAGGATAAGATGCTGAGAGATCACCTATGCTAGCAAGACCTTGATAGACACGCAAAACAATTATACTACTACAGAGAAGGAGTTGCTAGCTGTGGTGTTCGCTCTGGATAAGTTTTGACCATATCTGCTAGGAAGCAAGGTGATTGTCCACACTGATCATACGGCCCTCAAGTATCTTTTCTAGAAAAATGAATCGAAACCTAGACTTCTAAGGTGGATTTTGCTTCTCCAAGAATTTAATTTGGAGGTTGTGGATAAAAAGGGGAAGCAGAACGGAGTTGCTGATCACCTGTCTAGGCTTGACATTCCTGATGATGGAATCCCAATCAACGAGTTCTTTCCTGATGAGACGGTGTTCATGATTGGAAAGGTGAAAGAACCATGGTATGCGGATTTGGCAAACTTTCTTGCTTCTGGGTTGATTCCTCACGATTACAGCTACAACCAGAAGAAGAAATTCTTATTAGAAGCCCGCCACTATATCTGGGAGGATCCCTATCTGTTTAGGATTTGTGCTGATGGTTTGATAAGGCGATGCCTTCTAGATGAGGAGATCCAGAGCGTAATAGAATTATGTCATGCTAGAGAGGCGGGTGGCCATCATGGTTTTACAAGAACAACTGCGAAGATATTAGAGTGTGGATTCTTTTGGCCCACTCTACATAAGGATGTCCACCATTTCTGTTCCCATTGTGACCCCTGTCAGAGGAAGGGAAACATCTCTAGAAGGCATGAGATGCCTCAGCAAGGTATTCTTGAGGTGGAGCTTTTTGATGTTTGGGGCATAGATTTCATGGGCCCCTTCCCTTCATCCCATGGAACCAATATATCCTATAGCTGTGGACTAATGTCTCGAGTGGTGAAGCTATTCCCTGCCACACTGCTGATGCTAAGACAGTGGTAAAATTTCTGAAGAAGCATATATTCACCAGATTCGGCGTGCCCAGGGCGATCATCAATGATGTTGGCTCTCACTTCTGCAACCGAGCCTTTGACTCCTTGATGACTAAATATGGGGTGACCCACAAGGTGGCATTACCTTACCACCCCCAAACTAATGGTCAGGCAGAAGTGACCAATCGTGAGCTTAAATGGATCTTGCAGAAGACTGTTAATGCATCAAGGAAGGATTGGTCAGTTAAGCTGGATGACGCTCTGTGGGCATATCAGACTGCTTTTAAGACTTCTACAGGGATGTCTCCATTCAAGCTTGTGTATGGGAAAGCCTGCCATCTTCCAGTGGAATTAGAGCATAAAGCTAATTGGGCATTGAAGGCCCTGAATTTTGATCTACACTGCTGGAGAGAAAAGGAAATTTCAGCTGTCTGAACTCGAAGAACTAAGAACAAGCTTATGACAGTTCCGAATTTATAAGGAGCACACAAGAGAATCCATGATCAAATGATACATAAGAGAGAATTTAAAGTAGGGGATCTAGTGTTGCTCTACAATTCCAGGCTACGTCTTTTCCCTAGAAAGTTAAAATCCCATTAGGCAGGCCCGTTTAAAGTTGTGGGGATCACTTCCTATGGTGCCTACGAGCTGGAAAACAAGTCTGGAGAGGTATTCAAAGTGAATGGTGCTCGACTGAAGAAGTACTTAGGCGCTACCTTTTCTCAACCTCCTGCACCGGGTGTATCCTTGATTGAAAGTTCTTATCCCATTACTTCTGTTTCTACTATCTATACTGTAGCACCCCCTCAAAAATTATCAAAGAAGCCGCGCTCGCAATGGTATTTCAGACTAAAGAAAGCTATTGCTAGCTGCTGTGGTGGTCCTCCTTGATACTATCTGTGAAGTCTAGCCAGAGACTCTAACTCCGGGCAGCTTGGTGGGAGGCAACCCACCGTTTGTATCTCTTTTTGCTTTCTTGGTTAGTTATTTATTTACTCTTTTGTTCTTATTTTGTGATGTTAAAGATGTTGTGCATATGCAAAGTCTTGGCTTTTATTTCTACTAATAATTTTGCCTGGTTCCACTTGAGTTCTCCTGGTTTTGCAGATTTAATCTTTCATTTACCTCACTTTGATGCTAAATTGAACTCAAGTGTGGGGGAATACCACGACATTGTTCATCACGGATAAGGGAGTCCTCTAACACTCTTGCTATTTCATTTTTTTTTTGCATTTCTTGTGTTTGTTTTATTTTTGCTTGATTTAGTAATAGTTCCTTTTTATTTTTAAACCAATGAGTGTTTTAGAGTAGTGGTTTTTAATTTAATAATATATATATATAAAGGAGTTTTATACGTGTCCGGCTAAGTTTAGCCGGACGCAATTCCGGACTCACATAACTAGCCACGTCCGGATCCGGACGTTCAGCCGGACGTGACTGAATCGCGCGCCGCGTCGTCTTTCTTTTTCTTATTTTCTTTTCTTCTTCCTTTCTTTCTTCTTTCTTCTTCCTCCGTCGCACTCGAACTCGAACCCAAACTTCACTCTTCTTCCTCCATTAACGCCACTCACACAAACACCACCACACCAGCACCGCCCACTACCGCCGGCGACACCAGGACCGCCGCACCGTCCCAGCCCAAACCTCACCCGAGTTTTCCCCCATTTCAACCCGACAACCCTATCCGATACAGGTTTTTCAATTCTTGCAATTTTGATTTGATTTTCTGTTGATTAAGGATAGATTCGGTTGTTAGTTTGTGATTTATGATGTTAATTTGCTGTTAAGATGCGAAAATGTGAGGTTATCTGTGACTTTGGGCGATTTCTGGTTGAATTTTGGTATGCATTCGATTTCTGTTTGTGGCGCAATTTTTTTAGGGTTTATAAGTGCGTCCGGATCTGCGTCCGACCCAGGACACCCAGACGTAGATCCAGACATGTACAAATTTTACAATTTTTTCTGAAATTGAATTCTAGGTTTATGTTCTATTGTTTAATGCTATTATTTGCTATGTTCAGATGTTTTAATGCCTTGGTTCCCATAGAATAACTATGTGCAAGAATTTGTTCAAATAGAACTTGTTGTCCGATTGGTTTCGGGTATTTGTGTGTCTTTTGTTTTCTCCCTTACTACTTCATGTTGTTTTGGTTTCTTAATGCATTTATTTATCGTAAAGATGGCTAGAACTAGAGGAGGAGGTGCTACACGCAAGGGATCCTCTTCGAGAGACCCACGCCCCGACGATCAGTCAGAGCCAGCCTCTACCCTACTACGCGATGATGGTTTCATATCTGCTGCCGCCCGGGCCTGGTACGAGCAAGGCGGGGCCTTTGTCATCGAGAGGCGCATCACCGCAGAGGCGTCCGCTGCTTCTGGGCTTGGTGCTATTTTTGATGGTTTTGGCATGGAGAGCATCTTGCGCATGGGTGAGGGCGTCTTCTCCCCGTCTCTGGTACGAGAATTCTACGCCAATGTTGAGGCGAGCGACTCGACGAACATCATCAGATCTTACGTGCACCAGTTCCCGGTCGAGGTAACCCCTGAGACCTTCAGTATTCTTTTATTCCTCCCGGATAATGAGGCGACACATCTAGATTTTACGGAGGATGAGCTTAGGCAGAGTAAGTCTAGATGGTTACAAGCGGTCGGCAGTACTACTCGCCGACGGGGTGAGGGGAATAAGACCGTACTCCCATATGCTACCCTCCCCTCTCTTCCCCAGAGGACCATCACAGAGATCCTCAGTCATCAGATCCGGCCTCATGCCGGAAATGATGCTTCTGACAAGGATTGTGTTCTCCTCGATTATCTCCTGGCCGCACCACGTCCACCTTCAGCGGCTCTCGCTCCCCTTCGTGATGTTCAGGCAGCTGCACAAGGTGGTTACATATCTGAAGACGAAGAAGAAGATAACCCCCATCTTCCCTATCTTTCTCCAGCATCTTCTTACCTCCACACTCCCCGAGGATATCTTCACCGGTCTGGAGATGAGGGAGGGAGAGACACCCATCACTGTACAGACCTTCAGGAGATGGGGTTTCATGTGCCTCGATGATGGCAGCTGGGTGAAGGGCAGCTCTAGTCTAGGGTCCACCGGCACTTCTGCGAGTTCTAGCTCTACTGCGGCACCTACTGCTACCATGGCGCCTCCTATTCCTCCAGTGATGAGCATCCACCAGAGATGCAGACTATGATGGACTCCATTCTACAACAGTAGCAGAGGATGGAGCAGCAGTTTGGCAATGTACAGCAGCGCCAGGTGCGCATGGAGGGCCACATCGATGACATCCGCCAGACGCAGCAGCACCTCCAGACAGAGCAGACTACTCTCCGAGACACCCAGGCTCTGATCACCCAACGATTGGAGGGTAGTGATCCCTTTCAGAGAGAGACCGTACAGTTCATGGGAGAGGCATCTGCTCGGTAGAGAGAGGCAGCTCAGTTCATGGCCGACTCATCCGCTCAGCAGGCACAGACTAGCCAGCTCCTGCAGATGCTCCTTGCCCAGATGGGTGCGGGAGCTCCGCCACCACAGCCGCCTCAGTGACAGCCATCCACTCTTTATTGCTTTCTTTTTTTTATTTATTGTTTTTCCGTACTTTTCTTTTTGAATTGTTTTACTTTTAGTTTGTTGAAACTAACGCTAAACACGATACTGACAGATGAAGTGGTAATGTTTGTATTTGGCAGTTCTTTAATTCTGAAATGCTAAATTTCCTGTTTCTCTGAGCAGTGCAGCATTCTTAACTAATTTATTTACATATCCCCTCTACTGCGAAACGACCGGCTATATGTACAGGAACTGGAACCACATTACTCTCGCATGTCTGCTAAGCTAGAACACTGGGGAGTATTCTTTCTCTAACATTGAACATACAATTTAAATATTCCCTTTCTTTCGAGTTAATGCACTTTATTCTGTGGTCGTACATGCCAGTGGAAAACTAGCAAATTTTACTCTACACAATAAGCATTCTGTCTGTGACTACTTGAGGAATCTCTCGACCCTTGCAAAACTTCAAGTGTGAGGAAGGACACCTTCCTCAATCTATGATATCAGGGAAGTCTCTGTTCCAAATTTCACATATTGATGTTTCGCCTTTCTTGCGTTGCGGTTTAATATTATGAGTATAGCATGTTTTAAAAGATCTTTTACTTGCATTTCTTTTATGACCAATGAGGACATTGCTCCTCTTAAGTGTGAGGAAGGAAATACCTTTCCCTGAAAACATGCTAGTTGTTCTTTAATGCCACACTTACCTTTATGCCGCTCTAATGCCTGTGCACACCGAAAAATAAGATGAAATAATTGCAGGAGTTTTTGAAATTAAACCAAGTGACAACCATAAGAATCGTTCTGCTTGATGAGGTTTAGATAAATAAGTTTTATTTAACAATACTCTCTTTTCACTGAAATCAGGTAGATTAGCTAGTTGTGGAAGCCAGATTATTTTAGCTTGGGATTTTGGAAATGAAGTGAATGTTTGGAATGAAAAGGATAAGGCAAGGTACTCCACTGATCAAAATTTTTTTTCCTAACAATAGCAGGCCTCGTCTATCCGGTTATTAAGTCTTAAGGGTGCCTTAACACCTATCTACCTAAGGTCTCGGGATCTGGGATAGTTGACCCAACACCATCTCAAGGATAGAGAGAAAAGTCTGGGTTACAGAATAACTCTGCAAGATCTTAAATATTAGTTTGTTTTATACATAATTCTTGAAGATGAATGCTTTCGCTTACAAAAGAGATAATTGAAGTTAAATTTATACTTTTGATCATGAGTGCATGGTGTTGAAAGGTATTGCGGAATTGATAAGTGTCTAAATGAGCATGTTTTATAGGTGTATTTCATATATCATATCAGCACTTTTCTGCTCATTTCTCACTTATCATATGTTTTTCCTCTAGTTTATGTTTATTGATTATCTCACAAATTTATTGGTTTAAACATGAGGAAAAGCCAAGCTAGGAAGAAAGTACACGAAGAGACCAACGCATAGCCGCATACGGCTCGAAAAACGGAGTCCAAACGAAGAATCTAGAGCCGGTCAAAGTTGGAAGGAGAATGGGTCAATACTTGCTTGAGACCGCATAGGCAACCTCCTTGTTATAAGGCGGCAACACTCATGGCGTCCGCATGTGTTTCAGGCGGACAAGACTGGCGGACAAACAACACACAACCGCCTGATTATGAGGCGGAACACATGCGCGGACGCTTGGACAGAAACAACAGAGACGTCCGCATGCTTTTCAGGCGGACACGGAAGGCGGACGGCACAAGTGACCGGGCGGACGGCTCAGTCACGTCCGCATGAGTTTTAGGCGGACGCACACGCGGACGCGTGTATATTTACACACGCGCGACAGTTTTCTGTTTCTTCGCTCGTCTTCGTCTGCAACTTGCCTTCCCCCGAGTGTCTGCAACTTCGCTTCTGCCATATCCATCTACTCCGCCGCAGCGCCTACCATAATTCTCTCACGCGTTTCATTTCTGTCCCCTGCAATCAATGAGATCAATCAACCGGTAATCAAAGTTGTACGGACCTTCTTCTCCTCTGCCTCTATATAAACTCGCCCCTTCAACACCAAAAATACACCACGCACGATGGGAGTCTGAAGAACATTTTCACCACACTCATCCATTCGCTTCCACTTATTTTCCTCCCGTATCACCACAACATTCCACACTCACGCAGTAACAAAAGAAATAGAAGAGCAGCAGTACGAGCGAGAGCAGACCAGTTCTTCCTCTGAAATAATGTCAAAATCTGTCTGTGCTTTCTTCTTATCTCCGTTAATGTCTGAGTAATTTTCTTTTGTATCCTAGGATGGGGGTTTGATTTCTAATATTACGTAAATTAATATTTATCACCTGTCTCTCTTATTTTAACTTGTTTTAATTCCTTTCAACTAATATTGCTAAATGCTTTGCGCGACAAACGACTGCATTTATTTGGTAACTATCAACATATGATTTTGAGATAGTCTAGGTACCACAAAGGAATTAATCTTAGTATTTACACTCCGGACTGAGCAGGAAAATATTAAGGCTTTTATTAAGAGTTCGTAACTGACAATTATTAACTCTAATAGACAATAAATAATTGAGACATGGTTATAAATATGTTTAAGTAATTTAGGAAATTCCCCCGCTATCCTAGGATACCTTTTTCCATTCACATCAATTAATTCACCTTTTTACTGTTTTTATTATATTTGCACTGATCAAACAACAAATCAAGCTTGCCTCCGCTAAACCCCTTTTTATAGTTTTTAAGTAACTACCAAGACTAGGATAAATTGAACAATCTCCCTGTGGATACGACACTTGTTTTACTAACTACGACCGGGATTTGTTTGCAGCCCGACGTTTATAATTTGAGTTTTTAATTTCCTTTCTTTTAATTTTACACCAGTTTAACCACTCAGAAAATAACCCTTCTGCAGGAATAAGGCATTACTTCACACCCCTTGTCATCCGAAGGTTAGAGGAATGAAAATTGGTGGAAAGTCCCAAGCTAAGCTAACTTGTTTTCTGCAATCTAGTTTCTCTATGCTTTTACAAAATTGTTCCTCTTTCACTGTTTGTGAAAACCTACCTCTAAAGAGCAAAATTATTCTTTCATTTATCACTTTGTTTGATTTCACCCTACACTTGTTTGATCTTGAGATTATTTGACGGTTTTAGAGATATTCTTATCCCTTATTTGCTTGAGGACAAGCAAAAGCTTAAGTGTGAGGAAGTTGATAAGTGTGAAACATATAGGCTTTTTAGGGTCTAATTACCCTATAATCTGTAACAATTCAGGCAATGTTTCCCACTTATTATGTGTTTTTCCTAAGATTGATGTTTTGATATGAACTGATGCATTTTATATGTTAAATATACGATAAACCCAGGGAAATAAAGATTTTACGTCATAAGGATTACAACGCAACAAACGGGGAACAAATCTGGAAAAAGAGGCAAAAACTAGGCCATGTCCGGCCAAACTAACCCGGACGCAAATCCGGACGCCCATCAAAGGACACGTCCGGATCCGGACGCAAGCCGGACGTGACCCGAGATCCATATCTAAAAGTTCTGTGTCTTGTCCAGATTCGGACACAGATCCGGACGTAACCCGAGATTCAGATCCAAAACCACTGTCTCATGTTCGGATCCGGACACAAAGCCGGACGTCACACAGAAACGAAAAAATAAAAATGCATCATGCTGATAATTATGCTTTCGGCGCAATTATCTGCTGAAGCGGCGGTTTAACCCATGCTCCGAGTAAATTAAGACGATGCCCATGCTCTTACCCAAACTCACCACTAACCAATGTTTTACTTCTAAGCCTATTTAAACCCTCCTTCAGCTTCCATTTCAATTCGTACCAGACGCTCTAGTCTAACTCATACACTCTCCCTCTCTTAATCGCCTCCCGTTCACAATAAACTCCATCTCCAGTCATAAAACTTCCTCTATAACCTTCCTTATTCACTTACAGACACAACCCGTAATCACCCGCCTCATTTAGCCACGTCCGGATCACGTCCGGATCCGGACTTACCCTCAGAAGCGCATCCGGATTGACGTCCGACCCAATCCAGCCGGACGTCTCACAAACTTTTCCAGAATTTCAATTTTCACTCCATTTCATCAAGTTCACTTCATTGTCGCCAATTCTAACCTCCAAATCAGCATAGCGCAAGGACGAAGGGCGGAGCAAGCAAGAGGATCTTCGTAACAGATGATTTCTCCTAACTCTCTCTTATTTATGCTTTCAATTGCTATGTCTAGCTAAGAGGATTTACTCTAGGGGAAGGGATGTTGTAATTAGTTAAACTCTGCATTTTACTGCTTAATTGAGACTATTTGGATTGCTCAGGTTAATGCTTTTAAGTGCTTTTAATAAACGTCATGAATTTATTATAAGCCTTCGAATCGTGTTATGATCAGATAAGGTGATTAGCATTGACGGTCCTATTAACCTGTTGTCGGTGGTAATTATAATCGGATAGATTATATTAGCAGTTAGGTGCTTTAGTCCGGTCCAAACCAGATTAGTAATTCTGTGTGATAAAACCATCTAGATATACCCGTTAATTCTAGATTAGAACTACGCGCCCTGTCTAGATGAGCTATCTGGAATTAGGACTTAATACATAATAGATATTTGAGAATTACAAGCCGATCCAAGTCTCCGTTTAAGTAGTAGGATATGTAGAACCTAGCTAGAGAAACAACTCCCTGAACCTAGAGTACTGTTCATACTCCCTATATATCGCTTTAATTTATCTGCTATTTATGTTCCTGTCTATTATTAATCCCAAAACCAAAAACAACCCCTTTTGAATTAACGATTGCCTTAGGCAAGACTTATTTTCTTTAAGTCCCGTGGATTGACACCTGGTTGCTTCTAAACTGTTATACTACTACGACAGGGATTTTTGCAACCCGACGGTCTGTTGATTTGTTATTTTCTAGGATTATTTCTTAGCTTTCAATATATCAATTTAAACCGTTTGCATCGGGAACCTAAGCTACACCAAGCATTCTAAAGTGTCGGGAACCTAAACTACGTCGAGCATTCTAAGATGTTGGGAACCTAAATTACAATGAGCATTCTAAGGTGTCGAGAACCTAATGCTCCGGGTTGGACCCTATGCGGAATTACTGACATTGCCCCCAACCGGTGTGCAGGGATAACTCCTGGTATTATTATGGGGACTTATTGTCTTTGTCCACCGTTCGTTGATCCCTAAACAAGGTGACTTAACACAAGAAGATTTATTGTCTTCACCTCGTCAACTTGGCCAGACTACACGAGGTATTGGCATCCCGTCATGCAAATGATGTGATGATGTAGAATGGTTGAAGATGCAATGTGTCTAATTATGCAATGTGTCTAATATGCAATGTGATTAATGATGCAAATGTAGAGGTCAGGGCTTATTACAGACCTAGAGAGAAATGGTGGAGGTCAGGACTTATACCAGCTTGGGGTGAAATGGTGGAGGTCAGGACTTATTTTAAGCCTGGGGTGAAATGGTGGAAGGTATGGTGTATGGGTGTCGTTCAAGACTTATGACACTCTTGAGGTGAAATGGTGTTGGTGTTGTTGTGGTGCTTAAGACTTACAACAGGCTAAAGCTTTGAGTTCATGTCGGTGTTGTCATGGCAATTGTTGCCCCATTATTTTCTTTGGAAAATCTGAGCTAGACGATCGATTGCCCTTAGTATTTCCCTGATTAAACATGTGAACAAGTATTATCCTCACAGGGTCGAGGCTTTTGTTTTTACTATGGTGCTTTTCTGCCCACACTCGATGTGTTTGGTGTTTGCACTCGCCTCTTACTTACAGTCATTGATGAGTGTCCAAATGAGCATGTTTTAGGGGTGTATTTAGTATATTTTATCAACACCTTTCATGCTCATAAATAACCCCACTAATCTCACCAACATTCTTGTTCTCATGCAAGATATTGAAAATACTAATGCATTCATTTACGACAAGATGCACATTAGGTTCATAAACTAATGAAAACATCTTAGTTGCACTATCAAAACATTTTAAAACATTCTGCATAACATTAGCCTTTTCCCAAAAGTCCTCACCCATTAATTCTTAATCACGTTGAACAACCATAGTGTTATACAAACTAGTCAAAATGGATTGGTGTTTCTTAGTCTTAACTAATAATTCATATGTGGAGTTTGTCCAGTGGGGGTGTTGGGAGCAAAATGGCAAGGACGTAAACCGGATTTCTTACACTTTGTTTTGTACTCACTTTTAACAATATGCGATTTTCTAATTTTTCTCATTACATGCCTAAGTGGTTCTAGTGTGGGAGTCAAGTTAGATAAACCATCTTGTACACACAAATTTACAACATGAGCACAACATAGAACATGCAAGTAATCTCCTTTATGCAAGAGTGAGAGACTCTTATTAGCTTTTAGATAATCTACACACCTAAAAGTTGTTGTTTACCCACAGAAAATTACCCACGGTTTACCTACGGGATAGTGAAGGAAGAGTTTTCCAACAGAATACCTACGGATTACCCACGGAAATTTATACCCACGGACTATTCTGTAGGTAAATACCGTAGGCAGTCACGCGGGGAGACAGCGCCAAGTGGCGTGAAAAATACCCACGGGATTTATCCGTGGGTAAATTAGCGGCAAAAGATACCCACGGGAGGTTTCCGTAGGTAAAGGTGAACACAAGATTTACCCACGGTTTTTTCCGTAGGTAATTTATGCGCTGAAATATTTAACCAAATGAATTACCCACGGACAGCTTCCGTAGGTAAAATAACAATAAAACGACTGTGTTTTTGCCCATGTAAGTATCTGCATACTAAGGCCAATTTTACCTACGGTATTTCCCGTAGGTATTTACCCACAGACACATTCCGTAGGTAAAATAACAATAAAACGCCTGCATTAAAGTCGTGCCTGCGCTATACTAAGGCCACTTTTACCCACGGAATTTCCCGTAGGTATTTACCCACGGAATTTCCCGTAGGTATTTACCCACGGAATATTTCCGTAGGTAAATATACTTCTAATATGTTACTTTTATCCACAGAATTTTCCGTAGGTATTTAGCTACGGACTACACCCGTAGGTAAATTCAAGCGACTGTGTTTTACTTTGCGGGATATATATTACAAATACACTTAACCACAGAGAGTTCTCGTAGCTATTTACCTACGGCTCTGTTCCGTAGGTATATTTGGCTAGTTTTACTAATGACATTTTAGTTCCCGTGATACACATCGTTTTCTTTGTTTCTGAAGTTTTTTAGCTTATTGCATTGTGTCATCGCCATACTTCACAAAAGATTACGAATTACTGTTTGACTCTTAGCCATACTCCTCTCCAAATTTTGACTCCCCAAACTGAATTCCACTACTCCAAAACTGAATTCTTCTCTGGATTTTCTCTCGGCGCCGTTCAACTGCTTCGAATCCTTGTGCCGTTCGGCTGCTCCCCAAATTGAAGAATCTGAAGAACTGCTCTATAGTTCATCTCTGTAAAGCTAATGATGTCTCCTGAAGAAGATAAAAATGTAAGTCATTCCTCCCCTCTCTTGTCGTTTGAAATTGTTTTTCCTCTCTTGCGGTAGCTAGAACCCTAGAAATTGAGAGATAGGTTTTTGAGCAGGAATTGAATCCGATGAGACAAAAGCCCTAGAAATTGACGATATTGATGAATTATGTTCTTTGTATTTCAAAATAAAAAAGCTAAAATCTGATGAATTGGCTTTTGTACATTATTGTTCATTGCTTTCCATCTGTTTTTTTAGGAACTATCGTTTTAAGTCTTTCGGTATCCATATTGGCTGAGTTTCTACTACCATCTGAGTTGTGAGACTAGATGTCACCACCTGAGAGAGAACTGAAACATATGCCACATTCAGGCGAGCCTTTGGAGAGCTAATACTGCATGTCAGTTTGAGCATCTCTGGTAAATTCTGGATGCTTTCAAGATTAATCCATTGTTCTTTGCTCTGCCTTGGAAAGATGCCAGTTTGTGCTACCATGGCATAGTTTATAGGTTACTGTTAGGAGAATGTAGGTTTTGTAGTATTTCCCAAGCATTCGCAATTACACGTATAGAAGATAGAGTTGTCAATGAATGTTGAACCTCACAAAAATGGAGTTTGTGCTTCTGTATTTTTGAGTCGATACATAAATTTTCTGAATTCTAACAATATGGATACGCCGTGTATTATTATTACAGCTAATGACATTATAAATACTGGAATAGAACATTACAATAAATAGAGAGCTATAAGAAAGATTTAATTGTAAAAAATATAATAAAATTGTGACAAAACAATATGTAAATATTAAAATTTCAAAACAATTTATAGAAAAATAGGCTATAGAGTACATTTGGATAACTATTCTATTCCATTTTATGTTACTCAAACAATGTAAGCGCGCTTAGTGTTTTACACAATGAACTCAAGGAAGATATTTATCATTATTAACAATTAGAACTAACCCATGATTGTACAATCTATAGAGTAGAGACGGTATGGGAATAAGAAATCCCTAGTTGTAGATCTTAGCTTCTTTTTTTCTTTCACTAAAAGCAGAAAAGGCAAGAAAGAAACACATATTCAGCATTTTACAACTTTTATACGGCACACCCTATTACATATCCACACTGCATCAGTTGATGGGTTATTCTCCACTCTTAAAACACCCCCAACCTTTCATCATTGTACTAACTAGTTACACTTTCTTTTCCCTGTAAACAAAACACCCCAAATTACCGTGTTTTTATGAAGTTAACAAATTATAATTAAGAACCTAGCAAAATTAAATGTCAATTCTTATATTAGCAGCAGCAGTATCTAAGCAATCTATACTAGTATTTTTTATCATGCTCTATAGTAACCCTGAAAGATGTATTGACAAGAAAGATTTGATAACTTGGAATAAGTTAGCTATAATGAAATATTTCTAGCAATATATTTTGACAGAAAGATATGATAACTTTAAATAAGTTGGCTATATATAATGAAACATTTCTAACATTGTCTAACTGAGACTGATTCACTAAGGTCAAGTATCTTTTGTATCTAATGTTTCAGATAATTTTCTTTTTTTTTTGCACCAGAAGCTTGAATTTGCTCCAATACTCACTTTCCAATTCAAACCATAATGAACTATAACATTAACCGCATGATGCCATTTTATAATTAAATACTAAGACCAGCCAGCTACAAGCTCCTAAATCAGTAACTAGTAGAGTTATAATGCTTATAGTTGTTGATGAAGTTGGCAGTTGTAACAGAGCTGATCTCCAGCATCAACAGAAAAATTACCATGTTGTTGTGAAGTTAACAAATTATAATTAAGAACCTAGCTAAATTAATGAAAAGATACATTATTGTGTTTGTTGTCTCTTTGTTCTATGATATACTTACTGGTACATGACTATTAATTTATCAACAAGCACTCGCTCAAAACAATGAGCTTCTTGCAGCTTTCTACTGGCACAATAACAACTCCACAGCCGACAGTTCTGCTAACAACAAAGGTAAAGTAGTTGTTCAGGCAAATAGTGGTCAGGGGCAAAAAATCAAGCGCAAGTCTTCTTCTTCTGCTACTGCTGATTCCAGTGGTCTTTCCAAAAATCTCTTCTTTTTTCAACAAAAAAAGAAAGAAGAATGATTGGATTAGTTCTTTGAGGTTGGGTGACTGGTCCCAGAGTGTGGAGCATGTTCATCTAAAAATATGTCTCTATTTGTACTATTGTTTATGGTTAGATTTGTATACATCTGTTTGCATCTTTATGCAATGTTTAAATGGTCAGATGTTGAGCATCATTGGAGTGGTCTTTATGCTAAGTTTTCTGTTGTTTTTGCAATTTATATAGAAGCGTTTTTTTGCTCAGAACTTGCCATGTTCACTAGTTCATTTCGGTTCTGGTAATTTACTCAAACTTATTTTCATGTCTTTGGTGAACTAGGAACATACATGCTTCGAGTCTCTGTTCATTCACTTCTGGTGTCCGCGCCTCTACAGAGATAAATCACTCGTACAATTTGTTCATAAAGTAAGTGGCTGCATTTTCTGTAATGTACATTTAAACTACCATAATTGCTTTATGTGTGTATAAATATGTCTGTTTTCCATTGTTTGTCTATTCTAGTACTGCTTACATTTTATTTACCTCATCAGTCCAAGCCTATATACATAATAAATATTTGATTAAAATAACTTATCTTCATGTCGCTGGCGAACAAGGAACATTCTTGCTCTGCATCTTTGTTCATTCACTTATGGTGTTTGTGCTTCTGCAGATATAAATCACTCGACGTTTGAAGACGGGGCTGAACCACAGTTTAATCCAGTACCGGTAATTTACTTGAACTTATCTTCTTGTCTTTGGCGAACAAGAAACATACATGCTATGTGTCTCTATTCATTAACTTCTAGTGTCTGTTCCTCTATAGAGAGAAATCACTAATACAATCAGTTCATAAAGTAAGTGGTTGTTTTTCTTTTTAGCAACTTTGTTTCCTTCTTGTGTTTTTTGTTGTCTAACTCTTTGTTTTCTCGATTTATACAGGCCTGTCCTGATGACTGCACTGGCACAACAGTGCAGAATTCATATGCTCTTTCTTCATAGGATCTTTATGACTTATTTCCGGATATTGAAAGTGTTATCGACTAAGCGTCTCACTACAGACCAGAGAACTTATTCAAGGTAACTATTGAGCTTTTATGTTATGAAGCATTGGTACCGTCAACTAAGTTGTCGACTAAGCGACTCTTTTCTGGTGTCTGCCTCTGAAGAGATAAATCACTGGTATAGTGTACTGCTGCATCTTGCTCACCAGATTGAAGACGGGGCTGAAAAATAGTTCATTCCGGTTCTGGTAATTTACTCAAACTTATCTTCATGTCTTTGGTGAACTAGGAACATATATGCTTCGAGTCTCTGTTCATTCACTTCTGGTGTCTACGCCTCTGTAGAGATAAATCATTGGTACAATCTGTTCAAAAAATAAGTGGCTGCATTTTCATCAATGTACATTTAAACGACTATAATTGCTTTACGTGTGCATAAATATGTCTGTTTTCCATTGTTTGTCTATTCTAGTACTGCTTACATTTTATTTACCTCATCAGTCTAAGCCTATATACATAATAAATATTTGATTAAAATAGACATGAACATTGAAAGTTTAAAGTTTTGGGGATTCATATATGTACGCTAATGCAAGGAAGAGATTCAAAAGATTAAAACTAATAATCCTGATATCAGCCATAGAGAGGCATTCAGCACTGCTGCCAAAAATGTTAGTTAACTACTTAATTGTTTATGATTCAACATAACTAGCTAGCTATACGGAATACAATTCTGATTTATTTATGTTTTCTATATACTGCAGTATACTAAGCTTTTCTTTATATTCTAAGTCCCTAGTGTAGTTTCTATACTGTTTTGAGTCTTAAGATGAACCAGATTTATAATTTTGCTTGGTAACTGATATTCCATAGTATTCAGAGGGTGCAAAAGCTAACAAGCGCTCTGTCATCCACTGAGGTATGTGTGCTCTAGAAATGTTATGGTTGTCTTTTTTCTGTAAAATACCTTATCGTTTTTTCTTTACTTTTTTGTAAATTCAGCCCTGGAAGCTGGTTCTTTCTTCCCTATGGTACCCGTGTATACAATAAGTTGATGGAATTTGTTCGTGGACAGTACAGGGCATGAGGGTACCAAGAAGTTAGTAACTCTTCATACCCATGAACTGTATATTTAATATGTAGAATGTTCAGATATTAATGCCAGTTTATTTTCATATACAAGTTATTAGCCAAAATGTCTACAATATGAATTTTTGGGAAACATCAGGGCATGCAGCCAACTACAAGGAGAACTTGTTTTTATTTGAGGTTTGGTTTTCTTCAGCTCTTCACAACTCAAAGGCTACACATATTGGTTGTCCTTTTAATTTGGTTGAGTAGGAGTAATGCTCTGCTTTTCTTGATCTGCTGAATGCTGGTTATGTTTGGCGTACTTATATTTTCTGTTGCCTGTGCAAGTTTGAACTTGTCTAATTGAGCAAACTACTTCGTATGCAGATTGAAAAGCAAGAGTTTGGAGTTAAACCCCTGAACTGCCCTGTGCATTGCTTGATGTTTGAGCATAGAGTGCGGTCCTACAAAGGTATAGTACTGTTCATTATCTTTTTTTATCTGGGGTTTAATTCAAACATTGAAGATCGGAAGGTTATTGTTTGATCACCTACATCATAGTTAAACAATATAATTTCTTATGCAGAGCTATCTCTTAGGATGGCTGACTTTGGAATGTTGCACCGGAATGAAGCCTGCGATGCACTTACTGGATTGACTCGTGTGAGGATGCTGCTTTGTGATTCTGATATTTGAAAATATTCAATCAACCAGGATTACTTTGGTGATGTTGCTCTGTGGGAGCATGAAGAAACTGATGTATGTAATCTTGTTTGGAAGTTTATCCTTATGTATACAAATAGGCTGAGTTCTAGAAGTAAATAAAATTGTTACTTTTCCATCTCCTTTTCAACTGAATCAAGTCTAGGATTATGTTAGGAATCATACATCCCCGAGCATGAAGAAACTGGTGTATATTTGTTATCAATGATTGTGATGCTGCTCTGTGGCTTGGCTTCTCAGTGAATCTGATTGTATGTGAAATATATTCTGCAGGTAGCAGAATTGTAATTTTTTTTTAAAAAAATGTAAGATTTACCCACGGAATACCTACGGTAATTTCTGTAGGTAAAGTGGTTTGTGGGTATTCCGTGGGTAAATTGCATGGCAAACCGAAGCTTAGGTTGTGGGTAATCCGTAGGAAATACCTACGGAATTATTCTGTGGGTAATCTATTATGTGGGTATTCCGTGGGTATTCACGTGGCAAAATATCATGAATTTTGTAGGTATTCCGTGGATGTTTACTCACGGAAATTTCCGTAGGTAAATGGTCCCGTAGGTATTCCGTGGGTATCCACGTGGCAACATAACATGAGTTCCGTAGGTATTCCATAGGTGTTTACCCACGGAATTTTCCATAGGCAATTACCTACGGGAATTTTTTTTGGTAGGTAATTAGCTTACCCACGAGGCATTTACCTACAGAACTGTTCCATAGGAATTTCGTAGGTAAAATTGAATACCTACCTCTTACCCACAGAAATGTCTGTAGGTAAATCCGTTTTTTCTAGTAGTGATATTGTTCGAAGCATAATCTAAAGAAATTAAGAATACCTTGTCTAACAAATCAATAATTTTCTCAGAAATATTAAAACCGGTATGTGCATCATCAAAAATATCAAAAGAAATAATATGCTTCTGAAGCGTCCAAGAACTATCAATCCAATGAAGTGTAACACAAATAAATGCCTCATTAGTAGTAGATGTCCACATATCACTAGTTAATGAAACACGACCATCAAATGCATTCATCATTTCCATAAATTGGTTTCTAGTTTTACTATGTTGTGCAAAAGCTCTCGTTTAAGCATATTCCTAGGCACTCTACTATATTGTGGTTGTAATGTGGTGCAAACAAATTCTTCAAAGAAGAACTTTCACCAAAATTAAAAGCAATTGTTCAGCAATCATAAACCTAACCATGTCATCTATCACTCTTTCTCTATCATAATGAAAAAAACCTGGAATGGGTTGTCGTTGGGTAAACCCAGTGAGCATAGTTTGACCGCTCGTACTGTCCTCCATTGCCGCCGTATCCTTGTAGATCTTGTGCGTTTTCATATGTTTTGCAAAGGATCCGGTTCCGATGCCCGCCGCCCATGCAAGTCCTTTGCTGCAAATATTGCAATATTACTTGTATGTCCCGGGTTTATTCGGATCTTCTTTCTTTGTGAAGTATGCCCACACCCAATAAGCTTGTTTCGATTTTGTTGGAGCGGTGTTGTCGGCATCCTCATCTTCTTGATCATCATCTTGATCAAGATTGTGGGCATCCGATGGGGTAGATGATGTACCTTTAATTGTAAATGAAATACCCCTAACCATTAAATAATAAAATAATGGGAAATAAGTGTTATTTGGGGGATTATGAAACCCTAAGAAAATATATAAACACTTAGGCGTTAAAAACGCACCTAGACTCCTTAAGGTCAAAAAACGGACGTTAAGCCGGACCTTAAGCTAACCAAGTTATATAAGCTATAAACTCATACCGAGTCAATCAAGGATCACTATATGACCCTTAAAACATAGGACCTCATCTAAAACTGAGTAAAAATACAAAATGCTCGGGAGAGTCAACACACCTCCCTTAAGGCCCGAAAAGCCCTAGAAACACCCGGAAATGCTTTATAAGATGAAATAAATCATTACACTTCATTTCAAATGCACCATAACACTTTATTAAACATATAAGAGGAGTTCCTCATGCCAAATTATCAATTAAATGCAAAGTGCTCAGAAGAACCCACTGGGGGCCCCATAAACCCCTAGGAATGCCCTGGAGAGGTGCCGAAGTGGCACGAAGTCCTATATAATTCATTCTTAGAGTTCTTACCATCATTATTCATAATTATAAAGAGAATTATCAAGCTAATTTTTCAAAAATACATGATGTGCTTGGGGAAATTCTTAACGCTCCTATTTTGCCCTAGAGTGTCCCGGTAGCCCTGGAATTGTGTCATGAGCTGATATAACCCCATATAACTCAATTTAACACCTTAATATATCATTATTGACCATAAACAATGTTTATAATCACTTGGAACTCGTTGCAACAATTTATTTTCCAAAATATCCTTAGAGCACAAAAACGCACTCTCGGGTGCCGTAAAAACGCGTTCTACGCTATTACCTTGAAGTTTTTGAGGAGCCACAATTTAGGAATCTTAAATGGGGATGAATTTACCATCTTAATCAATCAAATCCAGTGCTAAAACCATAGCACAAATAGGGCCGAAATTTTGGTCAAAAAGTACTATAAAATTCAGCATTTACCTTAATAACTTTCATCTTTTACCTTGGTATAAATGTACCAAATAAATGTTGTGACTTATAACATGTTACAGTATGATCTTAATGTAATATAATGTGACAAAAACCAAGTTAAAAATCAACTCCATCTGGTCACACATGTGGCCGAATTTTCTAGTAAAAAAACAAGGATTTTGCTTTTGTAAAGTCTTAGAATATAATGACTCATCCTCCCACATGCCATGTGACAATATAACAAGAGAATATCAGTCTAGGATGGTCTCTCATTACCGAAAATCTGCAGGAAAATAACAAGGAGATTAGCTTTTGTAAAGTCATGGAAATTTAATACATAAAGCTAAATTCTAGATCTACTTTAGTCACATGTGGTATTAGTCTAATATATGTCCATGAATCAGCTTGTCCTCTAGCCAGGGCTGCCGAAAATGACCAAGGGAAAAAGGAGATTGATTGCTGTATAATAATCAAAGTAAGATATCTACCTAATTAAACTTGGTTCCTTGTCTTCAATAAACAAAATCAAGTGACTACCTACAATACCATTGCCGTGAGCCTACAAGGAAAACAAGACAAGATCAGCATTGATAACTAAGCTAGAAATTCTAAAGAAATGACCTTACCTAACTTCCTAATATTCTTTCCTTGTCACCTTGTTTCATGTGGCATACACAGTCATTCTTTTTCTCCTTCATGTGGCCGAAAGCATGGCTGTTTATGGCGACTTTATGGAGCTAAGAATCAAAGCAACTAATTAACTAAAAGCTTGCCTAACTTTGACATTATTGTGTCAAGAGTGAGATTCCTTCCTTGTCATTATCTTAACTCCATACGTAGCCAAACCCTTCTCTTTGCTCTCTCTTGGCCGAATTGGTAAGGCTTTCTTCTCTCCTTTCTCTCTTCCTTAGTTATCTTCTTCTTGTGAGCTTCAAGCTCCATTGATGGAGATTTAACCTTAAACTCCATTTTTTGTGTCAAATTCCTAGCAACTTCTATCAAGTGTTGAAGCAAAATTCATCCTAGCTCTAAGGCAAGAATTCGGCTACATAAGAACACCAAAGGAGCCACCTTGATTCAACAACAACTCAAGGAACAAACAAGATCAAGTTAAGGTATAGTTCTTGTTTGAAAATCCTAGTAAATACCTAAGCTCATGTCCGAGAACTCTACCGTCTAAATCAATGTTTTCTTCATCATTTCATGAAGGAAACTTGGATCTCCAATCATCCTAAGGTGTGTCGAAAATTCCTTGACAAACTACTTAAGGTAAACCCTTATAAACTACTCCAAATCTTACTTAGAAATCCTTGTTAGAAGTCTAACACTTGGATCTCCTAAATCCATGTATGGAGGCCGAAAATTCTACATCAATATAGCATTGGAAGAGCTTGGGACTCAAGAGGAAATCAAGTGCAAGAATCATCTTGATTTTAAGAGTAAGTTTCTATAACTAGATCTATTAAGTTTAAGTTTGATTTAAGCTTCAAACTTTAGCACAAAATTATGTACAACCATTAATTAAATTGAAGCCGAAAACCATAGGTTATATTACCAAGAAAATAACTTATAACATATAAGGTAAGATTATTACCTTAAGATATAATTTTTGGGTAACAAAAATTAAATATGATGCATACATATTAAAGCCAAATTGTCTAGGAGTTAAATGCTTTATTTTGAGCTTATAATCATTCTAAGTCATTAGCATAATTTTAGAAGTGTTATATGGCTTATATGCATTTATATATACTTGTTATAAGATATAAATCAAGTTTTAGAACCATATGGTAAAGTATTATGAAAACCGAGAACAAATGTTTTATTTGGTGATTTTTGAAGAATATAAGTGTATTAGCTTATATTATAAATTTTGGGAATATTAAAAATAGCTACAAGTATTTAAATGGCTAGTTTATTAAGTTATGTGGCTAAATTGTAAATTTTGAAAAGCTTGGGGTACTATATGGAATTGTCGAGAGTTGATGGTGTTATTGGCATAATTATGATATAATATAAGGTAGGAATTAATATTATGAATTTTGGTTAAATTAAACAAGTGTTTAAATGTCAAAATAACAATTTATAAAGTTTTGGGGCTATTTTGTAATTTCTGGAAAAAAATAGATTTAAACCGAATTACATATGATTTTCTGAGTATATTAAAGTATTAATTATGAAATTAGGCTTAGGTCAAAGTGTTGAGCAAAAACTTTGGGTTAAAATGATTTATGACATAAAATATTACGTTTATAAAAGTTTTGGGGTGAATATGTAATTTATAAAAGTTTATATGTAAAACCGATTTTGATATAGGTCAAAATCATAAATTTTAAAAATATAAGGGTCATTTTGGTATTTAAAGGAATTAAATATTAAAACTATAGTTTATAAGTTTATATGTAAAAGTTGTAAAGTTTTGGGGTTAAATTGTAAATATAGGAAACTATGTGTTAAGACCGAAAGTTTATGTGGTTATTTAGTAATTTACAAAAGTTAGTGTGTTCAATTTATAATTACCAAATTTATGAGGCTGGTTTTGTGATTTAATAAATTAAGGAATTAAAACTAAGTAATATGATGTATTTTGGAGTATAATGTAAAGTTTATAAAATAATTGTGGTTATAATAAAAATAACCGAATTGTACTAATATAAAGAATAAGTGAAAACAATTATGAGTATATAATTAATGAGATGGAGATATATATTATAAGGTGGAAATTTATTATCACATGAAGTTGTTACATAAAATAACGAACTGTTAACTACCTCGAACCACTGTTCAATAACTGGGGAAATTAAGGAACATACGGGGTTAGTATACTACGGGTATTAGTTCTGTATCAATAGTACTGTAATAGTTAATGCTAGTCGTATTAACGTTACCCGGTATTTGCATGTACGTATAACAGCGTTACGGGGAGAAACAACTAAGCGAGAACTTTCACACTATCAACTTTCACGGTGAACGGTATGTTAATTATGTGGTCTGAATGTCCTAAGGATTTTCCTAAGGTCCAGACGTTGTGTGTTTAATTGCTAAGAGTGATATGTGATTTATGTATATGATCTTGTATACTGTATTGCTCGACAACATTGCGTTTTATTTTTACGTGAACGTCTTATGACTTGAAGTTTATACATCTAAACTCGAACAATACTAGATGACCTTTAGGTATTACGAGAACCTAACTGACGGTCAATTGTCATAGTCTTGACTCAAGGATTGGATCTTGTGTCATTGATTAAAGGGCTAACTTACAAAGAGAGGAATCTAGTTAGTTTCGACTATCTGGTTACGCAGCGTGATCACTACGAGGGAATACTATCAAGAGTCACTCAAGGGAATCCATCGTCCACACTCGATGATGGCAGAGGGCACTACTGTTGGTGCAGGCTTCGGCCGAATTGGATGCCTTTAAGGAAAACAAAAAATCCAGGGCCAAAGGGTCAGCTGGTAACGGTTCCCTTGGAACCCAGGGGACTACTGTCCATTAACAAGTTATTAAGGGTTGTCCTAAAATGACGCCCGAGGTGGAAATTAATTGGAAGGTTTAAATGGTTGGTTAAAAAGGATAAGGGCCATGAGGCCAACCAACAAGTACGGTTAATTAATACGCGTATCTTGTTGGTATTGGTTATTGGTTATTGGTTGTTGTTTACTGATTATGTGATAATATTGTTGGGTGAATTGTTATGTGTCTATTTAAACATTTACAGTTGTTACTATTATTGTAAACCGGTACAGCATGTAATGAATCTAATATCAAGATGGCTAAACGACTTAAGGGATCCAAATGATTTAATACTACATTTAGCATACCAGCATATAGTTTGCTGAGCCCTTCAGTGGGCCAAACATTTCAGGTTACTGAGCAGAAACACGAAGCCGGAGTGCGGGACGCAGGGTAGTCGGTGTATTTGTAATAAAGTACTCTTTTAATCTTATCACGTACTGTATTGTGGAGCTCCTGTTGTATTGGGTTTAGTTGCTCATTTGTTTGGTTTGGATTTGGGATGTAACTTTAAGATTACTCAGTATCTGGTCATCACAGCGGTGGAGAGTTGGAAGTGATGGATGAAATAAGGTTGCCTTGTTACTCACATGGGTGAGTGACGACGTGTAACACCAAACGATAGTTAGTTTTATTTTCCGCTGCGAATTATATTTTGTTTATGCTACGACTTGCGATATTGTTATAGGAGATTAGGATTAGGGGTGTTATAGTAAAAAAATTGATTTAGACTATACTTAAGATAATTATGTAATTAAAATTAAAGTTTGTATTAAACAAATTATAACTAATATTAAAACTTACCAAATGGTGGTGATATTCCCGGTTGTGTTGCCCCCATGTTTGTAGATCCGTGCTAAGAAATTATATAGCTTCCACCTTGTGGAAGTGATGAAGGAGAAAAATGTGGATGTTGATGATACCCAAATTCCATCTCGTCGATTTACCCTTGCTAATTAACTTGAAAATTTGGATCAATTGGGAGGTTAGAAGAAGGCATCACTTCCTTTCCAGATCTCCTAGACATTTGGCTAGAATGTAGAAAATGGAATTGAGAGCTAATGTGGGAAATGAGCTTTTTAGTAGCTAGAATGCTTAATAACACTTAATTGCACAAGAAAATACTAGTAATAAGAGAGAGGAAGAGTAGGATGAGTTGTGTGGTGAGAATGATGATAAAATGGTGTATTTATAGGGGTTTTAGGGCAATATAGCCGTTTGGAACCGTTAGGAGCTGTTAGACACATAGAAAAAAAGAGCTGTTGGGAATTCTGGGCGGTTCCAGTTCTGGTTCCGGTTCCAGTCCCCGGCAAACGGCTATATTCTTTGAAGAGCACACGCCCCACCTCCAAAACGATGTTGTTTTAGGCGAAACTACTTATTACAAATAATATCTTGTTGTTGCATCGAAACATATAAATGTTGGCTGAATCCCAACAACTACTTTGACCGGTTCCGGGGCGGTTCCAGTTCCACGATTCCGAATCTGACAGCGATTCCAGACAGTTCTAGTCGATTCTAATTCTAGGTCCGATTCGGGTAGAACTGGTTCAGGTAGAACCGGTTCGACATGATTCCGATTTCAAATCGGTCTGTTCCAATTCCAGATCCAATTGATTCCGGGTAGAATGGGACCCAGTGACTGAGCCTTGCACGACCTCTCTGATTTATTAGAATATTCAAGTTGTACTTATTAAAACTGTGTTTTTCACCACAAAACTATATTTGAAGTGCTTCATATCCTTGTGCTTTACTTGTTACTTATTTGTATAATTTGATAGAAAAATTGGTTTAAATTATATATTTAAATATTAAATAATTTAAAAAAATCAATAACATAACACATTTTTAAAACATTTTATTTTATCTTCAAATTTTAAAATTTTTATTATATTTTATATTAATTTAAATATATTTTTATAATTGTTTATATTGTTATAATATTCTATTTTTATTTAAATTTTAATAAATTTTTTAACACTTACACCCTTTAGTGCCTGGGGAAAGGTCATATAGTTAAATAAAAATAATGATATATATGTTAAAGTTAGATTATATTTATAGTTTTGAATTAAATCGATATTATAACACTTTACTACATAGTTTGAAAAAGTTATAGGTCACTACTCAAGTTTATAGACATCTTAAAATGAGAGTAATAATTATGAGATTTGCAACTGTTATGACCAAATCATATTTTTGAGATTGACACACCATCAGCTAACATATAACACGTATCAAAATGTTTTTTACACCAAAAACAACAAACACCCAACTATCGAACGGCTTAAGGGCATATTTCTACAGGCTTGAGACCAAAAATCATAAACATCTCCTCATCCCCCACTTTCTGTGTACATCAAAATAGGCAGTTGGGACTTGGGTGAAATCAAACTTGCTTAAGGTCATTGTCCTAAATCTCGTAATCTATTCCACTCTTCACCTCAGTTTGCTTCTTCTTCCTGGCAGAAATGTCCTTCTCATGTTGATGCTCGATCACTGTAGTTCTTTCACCTTTGCTTCTCTCCATTCCCACTTCAGCTATTGTTGCATCTTCAGCTGAACTGTCCTGTTCCTGATCATCCGAATACAATCAACAGAAGAAACGAATACTGTTAAGTCCCATAACTTTAGACCAGACGACACATAACTCTGCTATAACCCAAACGAACAAACCTCGTAACAAAGAGTAGACTACCAACTTGCCTTTTTCCTCTGTAACTCCCTCTCCGCCTCCACCTTCTTCCTCTCACCATACTCCTTCACCGTCTCCCCAACTCCAACCGCTTTCTCCTCCACATACCCACCCACCTTCCCTGTAACATCCACCGCTACATCTTTCGCCGCCACCGCCGTGTCTCCTACGTAACCACCAACACCTTTCACCGCCCCTGCAACACCCTTCACCGCCTCAGTTGCCTTCTCCCCAACATACTCCGTCGCACCCCACCCCATCACTTTCGTCTCCCCCGTTGCCCGCTCCACCATCCCCACTCCCTTTTTCCCCGTTTCCACCGCCACGTCCTTCGCTCCCACAACCGTATTCACCGTCATGTCTTTCGCACCCACCGCTGTATCGACCACCAAGTCCTTCGCTCCCACAACCGTATTCACCGTCATGTCTTTCGCACCCACCGCCGTACCCACCGCCACGTCCTTCGCACCCACCGCCGTATCCACCAACAGATCTTTCGCACCCACCGCTGTATCCATTGCCACGTCCTTCGTACCCACCGCTTTCTCCCCAACATACCCTGCCGCTCCCTTCATCGCTTCCTTCACATCCATCGCCTTTTCGCCGGCATAATCCTTACCTCGCTTTGCATACTCCGCCGTCGTATCTTTAGCCTGCTTCGCGTACTCCACTGTAGTATCCTTGCCCCACTTCGCATACTCCGCTGTCGTATCCCTCACCACCGTGTATCCCGTTAAGGCGCTATCCACAGCAGCCTCTTTCACCGGTTCACTCTTCTCCGCAACAAACTGTGTCGTTGACTTTACACCTTCCACAGTCTGGTCCTTCGCTTTGACTCCCAAGTGAGCTGCGTAAGTTGCTGCCGCACTGCCTAGATTAACCGCTGTTTCCTTGGTGTTGTGAACGGCAGACGCCGCGTGCTCTTTCGCCTTAGAGTACCTTTCCTCTGCTTCTCTTATTGAATCCACCGAGCTTTGTTGTTGCTGTTCACCTGTCTGTCTTCTTATCTCTTCCAGATTTGGACCCTCCTTCTTCTTACCCTCTTCTTCATTCTTCATTGTGTAATTGTTGTATCTCCCCCTGTCTTGTAAATCTCCAACTTCTTTCACAGTTACCTCGAACTTCCCTACGGAATACGAACTAGACCTCTCCTCTGTTTTCCCCTGTTGTTGGGTCGATTTCCTTCTCTCTTCTTCGTATTTCTTACTCCATTCCTCCGCTGTTTCTTTTTCCTCGCTCCTTCCCTCCCACTTCCCAGCATCTGCAGCTGCTGCTGCTGCTGGAGTCTTGATACCTTTCTGCTGCCAACTTCGTGTCGTTTCTTCTTTATCATCACATGAGCCCCCTCCACCTCTGCTGTTTCTTGATACCTTTCCCATCCTCCCTTCCGAGCTTGTGGGTTCCATGATTTTGATATGGACTTGCTCACGCACCATGGGTAGGTTTGTGGGGTGTGTTTGAGCAGCCAGATGTTCCGATTGGATAGCGAGCTTTGAGACTTTCTGCTCATCTAAACCGTGATCTCGCTCCCTATTTGTTTTCTCTCTTCTCTCTTGTTGATGTGAAGCCATTGATGCACTAGCGTTTCCTCTCCTTTATCTTTTTGCGTTTGCTGGATTTCGAGCTGTACGTTTTGTCTTTGGGGATCAGATTATTCCTGTTATTTATAGTTTGTTATTTCAATGAGCTCATGAGAAGGAAACTAGTAAGTACTACATGAGAATGGTGAAGACACTGCTGCTAAGAAATGACACGCGGTGCGGTGCCAACATAGGTGTCTCCAGAAGATGACTAATGTATTCGAGTTGTGTGACTGTGGCACAGTCCAAACAGCGGAGAGGGTTTGACCTTATCTTGGTACGAAGTGTCACCATTATCCATATTGAGCTTGATTACATTACAGGATACGTGTCATTCTATTCTATCTTCGAGATATGTCGGTGTTCGGACTAAATCTGAGTTGTAATTAGATTAAACAACTGAAGCCTTTTATAATTGTTTTTTTTTTAAACCAAACATGACATTCGATTAAGAACAGATAGTTAATACACCAGGAGGGAAGTCAGGAGACTTCCAGCAACTCGCAGGGAGTTGATGTTTACTAGCAAAAGAAGCTAGGTTGTGCGCAGTGAAATTATCTAAACGATTAACGTGAATGTGCCAAGGCATCATTGAGCAATAAGACGGTGCTTGGGGAGATACTGGTGGGGCCAAAAGCTGCAAGATAAGCAACAACGGGCTTGCAATCGGACAGAACCCTCACGCTGCGGTAGTCAAAACGCCGTGCAAGATGAAGAGCTAGAAGTATTGCTGCAGCCTCCATATGAGAAGGATCATGACGAGTGTAACCACCCCAGACAGCAGCATCAATGACTGAGTCATGGTGAGCTGCAATGGCCGCAATGCCAAACCTGCCAAATTTATCCAGCCCTGCATCAACTGAGATCTCAACCCAACTGGGAAGACTAAGACGGGCGTCAGCCAGCGAAAGGAGGGGAGCAGAGGCAAAACAATGAGAGCTGAGTGAGAGAAAATTGTCTGCTTGCGACCAGCCAGCCTCGAAAAGGGATACCCTACCATGTGAAAACTGGCAGCGGGCAAACCAAAGACGCCAAAGGAGCGAGAGCAGTAAAGCCAGCTGGGGCCGAGGCATTGCTAAGCAAGACTGCGTAAACCAATCGACAAAAGCAGCGTCGGATCGAAAAGAAGGGGGGAATGGCATCCCTAGTCGGGTCCAATATTGACGAACCGATGGACAGGCCATTAAAGCATGCACTAGAGTTTCACAACGGCCACATAGGGCGCATGCCGCCATGTCCGGGGAGTGAAGCCGATAGGCCAACAGACCTCGACAAGGCAGCACCCCCTGCAAAACCTTCCATCCAAACAAGCGAACACGTGGTGGAAGGTCCAATGTCCCCAACCGCTTATTAGCCAAACCTGTAGATGAAGACGACGAAGAGCTAGAGCTGGAAGGTTGATCCTTACAAGAGAGAGTAAAATCACAATGATATGCACTCTTCACTGTAAACTGCCTAGATGTAGTGAGACCCCAATACCAAGAATCTTGTGATGTAGCATTAGCTGACAGATCCAAATTACGAATATGGCAAACATCATCAGGGTGGAATAGAGACTCAATAAGCGGGATGTTCCAGGTGCTGGGGGTGAGCATGAGATCTGATATGGGAACACTGCGAAGATGAGATGGGAGAAACCAAAGGTAGGGCATACCTCCCTCCTTGGAGGGAAGCCACCTGTCATGGACAAAAGTGTGGTTGCCCGTACCAACACGCTTGTGTGCTCCTGCCTGAATAAGGTCGCGAACAGAGAGAAGGCCTCGCCAGACTGGACTGGAATTAGCAACAGGCCGGAGGAGATGCAATGGTGAATCACGGATATAACGAGCGTGGAAGAACTGGGATACCAGAGACTGTGGGCGGTGAAGAATTCGCCAAAACTGCTTCGCCAACAGAGCACGATTGAAGCTACGCAAGTCACGAAAACCTAAACCGCCTGAATTGAGTGGCAAACACAGTTGTTGCCACTTCTTCCAATGCATGGTCTTGGATGTGGGAGAGCCACCCCACCAGAATCGTGAAATCATACCTTTGATAGCAGTGAGAAGCGACTTTGGCAAAGCAATAACCGACATAACGTACGTAGGAATGGCCTGCAGGATGGATTTTATAAGGTGCAAACGTGCCGCTTGTGACGTGACATGAGACCACCCTTGAATACGACGGGCCACTCGATCCTTAATATAAGCAAAAACTGCATTCTTGTTACGTCCTATCTGAACTGGGAAGCCCAGATATAGACCGAAATCGTGAACCACACGGCCGCTGAGTACCCCTGCTACAGCCTGACGAAGAGGTGGCCGAAGGTGATGGGAGAACATAATAGCGGACTTGTCAGCATTGATGCATTGCCCGGAAGCTTGCTTGAAATCCTCCAAGATGAAAGATAAAGCTTGGGCATTCGTGGTAGTTGCCTTACCAAAAATGAAACAGTCATCAGCAAAGAGTAAGCTTGTAATGGGCTTGTCAAGGCCTGGGAAAGAGAAACCCTGGAACTGATTGACCTGAGCCGACAAGTGGATGGCTGACGTGAGGACCTCCATACAACAGATAAAGAGCAGCGAAGATAAGGGGTCTCCCTGGCGGAGGCCACGCTGGGGGCAAAAAATGGGCCCCGGATGTCCATTGATAAGGATAGACATGGTCGCAGTTGTAAGACATTTCCAAACTGCCTTCACCCAAAGTGGGTGGAAACCCATCCTGGCTAAGACCTCCAAAATAAAAGACCACTCCACCCGATCAAAAGCCTTGGACATATCAACCTTATATGCAAAGTAACCACGCTGCTTAGCCTGAGAGGTGCACATCAGATGAAGAATTTCATGAGTGATGAGCACCTGATCAGTGATTGAACGATCTGTTACAAAAGCTGCCTGATTTTATGAAATAACCGCAGGCAACACATGCTGGACGCGGTTAACTAACACCTTAGAAATGACCCGATATAAAGTGTTGCATAAAGAAATAGGCCAGAAATCCGTGATAGATGTGGCTCCGGCTTTCTTGGGGATAAGGGCTAGATGAGTATGGTTGAGATCCGCAATAACAGCGTCAGTATTAAGGAATGCCAGGGCCGTAGCAATGAAATCCTCACTAATAATAGGCCAGTAAGTGCAAAGAAACACCCCATTGATCCCATCTGGGCCGGGTGCCTTAGAGGGGTTTAATTGTTTGTAAGCAGCAACCACCTCTGCACGGGTGAAAAGTTGGCCCATTGGGTCAAACTGTTCGGGTGGGACACGGGCCTCTACACAAGCTAGCAAATGAAAGTCGGGCTGTGGATTCGTAGTGGTAAAAAGATTTTGGAAGAAAGAGCGTGCCACAAACTCCACACCTGCCCAAGTAGTTGCAGTCGGCAGATTTGGCGAAGAAAGGCTGTGGATCGCATTTCGGCGAGTGCGAGCTTTAAACTTATTGAAGAACAGCTTGTTATTTTTATCACCTGCTTGAAGCCAACTGATTCTGGATCGTTGCTGGAGGCGTATTTCATCACGCTGTAAGAGAGAGTCAACTGTTGCAGAACAGGCCTTCCATTTTGCTAAAGTGGCTGGAGTTGGGGCTTGCTGATCTAAATGATCAAGCTCAAACTGGGCATGACGAAGAGCTTGCTTTTCAACCCATATCTGTCGACCTCCCCAGACACGTAAACGGTGACCACAAGCCTGAACTTTGGACATATAGTCACGGTGAGCAGTGCTAGTCCATACTTGTTGGACCAGATCACGACAATGGGCATTCGTAGCCCAACAGTTTTCAAAACGAAAAGGTTTTGGGCCACGCCGTGTGGAGGGTTGAAGCACTAACTTGATGGGCTTATGATCGGGGCGGCCCCATCGCAGATGATTGTTGTGTGCATGGGGATAAAGAGCTAGCCATGCATCATTGGCAACAAACCTATCTAATCTACTTCTGACATTGCTGGGCGTTGCGGTGCGCTTAGTATAAGTAAAACATGAACCCCGAAAACCCAAATCTTGCAACGAACAAGCAGTTAAGCAATTGCGAAAAGCTGACATCGCTGCCTGGGATCTAAAAGCTCGCCCTCGGTGTTCCCGTAAGGCCAACACCTCATTGAAATCACCGCCAAGGACCCATGGGCCGTGCCATTGGTCATGCAAATAACGCAAAAGTCTCCAAGTCTTCCATTTTTCAGTAGCATTGGACCATCCATACACCCCTGTTAGACGCCACTCAAAACCCCCAAACCGACTTACAAAAATATCCACGTGATGAGAAGAAAAACTAGAAACAGAACATGCAAGTTCGCTAGCCAAAACAAAGCAACACCCCCCTTCCGTCCTTCACTATCTCCCGTAGCCCAATTATAATCCGGGAACTTAGATGCGACAGACCGCATCTCAAAAGAAGACAGTTTTGTTTCCAAAATAATTACAAAAAGTGGGCTTTCCCTACGAACTAAACCAACCAACCAACGAACTGCCGCGGCACTGCCTAAACCACAACAGTTCGTGACTAACACGAACATTATTCGACGCCCTCAAAGAAATTGAACAAACTAGCCGTCGCCCACTTCTTTTTGTCGACTCCCTCAAAGAAACCCACACCACTGTCTTTCACCAAGAACCTAAGAGAAAACATCCACAGAAGCCGAGAACTAGCCACCGTAACGAGACACCTCTGTATCCTTAATTCTAGCCTCCGTACTAGCGGCCACCGGCCACACTTCAATCAAAACCCCGCCCCAACTGAGAGCAGAGCACCACCAATGCCAAACGGCCCACCTTTCAACATTTCCATCAATCCACCTCTGATAGTGTACACCCACACTGCCGAGAGCGTACACTCAGACTGCCGAAAGCATACACCCACACCGCTGAGAACGAGATCGCCGAGCCGTACCAACGAGCAGCTGCACCGCCTTATAGAAATCGCCTCCTAAATCCCTAGGAGAGAGAAAACATTATTTCACCGGCCTTTCATCGTCACTATAAGACCGTACGCGTAGGAGAACTCATGTGTTGCCTTCAGATTTGCCTTGCATGGGTTTGCCGATAGATTTGCCTTGCGTGGATTTGCCGATAGATTTGCGCGGCTAGGGTTTGCGCCGAGAGAAAGTGCTCCGACGCAGACATGAGAATATGTTGATGCTACATAGTACTATTATTTCTTGAAGCCTTTTATAATTGTGGAAATATGGAGATGCGGCAGTTTTGTTCTTTTATATTAGGGATATATTTGTATTTTTATTACTTTAGTTTTTTCTTCTTTCCTCTTCCCACTTCCAGATTCATGACTAGGTTAGAGAGTTCGAAGTTGAAGTAAGATGAAATTGTGAATATATTCGGGTATTAACGGACGGGAAATTCATGAGAAGATTCTAGATTTAGAAGATTGAGAGGAGAGGTAGTGATAGTCGTCAAGTGTCATCCCCATATTCCTTGTAAGGGTCCGTTCAGCTATAGCATTAATCCCTCCCCATTTTAAAGGCAGATATTACTAGTTTTATGTTAAAGCTAATATGTGAGGAGAATGATGGGACCCATTAAGAAAGAGAAGAAAAAAACACCACTAGTCTGTTGACACCTGCACAATTTTATCCTTAATCGTGCTGCTCATTTTTTTCGTGCTGGACGGACTCTAAGTCAGAACAGACTATTTCAAGTGTCTTCCTTTTTTTCATACAAACCATCAATCAGTTTTGTGCTGATCTTGTGTGATAAATTTCTACTTGAATTGTAGTCCAACTTTTGAGATTGAATTTAACGAAACAGAGGAGATTGTCCAAGCTCATCATCTTCCGCATCGAAATTCTTGAAGAATTGGTGATGATGACTTCGGGCCAGTGAATAGAATAAGAAAGAAAATTGAATCTCGTAAACATAGATTGTTTAACTATAGTGATATAAAAATTAAAAAAATGTGAATCAGAGCTTTTTAAAAAGTGAATCAGAGTTTAAGAAAAGGGAATAAGAGTTGCTAAAAAGTGAATAAGAGGTAAAAAAAGTAAATCTCACAAAAAAAGATTGTTTAACGAAAGTGATTCTAATTGTTTAACTAGAGTGAATAAAATGTTTTAGAAAAGTGAATCAAAATTTGTTAAAAAATGAATGACAAGTTGTTACAAAGTGAATAAAGTAATAAGAAAAATGAATCTCGTAAACATAGATCGTTTAACTAAAGTGATTAAGAAGTTTAAGAAATGTGAATTAGAGGTTTTTAAAAAGTGAATCACGGGGATAAGAAAAATTTATCAGAGATTTAATAAAAGTGATTCTCGTAAACATAGATTGTTTCACTAAAGTGAGTAAGAGGTTAAAAAAGGTGAATGAGAGGTTTAAGAAAAGTGAATTAAAGGTTTATGAAAATTGAATCAGTGGTTTTTAAAAGGTGAATCAAAGTCTTAAGAAAAGTGAATCTTTTGTTTAATAAAAGTTAATCCTATCACAAACTTATGCGAGAACCGTATGAAATTTCATTTATTGAAAATGAATCATTTTTTTTGAAAAAAGTGAATCATTTGTTTAAGAAAAATGAACCTATCATATAAAACAATATGAATCCTTAATATTAAAAGTGAACCTTAACCCTGCACTACAAACCCTACAAATGTCTTTGACGCTTTTTAGCTTTCCTATGGTGGTTTTAAGGCTATGTGGTGTGGGGTAATCTATTTTGAAACTATTCTATACTTTATATTGTTGTCAATGTTGATTCATTTTACGTAAACCTAAGATTCACTTTTCTAACTAATAATTCATTTTACTTAAACATAAGATTCACTTTACGCTAACACATCACAATGTAAAACATAAAATTTTAAATTTACTAAAATATATTCATGATACAACTTTGTTATATTTTTTTGCACTTATATTTTATAAGTTATCACACTTTGAAAATTAAAATTTATTATTTTCACCTAGCCAGTGTTCATATGTGAATTGGGCGCCTATAGTAATTCTTATGTATTATTTTGTTGTTCAAAATTTCGTATAATTTTTTTTTGAAAAGCAAGATATATATTATATTATATAAGAATGGATACATGCAAAGTGACACCATATAGGACATGTGTCAACTTCCCTAACCAGCAAGTTACATATGTCATTTCTAAAGTAGAGTGTGCTGGATTGCCTTATTCTCCACGCTGACAGTGTGAACGCACCATCACCATGGCCACCGCCATCGGCACCACCGTTGGTGCTAGCGGCACAACCGGCTTTTACAGCATCGTCTGCTACGCAGATTTCATTGACAGGCATCTGCTCCATGGAGCAAAGATTAGACGCTTCGGCTCTGGCAACAACGTTGAAGATGGAAGCTGTGATTGCAAATCCCACCCAAAACCCACAAAATACAAAGAAACTAAAACACAAACTATACACAACAAAAAACTCTCCTAACCGAAGAGAAGATAAGAAATTTAAACATAATTATTATTGAGCAAAAGAACATCTAAAGACTAGATATTGAACTACTAAGTAAAACCATGAGGACAAGGAAAAACTAAAACAAGAAGAAGAGGAGAGAGGAGAGAGCTTTTCTCTCTCATGGACTACATGGTGTCGTCCAAAATTTCCTTATAATTGTATGCACCATTAATAATATGGTAGTTTTGCATTTGTGGGAGAGTGAGGGGCGGAGACTTACTCTCTTCTTTACTTATTTTTTAACCAATTGATTACTTACACATGGAAAATGGCCACCTTGCCCAAGGCTCTCCGCCGTGTTATACAAAGCTTCAATGTTATAAATTATAATAGAATGGAATTACCCACTCTAATTGAAATTTATGTTAAATTATATAATATGGTTTTAGATTTATTGTATTCGTCTATCTATTTTTTTTAAACTTTTTTTCCACACACAATAAATAATCACAGCTCCGCATGCGGTTTCTTCTCGGTCAAAAACCATACCCGATAAAATATATTGGAAAAAGCATTATACATTGTGGTATAAAACTTGTATTGTTCATATTTCTAAGTATTATGTCAATAGATTTATTATATAAAAAAATTTCATTTCTATATAGAGTTACTTAACATTTTTTTACATTTTTCTACTATTTTCATTTTTATATTTTATTAGATTTTTTTACAGAAATTTCATGAAATGTCACTATATTTTTTACAAATACATGAAATGCCCAAAAATACAAGTAACAAAATGTTACTATATTCTTGTAAAAGTTCATAAAATGCCACTATTCATTGACCAGAATGAAAAAAAATAAAAATTCTCATACTATTTAACAAGGTACTTTTAAAGTTCACTATATGCCACTTAGTGTTAAAAATTTACAAAAAAATTAAAATACTATAAAATATTCAAAATGTTATAAAAAAGAAGTATAACAAATTGAAAAACAAAATAAAGAATATATTAAATACATAAAATAGTAATATAAAAATCATATAGAACACATAGTTTATATCAATTTTTCTACCAATTATACGAATTTAGTTACCATAAAATATACCAATTAATATCCATAATTTTTACCATGCATTTTTTAGATTGATTATTTTTCAGGATTTTAATTAATTATTCAAAATAAATTATTTTATATTTTTAACTAATATTTTGAAACTTTAGTTTTTAAAATTTATATTCTATTATACATATAAATTTATATGATAATATTTTTTGTTACCTACCAAATATTACGTCATAAACTTATTTTAAAAAAAGAATACAAATTAAAAAATGTTAAATTTATGAAAATATTAGTTAAGAAATATAAATAATTTGATTTTTTTATAATTTTTATATTATTTTGCAAATAATTTGACATAATATTTTTTGTTTTTTTATTATTTACTATATATTATATCATAAAGATATCTAAATGAAAAAAAATCTATTAGTTAAAAAACTTTGAAATAATTTATTTTGAATAAATAATTCAAATTGGTAGAAAATAATTTAAAAAATGTATAATAAAAATTATGGTACTTAAGTGCTTAACTTAGTAGAAAAATTGATATAAATTATGTCTTAAAAATACTATATTCTTTTTTATGGTAGTGAATGATATAAAAAATTTAAGAAACATTTACTTTTTTCAATATTTTATGATATTTAAATATATTTTTATTTTATTTTTCAAACTTTTATAATATTTTAATTATTTTTATACGCCCTCCCTCTCACTTCCTTATTAGATTAACTATATATTAGTAAGCTTAAAAATTTATAAAGTTATTACATCTTATAGGTTAAGTATTGAAGTCAAACAATATGCCCAAATAGTAAAAGGAACACTTATGACGAGACAGAGGTAGTAGTTATCAGTATTTTTATAGAATTTTGAAATTTTATGAATTTTTGTGAATTTTTTAACACTTGGAGGTATATTGTGAACTTGAGAAGTACTTTGTTAACTAGTTGGAGTTTTTTTTTTCTTTCTGGTCAATGATATAGTGGCATTTCATGGACTTTCACAAAAATATAGTGACATTTTTTTACTTTCTTTTTTTAGGGAGGCATTTAATGAATTTACAAAAAATATTATGGCATTTCATGAAATCTTCCTTTTTTTAATTATTATTGTTACAGTATTGTAAGTGTTGGTTTGAAGGACGTTGTTAATTAAGAAACGATATGAGTGAAATATAATAAATTTCTCACATTTCCTTATTGACACATAAGTGTAGAATCCACAACGGTGTGGATACCTAACCCGTCCACATACGAAGAGTAAGACAACGTTAGGTTATTACTATAAAGTTGAAGCTTTTACCCATGCCAGCAGTGGCCCAAAATCAAACATTCACCCTAGTCCCCTCACATATATTTCAGTTGCACCTATGAGCATTATCTATTCAGGAGGGAGTATCATCTTTAGTGTTCAATTTTCCAGCATAAGAAAGAAAATGTTATTACGATAGCCCCGATGTAGCCAGAAGAAAGAAACTTTCAAGAGGAGGGGACACACCTGTTTCCTTCTCCCTTTATTTTCCTTTCTTAGTTTCTTTGTTCAGTTTCATCCTCCAAATCTCTCTTGAATATTGTCAACGCGTAGATCTCGGCAAGAGTTTCAAGTTGTGCACAATTTTTTGTACTTTTGGAGTAAAGTGGCAAGTGGGTTTACCACACTCCAGCCTCAGTCCACCTCCTCGTTGTTGGTTTATTTTTCCTAAGTTACCCCTCTTATGTTCTCTTATTAACTACTTTGTATCCCTAAGTATAAATATCTCCCCACTCTATAATCTGTAAACATCGATTCTCATTAATTCAATACAATGAGACCATCATGGCATCATAGCAGGTTGAACCCTCTCTTTCGTTAACATTCATACACTCGTTTGAATCAACCGATTGATACCTACAAACAAATCCCCATAAACATACAGACACTACAAGAAACATCAAATTGAGCTACCACTGTATATCAGTAGCTAAATCATCAGTTTTGGTAGCTAAACACACTAGTACAAAAAAGGCCTATTTCGACACCCCTATTTCGACGGTTGTTCTTACAACCGCCGAAATAGGGCCCTGAAAAATTTGTGTCTAAAAAAAAGACACCTATTTCGGCGGTTGTTAGCTAGGAACCGCCGAAATAGGGTCAAAAGATACCTATTTCGGCGGTTCCTAGCTAACAACCACCGAAATAGGGTCGTTGAAAATTCCGTGTCTAAAACAATGACACCTATTTCGGCGGTTGTTAGCTAGGAACCGGTGAAATAGGTCAATTTTCCTGTTCTATTTTCGCATTCCCGGTTATTTTTCATCAATTTTTCAAATTCCCGCCCCTTCAAATTCTTTTTCCGGCCTTTCACTTCTCCCTCTCTCTTAATTCTCTTCACGCACTGTAATTTCGCAACCCTCTCGCCTCCTCCTTCATTCTCTTCTTGTGTCTGCTCCTCGAATTGCTGAATCTTGCTCACCAGATTGAAGACAAAGTTGAAGTTGTTCATTCCAAAATTGGTAATATACTTAAACTTATATTTTTCTCTCAGGAAAACTAGGAACATACATGCTCACACTTTTTCATTCTCTGCGCCTCTATTCATTCTCTATGTCTTTCACGGTAATTTTTGTAACCCTAACTGGCGAGCAACAGCATGCTCTACGCCTCATGTCAATTTTGCAACGCTAACTGGCGAACAAGGAATCGAACATGCTATGCGCCTCTATTCATTCTGCGCTCTCACGGTAATTTTTGTAACCCTAACTACACCTTTATTCATTCTCTGCGCCTCTATTCATTCTCTGCACCTATAATCTCTTGAATCACGGTAATTTACAAGGCGAACAAGGAGTATACATGTTCTTGCCTCTTTTATTATCATCTTGTGCCTGCGCCTCATATGAATCACTGGAACTGCTGCATCTCGTGAGCGAGAGGTTGAAGACGGGGCAATAGTATCGATTTTTTTTCAAAAAAAATAGACCTATTTCGGCGGTTGTTAGCTAGGAACCGCCGAAATAGGTGTTTTTTTTAAAAATAGACCTATTTCGACGGTTGTTAGCTAGGAACCGCCGAAATAGGTGTGTTTTTTTGTTCTAAAACGCACCTATTTCGGCGGTTTTTCAACCGCCGAGATAGGGTCGCACACCTATCTCGGCGCACCCCATTTCGGCGGTTCACAACCGCCGAAATAGGCCCAAAACAACCGCCGAAATAGGCCTTATTTGTACTAGTGACACAATAGGCTACCGCATTTTATGATTTAGCTACTGATATACAGTGGTAGCAAAGGTCCTAGTGACTAAATTAAAAAAAACTACCATTTTGAAATGCGGTAGCCATTTCGCTTTGGACTCGCTACTACTTTTCCAATAGCTAGATATTGCTACCATTTTAGGATGTAGTAGCCAAATGGCTACTAGTATAACAGTAGCAAAATGGCTTCGAGTATAACAGTTGCGAAATCATTACCAGTACATTAGTAATAAAATCGATACTAGTGTAGTAGTAACAAAATTGCTACTACTTCAATAGTTACAAAATCGACACTATTATAGTGGTAGCAAAAAAGCTACTAGTATAGCAATAAAAAAATCGATACTAAAATATTGGTAGCAAAATGGCTACTACCAGTATTCAATCGATCCCACAAGAAGTGGGAGCCATGTACCCAATGCGTACACATCTAGGATCGCACCTTACAACGCATGAGTATAAATAAACCTCCATACCAATGACATATTTAATTCAAACTAGTGTGTTAAAATGTGTACAGAGCAGGAATCGATCCCCCGAAGTCTAGGATGAATATAGAATGTCTTAACCATTGTGCCATGACAGTTATTTACATTATATATATAGAAACTACGTGTATATATTGAATGTTTGATACTGTAAATATAAATGGAAGTTTTTGCCGAGATATGATCAAACCAGGGATATATTAAAATTAATAAAATAGATATGCGGCCGATTATGCTACATGATATTTTAATTTATATAATATAACAAATTAATTTAATGCGACAAAAAAAGTAAAGTTAATAAAAGTTTAAGTATATCGTTGGCTTAAAATTATAAAAAATTTAAAAATATACATATATATCTTTTATAAGTCTTTGAAATGTCAGAAATTATACAAAAAGATAATATATTATGTAAAGTTACTTGTTTAATTAAGTCTTATTATATAGTGTTACAAATACTAATATAATATACATCATTATATGAAAATTACACTTCCAAATAATATATTTTGTTTTTGTAAAATTTTATAATATAATATTTTTATAAATTTTAATAGATGTATAATATTGTATAATCTTGACTAATTAAAATTTTTAATAGCTAAATTACGAAATAGCTACTGCTGGATGTGGCTAATTCAGTCATGGTAGCTATTGCGCCACTATTAAAGCAGCAGTAGCTATTTTGTCGATGGTACTCTGGTTGCGGACGACTTCGATGGAGATGAACGTGTCGAATGGGAATGCTCAAATGGAATGGTCAAAGGCTGGCTCTATACTGCATTAGATGATTCTCTCTGCGAATTGGTAATGTATTATCCGACCGCAAGGGATATTTGGCTCGATCTTTGCGATCGATTCGAAGAAGCTCAAGGAATGCGGTTATACACATTAAGACAAGAATCCAGAAAGATAGAACAGCAACAGAATAAAAGAATAAACCAATATTACACCCGATGGGTAAAAATCTGGAATGAGCAGCAGCAATTGGTTACCCTTCCAGCTTGTACTTGTGGATCAGCAAGAGAAATCCATAAATTCATGGAAAATGAGAAGGTTTTTGACTTTCTCATGGGACTGAATGACTCATTTGAATCTATTCGGTCAAACATTCTCATGATTGCACCTCTTCCAACCGTAGATAAACTGTAACACCCCGGTTAAGCCCAGAATCTACGACCTTTTTTTTTGACATACTGATATATATATAATGCAGCCGAAGTTTACAAAAGTACAAACCGGGGGCTACTGTCACATCTACTACCTACTAGCAGATGCGCATGCTACAAGCTTCCACTACACTCCAACTTACTACCAACCTACGATAGCAATCTCCACAAGCTTCATTAAAACAACAACCATCTTCGCCACTTACACCTTATACAACAACCCCTTCCCTGCTAACTCCTACGCCAGCTACTATGTCACTATTTACAACCAAAATATAAAGGGGTATCAAAAAGGGTTATGCTACCACATCGTTCCCTAATTTTTCCTGAGTATTCTATGATAGTTTCAGCTACGTGAGTTGTGACTTGACTACTCCCAAACTCCGCATGCCTATAGCCACGAACACTTTGAATCCACTCTTCGTAGGTGACTTCCGTTATCCCAGGCCCCAACTCCTTGCAATAAGTGTAATAAGCACATACATATAATATATCCTGCCTAGTGTCCTCATGCCACATTATTTCACCAAAGAATTCATCCTGCAACCATAAATCCATATATACACACAAAGGGGTTGCAATAAAGTCAGTGAAACTGAGTAACTCCCACCACAACTTGTAAAATACATTTTATCTTGTCAAAACTTTAAGCATTAATTAAGCATAACAGCAAGGATAACAGAATTACACAACCAAGGTCAGTATACACCACAGAAACCAAACCCTTTATCATAGCTCTTTTCCATAGGTCCTCGGGCAATCGGTCTTTCGACATAGAGCACTGTGACTCTCAACCCCTCGGATAATATTCACCACCTCACCCCATGTCCTTAAGTGTGCACACCCTCCAAAGGTCATTCGCCCATAGAGTAGATCATGATGGCTTAGCTCCAATTCATTGGTAGGAGCAATAAATAAACTCCAATACAATGTTAGGAGTAATATTCCATAAACACTTCACCAATTGGTTAGGCACTTCCTTGCCCCTTCCTTTACCTCAGAATTATTTAAATACAAGTTATAATATCACAACAGGTAAGTATAACCAGCCAAACATTCATTGAGCGGAAACAATACAATAACAGCATCTTCAGTTAATCACTGTAACAATTTATGCACGTTTGTATACTCAAGCAAGATCACCAAATTTAATCAACCAACTCAAGGAAGCAAAAGTTTAACCCATATAAGTACTACCACACTTTTCCTTAACAACTAACCCAGGGATTCAACCGTCTTTTCCTTACCTTTGTGGACACTAAACACACATTATCACATCCTAAATAATCAACGAATAAATCATTGGACAGAACCAACTCAACCGTACATATATCATTAACAACAAACATACTATGTAATTGTTTAATACCGCATGGCCAAACTATTTGTAGCTTCCATATATTCATCCTAGTATACGTCGGCTCACAATCTAAATATTAATATATAATGGGTTCCATGTTATCTCAACCTCTTGCTAAGAATATATAATAATTAAATAGCTACATGGCTAATATACTCTAAATCGACCAACTACATAAGTACGTACAACTCATATACTCAAAATATCTTAGTTGATCCAAGACTATCCTAAAATTTATCGTAAAGCATTTACTCATAATATCTGTAGTTGATACAGTACATGCGTAGATTATAGGTTGTACAAGCTCATACCACACACTAAGTTAATTACCGGTACCTATACGCACAAGATCAAAAGGAAACCGAGCGACGGTCTATTCCCTTTCTCTTAACAGTTTATTATAAGGAAGCCGTGTTACCAAATTAATTTAATAGATCATCTAACCTTATATATCTTATATTAAATTCAGTTACCTCTAGAACATACAAAAAAATCAGATCGTAACAACCTCACCCCAAGCTGTCGGCCACAACAAGAAACACGTAGCAATTTTCCTTTCCATTCCTAACATGTTCTAGCTTACCTATCTCGTATCCTTCACCTAGCCACTAATTACACCAGATATATAGGTGAGTTTAGCCTCTAAAAATCATCAAGAACTCAGCCTAACAACCCAAGAAAATCTAGCCAGGACAAATAGCCTTAAAACCAAGGAAATGTAGAAACTAAAAATCTGATTTGCTCTTTTGTTGTACATGGAAGTTACCTGGTTTCCTCTTGCCATTTCTTGTTAATTTTCTCTAGGAAGTTACAGCTAAAGATCCCACCTTCTTCCTCTCTGATTTCCTCAGCCCCTGGTCTAGCTTCCCTCCCCAAGCTTGCGCACGACAGCAGCGGTACAGCAGCAACCAAAGAATTTTTTTTCTCCTGTCTTCTTTCAGTGTTGTTTTACTACTAACTTAATTCTCTCTTTTAATGCAGGAACTTACGTGAGTGAGAGAGCAGGAGGGTGGCTTACGTGAGTGAAAGAATTCAGTAAGTGAGTTGATATATATAGAGCAGAGGAAATGATTACTTAACAGATCAGCTAATGAAAACATGACAAGTAGTACGTATAGTTCTCCAATTCTATTGGCTCTCCCTTGCTGATTGTATTAAGTAGTGACACGAACACCCCCCTTAACAAGCCAAGGGAAATCGATGGTTTAAGCTGGAGATAAGGTTAGAAGTGTAATCATCACAAAAAGACAAAGATAATTAAGAAACCTTACATGTCACCATAGTAGATTATCATTGCTGAATTTTTTTTTTTCACATGTACGTAACTTCCAACTACTACCCCAACACAATCGGTTTGGCTAGGCTATTCACAAGAGTATAATAATATTATTACTACCCATATAAGACAAAATTGTTAATTAACCTTCTATTTAACGTGTGACAAAACAAAAATACATGTTGGAACATGTAATAACTCACGGTAATATATGGACTGGTTTTGGCCGATTCTTTTTTTTTTCCTACGGAAGGTAGCATGATTACTATAATGTCTAGAAGTCCTATAAATACATCTATATGGTCCTAACACTCAGGGTCACAACAAAATCCCAATGTACAGTTGACTCCAAGTAAATATAAATAAATCGATTCACAGTAAATTCATGCTCATTCACAGCAACTGGAAACTTGTACATGTAATTCACAGTAAGTAACGACAAAAGGTGTGTCATTAGGGCTATGGCTTTATCGGGTGTTTCATTCTCCCCTCCTTAAATATAGCTTTCCCCGAAGCTCCTTAACCTTAAATGATTCAGCAACATCAAAAAACTCAACTGAACCAATGACAACTGTTATCCAGTAAATGATTCTGTAGTTCACATGGGATAATACCCTAACGTCTACATGCAGGATGATAAATCATACCAACCATATGACAACAAACAGTCGATCTCATGGAATCAAGCATCTAGTCTACTAGTTCATGTCTTATTCAAACTATAACTCGTCATTTCAACCCCAATTTACCTCACGCTCTCCCCTCCTTAAAAAAAAAGTTTCCCCCGAAACTTTATGACTAACCTTAGCCAAATAGGTGTGGGTGGTGTGTCCTCATTTTATCCTCCAACTCCCAGGTAGCTTCTTGGATCCCATGATGATTCCACAACACTTTTACCAACTGTACTGATTTTCCCCTGGTTTCTCTTGTTTTATGGTCAAGTATCTTGATTGGCTGCTCGACATAAGATAAGTTGGGTTCTAACTCAACCTCATCTGGTTGAAGCACATGAGTCTCATCTGGAATGTACTTCTTTAACTGTGAGACATGAAAACATTATGTACTTGTTCCAGCTCCATAGGTAATGCCAATCTGTAGGCCAACTTACCTATTCTCTCCAATACATCATAAGGCCCAATATACTTAGGAGCTAGTTTGCCTTTCTTACCAAATCGTATGACACTTCTGGCTGGTGATACCTTTAAAAACACCTTGTCCCTTCCTGGAATTCTACGGGTCTTCTATGTAAGTCTGCATATGATTTTTGTCTACTTTGTGCGGCTTTCATTCTCTGTTGTATATTTTGACTTGCTGACTCATTTCCTCTGTTAATTGTGGTCCAACCATCGTTGTTCCCCCGAATCAGTCCAGCACAGTGGGGTACGACACTTCTTCCATACAATGCTTCGTATGGCGCCATCCTTATGCTTGCGTGGTAGCTGTTGTTGTAGGAAAATTCAATCAAATGAAGTGTGTCAATCCAGGACCCCTGATAATCCATCGCACATGCTCTCATCATATCTTCCAATGTCTGGATGGTTCTCTCAGTTTGACCATCTGTTTGTGGATGGTAAGCGGTACTAAGGTTTAGTTTAGTACCCATGTTCTTTTGAAATTCTTGCCAGAATCTGGAAATAAATCTTGAATCTCTGTCAGAAATGATTTCCGATGGTACTCCGTGATACTTCACGACATTCTTGACATAGGCATTAACTAATTGCTCCATTGTCCACGTCTTCTTCATTGGTATGAATCTGGCGGTCTTAGTTAATCTATCAACAATCACCCATATCTGATCCATTCCTCCTCTTGTAACTGGCAACCCACTTATAAAATCCATAGATATAGAGTCCCACTTCCAACTTGGTATACCTAAGGGTTGTAACATACCTGGCGTTTTCTTGTGCTCAAATTTAACTTTCTGGCATGTCAAACATTTTGCCACATGTTCTGCTATATCTTTCTTCATGCCTGGCCACCAATAAAACCTCTTGATGTCTTTATATAATTTATCCCCTACTGGGTGAATAGAATACCCAAAGTTATGAGCTTCTTCCATTATCCTTGTCTTGACATCCGTCCCCTTGTTTGGCACACACCACCTGCCCCGAAACCTCAAGCTTCCATCTTCGTGTATGAAAAAGTCTGGCGCTTCCCCTTTCACTACTTTTCCACTTATCTTTGCCAGCTTATCATCTTGCAGCTGATGTTCTAAGATCTCTCTATGGATATCAGAAGATATACTTATACTATACAACTTAATTTCTTTATCCACTACACCTTGCTCCACTACCTCTAGTTGTAATCTTTTAATGTCTTTCACCAGTTCGTCATGTAAAATCCAGTTGGCTTCTTCCGTGTGGCTCCTCTTACGACTCAGTGCGTCCGCCACAACATTTGCCTTGCCCTCGTGGTACATGATTTCCAAATCGTAATCCTTGATAAGCTCCAGCCATCTCCTTTGTCTCATGTTTAATTCTTTTTGCGTAAAAATGTACTTCAAACTCTTATGATCTGTATATATCTTGCAGGAAGTACCATATAGATAGTGTCTCCAAATTTTTAATGCGAAAACAATAGCAGCAAGCTCCAAGTCATGGGTAGGGTACCTCGCTTCATATTCCTTCAGCTGTCTGGAGGCATAAGCAATTACATTGCCATGCTGCATTAAAACACACCCTAAACCGTATTTGGATGCATCGCTGTATACCTCAAATCCCTCTGTGCCTCGTGGTAGCACAAGTACTGGCGCAGACGTCAGCCTTTCCTTTAACCGTTGGAAAGCTTCCTCACACTTTTCATCCCATCGGAATGGTACCACCTTCTTCATCAAGTTCGTAAGTGGTCGAGCGATTTTTGCAAAATCCTTGACAAACTTCCTATAGTACCCTGCTAGTCCTAGAAACTACGTACCTCCCTAACAGTGGTAGGTCTTGGCCAATCCTTACCGCTTGTATCTTAGCCGGATCCACTGAAATACCATCCTTAGTAACAACATGACCAAGGAATGATACTTGCTCAACCAAAACTCACATTTGTCAGTTTGGCATACAGTTTCTTTTCCCGCAGAGTTTGTAAGACTTGACGTAGATGATCTTCATGTTCCTCCTTGCTCTTTGAATATACTAGTATGTCATCGATGAAAACCACCACAAACTTATCCAAAAATGAACTGAAAACTCGATTCATCAAGTCCATGAATACGGCTGGTGCGTTGGTCAACCCAAATGGCATAACTGTAAATTCGTAGTGGCCATACCTGTGCGAAACGCTGTTTTGGTATATCCTTGTCTGCCACTTTCAACTGATGATATCCCGACCGTAAATCAATTTTTGAGAACACCTTTGCCCCCTGAAGCTGATCAAACAAGTCATCGATTCTTGGCAGTGGATACTTGTTCTTGATCGTAACATTGTTCAGCTCCCGATAGTCGATACAGAGACGCATACTTCCATCTTTTTAACAAACAGTACTGGAGCTCCCCATGGTGATACACTTGGTCGAATATATCCCTTGTTAAGCAGTTCTCCTAACTGCTCTTTCAGTTCCTGTAGTTCACTTGGTGCCATCCTATATGGATGTTTGGAGATTGGAGCTGTCCCCGGGACCAAATCAATTGTGAATTCAACTTCTCGGTCTGGTGGCATGCCCGGAATCTCCTCTGGAAAGACGTCAGGAAAATCCCTCACCACTGGTAGACTTTCGGTTCCTAAGCTTGTCTTCTGTGCCGTTACAGCATAAGCATCCTCGTTCTGCACATAGCATAAGTATGTCCGATCTCCCCTCCTAATATCCTTCCATAACCTCGTGGATGAAACCAACCTTACTCACCTTTAACTCCCTCACTTTTATGTGACACTCTTTTCCCCCTTTTTCCCATTATGCTCACCTTTCCCTTTTCACAATCTATCCGCCCTTTGTTTTTACTCAACCAATCCATCCCTAAGATTATATCGAAATCTTTTAATCCAAATACCACCACATGTTTCAAACTCACTACCCCCAATAACCATCTTTACTCCCTCGATCTTTTTATCACATCTAACTATCTTTCCCGTTGGTGTAGAGACATTAAATTCTATGCTAGCATTTGGTGCAATTCCTACCTTTTTCACAAATTCCGAGGATATAAAGGAGCATGAAGCACCAGAATCAAACAATATTTTAGCATTGGTTCCATAAACTGAAAAGGTACCTGTTATGACTTTTCCCTCCTGTTCTGCTTCAGTCTTGCTTATAACGTTGATATGACCTCGATTGTTATATCCTCCTTGGGTTCCTCCAATATGGCCTTGTTGTTTCCCTTGAGTAACCCCCTGTGCATTGGTGTTGTTCCTTGAACTTTGGTAGCCACTCTCTGCCCTCCGGCTTGATTGTTATCGCCTCTGTTATAGTTCTGGTTCCCGGCTTGATTACCATGCTCACTATATCCTCCTCTACCTTCTTTGTTTCTCCTACATTCATAGGCTCTATGACCTAAAATTCCACAGTTATAGCATCTTACTGGCTTCCCTTCGCAGTCCACTCCTGGATGATTCCTAGAGCACTGCTTACAGAAATAATATCTGGCCTTCTTACTTGGATCATTCATACCGGCCCCTTGCCTTGGGTAGTTTGGTTTAATCCAAGGTTTCCTACCACCTCTCTGATTTCCTTCATACTTCCCTCTTCTCTCCAGCTTTCACCTTCCCGGTTTGACTCAAATTTCCTCTTCTGCCCCGACTGTGCCTCCTTTCTCCTTTGCTGCACACGATAAAGGTTCGAAGCTTTCTCATACGCTTCTTGTAGGGTATGAATCAGTATTATACTTAGGGCTTCCTGTAATCCCCAGTTCAAGCCTCCAATGAATCGTTGCACCCTTGCAGCTTCGTCAGGCACCAGATTTGATGCAAACCTTGCCAGTTCCACAAATCTAGAGTGGTACGTCTTCACATCATCTGACAGTTGCTTCAATCCCAAAAACTCATGATATTTCTGTATTCGAACATGTTCTGGATAAAATCTCCTCCTCATAGCTTCCTTTAGTGCATTCCATCCAAAATTAGATTGTTCTGTCATCTTATCTTTTTCCGCACACCACCACAGATCAGCTTCTCCTCTGAAGTAGTACACTGCCCCGTTGACCCTCTTGTCTTCAGGACATTCCACTACAAATATTTTATCGAACTCCCGAATCCAGTCCTCAAGGATTACGGGGTCTTCAACCCCAGAAAAGTTACTTGGTCTCATCGCGGAAATTTGTTTGGTGACATCCTTGTGATCCCCAGCTCTTTCCTCTTGCTTTTCTATGATCCTGCCCATGCTGAGGGCTAGGTTCCTTAGGGTTTCAAGCTGGCTCCTTTCTGTTCCCTTCCTGAATTCGAATGCTCACCATTCTACACACATATATATTAGTCATGCAGTCACATGTAGTCAATCATTAAGCATTCAGTCAAGCATTCACACACAAGCTTTGCACCCAAGCACCCAGACATTAATCCACTACCTATCCTATAACCTATGGCTCTGATACCAAACTGTAACACCCCGGTTAAACCCAGAATCTACGACCTTTTTTTTTAACATACTGATATATATAATGCAGCAGAAGTTTACAAAAGTACAAACCGGGGGCTACTGTCACATCTACTACCTACTAGCAGATGCACACTACAACTTCCACTACACTCAACTTACCACCAACCTACGATAGCAGTCTCCACAAGCTTCATTAAAACAACAACCATCTTCGCCACTTACACCTTATACAACAACCCCTTCCCTGCTAACTCCTACGTCAGCTACTATGTCACTATTTACAACCAAAATATAAAGGGGTATCAAAAAGGGTTATACTACAACATCGTCCACTAATTTTCCTGAGTATTCTATGATAGTTTCAGCTACGTGAGTTGTGACTTGACTACTCCCAAACTCCGCATGCCTATAGCCACGAACACTTTGAATCCACTCTTCGTAGGTGACTTCCGTTATCCCAGGCCCCAACTCCTTGCAATAAGTGTAATAAGCACACATATAATATATCCTGCCTAGTGTCCTCATGCCACATTATTTCACCAAAGAATTCATCCTGCAACCATAAATCCATATATACACACAAAGGGGTTGCAATAAAGTCAGTGAAACTGAGTAACTCCCACCACAACATTGTAAAATACATTTTATCTTGTCAAAACTTTAAGCATTAATTAAGCATAACAGCAAGGATAACAGAATTAACACAACCAAGGTCAGTATACACCACAGAAACCAAACCCTTTATCATAGCTCTTTTCCATAGGTCCTGGGCAATCGGTCTTTCGACTAGAGCACTGTGCTCTCAACCCCTCGGATAATATTCACCACCTCACCCCATGTCCTTAAGTGTGCACACCCTCCAAAGGTCATTCGCCCATAGAGTAGATCATGATGGCTTAGCTCCAATTCATTGGTAGGAGCAATAAATAAACTCCAATACAATGTTAGGAGTAATATTCCATAAACACTTCACCAATTGGTTAGGCACTTCCTTGCCCCTTCCTTTACCTCAGAATTATTTAAATACAAGTTATAATATCACAACAGGTAAGTATAACCAGCCAAACATTCATTGAGCGGAAACAATACAATAACAGCATCTTCAGTTAATCACTGTAACAATTTATGCACGTTTGTATACTCAAGCAAGATCACCAAATTTAATCAACCAACTCAAGGAAGCAAAAGTTTAACCCATATAAGTACTACCACACTTTTCCTTAACAACTAACCCAGGGATTCAACCGTCTTTTCCTTACCTTTGTGGACACTAAACACACATTATCACATCCTAAATAATCAACGAATAAATCATTGGACAGAACCAACTCAACCGTACATATATCATTAACAACAAACATACTATGTAATTGTTTAATACCGCATGGCCAAACTATTTGTACGCTTCCATATATTCATCCTAGTATACGTCGGCTCACAATCTAAATATTAATATATAATGGGTTCCATGTTATCTCAACCTCTTGCTAAGAATATATAATAATTAAATAGCTACATGGCTAATATACTCTAAATCGACCAACTACATAAGTACGTACAACTCATATACTCAAAATATCTTAGTTGATCCAAGACTATCCTAAAATTTATCGTAAAGCATTTACTCATATAATATCTGTAGTTGATACAGTACATGCGTAGATTATAGGTTGTACAAGCTCATACCACACACTAAGTTAATTACCGGTACCTATACGCACAAGATCAAAAGGAAACCGAGCGACGGTCTATTCCCTTTCTCTTAACAGTTTATTATAAGGAAGCCGTGTTACCAAATTAATTTAATAGATCATCTAACCTTATATATCTTATATTAAATTCAGTTACCTCTAGAACATACAAAAAAATCAGATCGTAACAACCTCACCCCAAGCTGTCGGCCACAACAAGAAACACGTAGCAATTTTCCTTTCCATTCCTAACATGTTCTAGCTTACCTATCTCGTATCCTTCACCTAGCCACTAATTACACCAGATATATGGTGAGTTTAGCCTCTAAAAATCATCAAGAACTCAGCCTAACAACCCAAGAAAATCTAGCCAGGACAAATAGCCTTAAAACCAAGGAAATGTAGAAACTAAAAATCTGATTTGCTCTTTTGTTGTACATGGAAGTTACCTGGTTTCCTCTTGCCATTTCTTGTTAATTTTCTCTAGGAAGTTACAGCTAAAGATCCCACCTTCTTCCTCTCTGATTTCCTCAGCCCCTGGTCTAGCTTCCCTCCCCAAGCTTGCGCACGACAGCAGCGGTACAGCAGCAACCAAAGAACGTTTTTTTTTCTCCTGTCTTCTTTCAGTGTTGTTTTACTACTAACTTAATTCTCTCTTTTAATGCAGGAACTTACGTGAGTGAGAGAGCAGGAGGGTGGCTTACGTGAGTGAAAAGAATTCAGTAAGTGAGTTGATATATATAGAGCAGAGGAAATGATTACTTAACAGATCAGCTAATGAAAACATGACAAGTAGTACGTATAGTTCTCCAATTCTATTGGCTCTCCCTTGCTGATTGTATTAAGTAGTGACACGAACACCCCCCTTAACAAGCCAAGGGAAATCGATGGTTTAAGCTGGAGATAAGGTTAGAAGTGTAATCATCACAAAAAGACAAAGATAATTAAGAAACCATACATGTCACCATAGTAGATTATCATTGCTGAATTCTTTTTTTTTTCACATGTACGTAACTTCCAACTACTACCCCAACACAATCGGTTTGGCTAGGCTATTCACAAGAGTATAATAATATTATTACTACCCATATAAGACAAAATTGTTAATTAACCTTCTATTTAACGTGTGACAAAACAAAAATACATGTTGGAACATGTAATAACTCACGGTAATATATGGACTGGTTTTGGCCGATTTTTTTTTTTCCTACGGAAGGTAGCATGATTACTATAATGTCTAGAAGTCCTATAAATACATCTATATGGTCCTAACACTCAGGGTCACAACAAAATCCCAATGTACAGTTGACTCCAAGTAAATAATAAATAAATCGATTCACAGTAAATTCATGCTCATTCACAGCAACTGGAAACTTGTACATGTAATTCACAGTAAGTAACGACAAAAGGTGTGTCATTAGGGCTATGGCTTTATCGGGTGTTTCATTCTCCCCTCCTTAAATATAGCTTCGTCCCCGAAGCTCCTTAACCTTAAATGATTCAGCAACATCACAAAAACTCAACTGAACCAATGACAACTGTTATCCAGCTAAATGATTCTGTAGTTCACATGGGATAATACCCTAACGTCTACATGCAGGATGATAAATCATACCAACCATATGACAACAAACAGTCGATCTCATGGAATCAAGCATCTAGTCTACTAGTTCATGTCTTATTCAAACTATAACTCGTCATTTCAACCCCAATTTACCTCACGCTCTCCCCTCCTTAAAAAAAAAGTTTCCCCCGAAACTTTATGACTAACCTTAGCCAAATAGGTGTGGGTGGTGTGTCCTCATTTTATCCTCCAACTCCCAGGTAGCTTCTTGGATCCCATGATGATTCCACAACACTTTTACCAACTGTACTGATTTTCCCCTGGTTTCTCTTGTTTTACGGTCAAGTATCTTGATTGGCTGCTCGACATAAGATAAGTTGGGTTCTAACTCAACCTCATCTGGTTGAAGCACATGAGTCTCATCTGGAATGTACTTCTTTAACTGTGAGACATGAAAACATTATGTACTTGTTCCAGCTCCATAGGTAATGCCAATCTGTAGGCCAACTTACCTATTCTCTCCAATACATCATAAGGCCCAATATACTTAGGAGCTAGTTTGCCTTTCTTACCAAATCGTATGACACTTCTGGCTGGTGATACCTTTAAAAACACCTTGTCCTTCCTGGAATTCCACTGGTCTTCTATGTAAGTCTGCATATGATTTTTGTCTACTTTGTGCGGCTTTCATTCTCTGTTGTATTTTGACTTGCTGACTCATTTCCTCTGTTAATTGTGGTCCAACCATCGTTGTTCCCCCGAATCAGTCCAGCACAGTGGGGTACGACACTTCTTCCATACAATGCTTCGTATGGCGCCATCCTTATGCTTGCGTGGTAGCTGTTGTTGTAGGAAAATTCAATCAAATGAAGTGTGTCAATCCAGGACCCCTGATAATCCATCGCACATGCTCTCATCATATCTTCCAATGTCTGGATGGTTCTCTCAGTTTGACCATCTGTTTGTGGATGGTAAGCGGTACTAAGGTTTAGTTTAGTACCCATGTTCTTTTGAAATTCTTGCCAGAATCTGGAAATAAATCTTGAATCTCTGTCAGAAATGATTTCCGATGGTACTCCGTGATACTTCACGACATTCTTGACATAGGCATTAACTAATTGCTCCATTGTCCACGTCTTCTTCATTGGTATGAATCTGGCGGTCTTAGTTAATCTATCAACAATCACCCATATCTGATCCATTCCTCCTCTTGTAACTGGCAACCCACTTATAAAATCCATAGATATAGAGTCCCACTTCCAACTTGGTATACCTAAGGGTTGTAACATACCTGGCGTTTTCTTGTGCTCAAATTTAACTTTCTGGCATGTCAAACATTTTGCCACATGTTCTGCTATATCTTTCTTCATGCCTGGCCACCAATAAAACCTCTTGATGTCTTTATATAATTTATCCCCTCCTGGGTGAATAGAATACCCAGAGTTATGAGCTTCTTCCATTATCCTTGTCTTGACATCCGTCCCTTGTTTGGCACCAACCACCTGCCCCGAAACCTCAAGCTTCCATCTTCGTGTATGAAAAAGTCTGGCGCTTCCCCTTTCACTACTTTTCCACTTATCTTTGCCAGCTTATCATCTTGCAGCTGATGTTCTAAGATCTCTCTATGGATATCAGAAGATATACTTATACTATACAACTTAATTTCTTTATCCACTACACCTTGCTCCACTACCTCTAGTTGTAACCTTTTAATGTCTTTCACCAGTTCGTCATGTAAAATCCAGTTGGCTTCTTCCGTGTGGCTCCTCTTACGACTCAGTGCGTCCGCCACAACATTTGCCTTGCCCTCGTGGTACATGATTTCCAAATCGTAATCCTTGATAAGCTCCAGCCATCTCCTTTGTCTCATGTTTAATTCTTTTTGCGTAAAAATGTACTTCAAACTCTTATGATCTGTATATATCTTGCAGGAAGTACCATATCGATAGTGTCTCCAAATTTTTAATGCGAAAACAATAGCAGCAAGCTCCAAGTCATGGGTAGGGTACCTCGCTTCATATTCCTTCAGCTGTCTGGAGGCATAAGCAATTACATTGCCATGCTGCATTAAAACACACCCTAAACCGTATTTGGATGCGTCACTGTATACCTCAAATCCCTCTGTGCCTCGGTGGTAGCACAAGTACTGGCGCAGACGTCAGCCTTTCCTTTAACCGTTGGAAAGCTTCCTCACACTTTTCATCCCATCGGAATGGTACCACCTTCTTCATCAAGTTCGTAAGCGGTCGAGCAATTTTTGCAAAATCCTTGACAAACTTCCTATAGTACCCTGCTAGTCCTAGAAACTACGTACCTCCCTAACAGTGGTAGGTCTTGGCCAATCCTTACCGCTTGTATCTTAGCCGGATCCACTGAAATACCATCCTTAGTAACAACATGACCAAGGAATGATATTGCTCCAACCAAAACTCACATTTGTCAGTTTGGCATACAGTTTCTTTTCCCGCAGAGTTTGTAAGACTTGTCGTAATGATCTTCATGTTCCTTGCTCTTTGAATATACTATATGTCATCGATGAAAACCACCACAAACTTATCCAAAAATGAACTGAAAACTCGATTCATCAAGTCCATGAATACGGCTGGTGCGTTGGTTAACCCAAATGGCATAACTGTAAATTCGTAGTGGCCATACCTCGTGCGAAACGCTGTTTTTGGTATATCCTTGTCTGCCACCTTCAACTGATGATATCCCGACCGCAATCAATTTTTGAGAAACCTTTGCCCCCTGAAGCTGATCAAACAAGTCGTCGATTCTTGGCAGTGGATACTTGTTCTTGATCGTAACATTGTTCAGCTCCCGATAGTCGATACAAAGACGCATACTTCCATCTTTCTTTTTAACAAATAGTACTGGAGCTCCCCATGGTGATACACTTGGTCGAATATATCCCTTGTTAAGCAGTTCTCCTAACTGCTCTTTCAGTTCCTGTAGTTCACTTGGTGCCATCCTATATGGATGTTTGGAGATTGGAGCTGTCCCCGGGACCAAATCAATTGTGAATTCAACTTCTCGGTCTGGTGGCATGCCCGGAATCTCCTCTGGAAAGACGTCAGGAAAATCCCTCACCACTGGTAGACTTTCGGTTCCTAAGCTTGTCTTCTGTGCCGTTACAGCATAAGCATCCTCGCTCTGCACATAGCATAAGTATGTCCGATCTCCCCTCCTAATATCCTTCCATAACCTCGTGGATGAAACCAACCTTACTTCACCTTTAACTCCCTCACTTTTATGTGACACTCTTTTCCCCCTTTTTCCCATTATGCTCACCTTTCCCTTTTCACAATCTATCCGCCCTTTGTTTTTACTCAACCAATCCATCCCTAAGATTATATCGAAATCTTTTAATCCAAATACCACCACATCGTTTCAAACTCACTACCCCCAATAACCATCTTTACTCCCTCGATCTTTTTATCACATCTAACTATCTTTCCCGTTGGTGTAGAGACATTAAATTCTATGCTAGCATTTGGTGCAATTCCTACCTTTTTCACAAATTCCGAGGATATAAAGGAGCATGAAGCACCAGAATCAAACAATATTTTAGCATTGGTTCCATAAACTGAAAAGGTACCTGTTATGACTTTTCCCTCCTGTTCTGCTTCAGTCTTGCTTATAACGTTGATATGACCTCGATTGTTATATCCTCCTCCTTGGGTTCCTCCAATATGGCCTTGTTGTTTCCCTTGAGTAACCCCCTGTGCATTGGTGTTGTTCCTTGAACTTTGGTAGCCACTTCTCTGCCCTCCGGCTTGATTGTTATCGCCTCTGTTGTAGTTCTGGTTCCCGGCTTGATTCCCATGCTCACTATATCCTCCTCTACCTTCTTTGTTTCTCCTACATTCATAGGCTCTATGACCTAAAATTCCACAGTTATAGCATCTTACTGGCTTCCCTTCGCAGTCCACTCCTGGATGATTCCTAGAGCACTGCTTACAGAAATAATATCTGGCCTTCTTACTTGGATCATTCATACCGGCCCCTTGCCTTGGGTTGTTTGGTTTAATCCAAGGTTTCCTACCTCCTCTCTGATTTCCTTCATACTTCCCTCTTCTCTCCAAGCTTTCACCTTCCCGGTTTGACTCAAATTTCCTCTTCTGCCCCGACTGTGCCTCCTTTCTCCTTTGCTGCACACGATAAAGGTTCGAAGCTTTCTCATACGCTTCTTGTAGGGTATGAATCGGTATTATACTTAGGGCTTCCTGTAATCCCCAGTTCAAGCCTCCAATGAACCGTTGCACCCTTGCAGCTTCGTCAGGCACCAGATTTGATGCAAACCTTGCCAGTTCCACAAATCTAGAGTGGTACGTCTTCACATCATCTGACAGTTGCTTCAATCCCAAAAACTCATGATATTTCTGCATTCGAACATGCTCTGGATAAAATCTCCTCCTCATAGCTTCCTTTAGTGCATTCCATCCAAAATTAGATTGTTCTGTCATCTTATCTTTTTCCGCACACCACCACAGATCAGCTTCTCCTCTGAAGTAGTACACTGCCCCGTTGACCCTCTTGTCTTCAGGACATTCCACTACATCAAATATTTTATCGAACTCCCGAATCCAGTCCTCAAGGATTACGGGGTCTTCAACCCCAGAAAAGTTACTTGGTCTCATCGCGGAAATTTGTTTGGTGACATCCTTGTGATCCCCAGCTCTTTCCTCTTGCTTTTCTATGATCCTACCCATGCTGAGGGCTAGGTTCCTTAGGGTTTCAAGCTGGCTCCTTTCTGTTTCCCTTCCTGAATTCGAATGCTCACCATTCTACACACATATATATATTAGTCATGCAGTCACATGTAGTCAATCATTAAGCATTCAGTCAAGCATTCACACACAAGCTTTGCACCCAAGCACCCAGACATTAATCCACTACCTATCCTATAACCTATGGCTCTGATACCAAACTGTAACACCCCGGTTAAACCCAGAATCTACGACCTTTTTTTTAACATACTGATATATATAATGCAGCAGAAGTTTACAAAAGTACAAACCGGGGGCTACTGTCACATCTACTACCTACTAGCAGATGCGCATGCTACAAACTTCCACTACACTCCAACTTACACCAACCTACGATAGCATCTCCACAAGCTTCATTAAAACAACAACCATCTTCGCCACTTACACCTTATACAAAACCCCTTCCCTGCTAACTCCTACGTCAGCTACTATGTCACTATTTACAACCAAAATATAAAGGGGTATCAAAAAGGGTTATGCTACAACATCTAATTTTCCCTGAGTATTCTATGATAGTTTCAGCTACGTGAGTTGTGACTTGACTACTCCCAAACTCCGCATGCCTATAGCCACGAACACTTTGAATCCACTCTTCGTAGGTGACTTCCGTTATCCCAGGCCCCAACTCCTTGCAATAAGTGTAATAAGCACATACATATAATATATCCTGCCTAGTGTCCTCATGCCACATTATTTCACCAAAGAATTCATCCTGCAACCATAAATCCATATATACACACAAAGGGGTTGCAATAAAGTCAGTGAAACTGAGTAACTCCCACCACAACTTGTAAAATACATTTTATCTTGTCAAAACTTTAAGCATTAATTAAGCATAACAGCAAGGATAACAGAATTACACAACCAAGGTCAGTATACACCACAGAAACCAAACCCTTTATCATAGCTCTTTTCCATAGGTCCTCGGGCAATCGGTCTTTCGACATAGAGCACTGTGACTCTCAACCCCTCGGATAATATTCACCACCTCACCCCATGTCCTTAAGTGTGCACACCCTCCAAAGGTCATTCGCCCATAGAGTAGATCATGATGGCTTAGCTCCAATTCATTGGTAGGAGCAATAAATAAACTCCAATACAATGTTAGGAGTAATATTCCATAAACACTTCACCAATTGGTTAGGCACTTCCTTGCCCCTTCCTTTACCTCAGAATTATTTAAATACAAGTTATAATATCACAACAGGTAAGTATAACCAGCCAAACATTCATTGAGCGGAAACAATACAATAACAGCATCTTCAGTTAATCACTGTAACAATTTATGCACGTTTGTATACTCAAGCAAGATCACCAAATTTAATCAACCAACTCAAGGAAGCAAAAGTTTAACCCATATAAGTACTACCACACTTTTCCTTAACAACTAACCCAGGGATTCAACCGTCTTTTCCTTACCTTTGTGGACACTAAACACACATTATCACATCCTAAATAATCAACGAATAAATCATTGGACAGAACCAACTCAACCGTACATATATCATTAACAACAAACATACTATGTAATTGTTTAATACCGCATGGCCAAACTATTTGTACGCTTCCATATATTCATCCTAGTATACGTCGGCTCACAATCTAAATATTAATATATAATGGGTTCCATGTTATCTCAACCTCTTGCTAAGAATATATAATAATTAAATAGCTACATGGCTAATATACTCTAAATCGACCAACTACATAAGTACGTACAACTCATATACTCAAAATATCTTAGTTGATCCAAGACTATCCTAAAATTTATCGTAAAGCATTTACTCATATAATATCTGTAGTTGATACAGTACATGCGTAGATTATAGGTTGTACAAGCTCATACCACACACTAAGTTAATTACCGGTACCTATACGCACAAGATCAAAAGGAAACCGAGCGACGGTCTATTCCCTTTCTCTTAACAGTTTATTATAAGGAAGCCGTGTTACCAAATTAATTTAATAGATCATCTAACCTTATATATCTTATATTAAATTCAGTTACCTCTAGAACATACAAAAAAATCAGATCGTAACAACCTCACCCCAAGCTGTCGGCCACAACAAGAAACACGTAGCAATTTTCCTTTCCATTCCTAACATGTTCTAGCTTACCTATCTCGTATCCTTCACCTAGCCACTAATTACACCAGATATATAGGTGAGTTTAGCCTCTAAAAATCATCAAGAACTCAGCCTAACAACCCAAGAAAATCTAGCCAGGACAAATAGCCTTAAAACCAAGGAAATGTAGAAACTAAAAATCTGATTTGCTCTTTTGTTGTACATGGAAGTTACCTGGTTTCCTCTTGCCATTTCTTGTTAATTTTCTCTAGGAAGTTACAGCTAAAGATCCCACCTTCTTCCTCTCTGATTTCCTCAGCCCCTGGTCTAGCTTCCCTCCCCAAGCTTGCGCACGACAGCAGCGGTACAGCAGCAACCAAAGAACGTTTTTTTTTCTCCTGTCTTCTTTCAGTGTTGTTTTACTACTAACTTAATTCTCTCTTTAATGCAGGAACTTACGTGAGTGAGAGAGCAGGAGGGTGGCTTACGTGAGTGAAAAGAATTCAGTAAGTGAGTTGATATATATAGAGCAGAGGAAATGATTACTTAACAGATCAGCTAATGAAAACATGACAAGTAGTACGTATAGTTCTCCAATTCTATTGGCTCTCCCTTGCTGATTGTATTAAGTAGTGACACGAACACCCCCCTTAACAAGCCAAGGGAAATCGATGGTTTAAGCTGGAGATAAGGTTAGAAGTGTAATCATCACAAAAAGACAAAGATAATTAAGAAACCTTACATGTCACCATAGTAGATTATCATTGCTGAATTCTTTTTTTTTCACATGTACGTAACTTCCAACTACTACCCCAACACAATCGGTTTGGCTAGGCTATTCACAAGAGTATAATAATATTATTACTACCCATATAAGACAAAATTGTTAATTAACCTTCTATTTAACGTGTGACAAAACAAAAATACATGTTGGAACATGTAATAACTCACGGTAATATATGGACTGGTTTTGGCCGATTCTTTTTTTTTTCCTACGGAAGGTAGCATGATTACTATAATGTCTAGAAGTCCTATAAATACATCTATATGGTCCTAACACTCAGGGTCACAACAAAATCCCAATGTACAGTTGACTCCAAGTAAATAATAAATAAATCGATTCACAGTAAATTCATGCTCATTCACAGCAACTGGAAACTTGTACATGTAATTCACAGTAAGTAACGACAAAAGGTGTGTCATTAGGGCTATGGCTTTATCGGGTGTTTCATAAACTCTACGCTATGCTCAGACAAGAGGAGCAACATTGACAGAACAAAAGGAACAAGAAAGAGGACTCTAACACTCTTACCTTTGCCACTGCAGCAGGACCATCCAACACGAAGAAGAATTCTGGACCGAATTCTAAAATCTAGAGAGACGATGGAAAGCCAAGGGGTAGATGCTCTAAGTGCAAGAAACCAGAATATGAGTATGATCAGTGCTTCTGGGTGATGAAGAAGTTTCCATCGCACTGGAAAATCAAAGGAAAAAAATTCTTATACTGTTACTCTAGAAGATGGTGAACCAGAGAACAGTGGAGCTAGAGCAAACCCTAGCGATACCGTCAACATTTCTGACTCCCAGCTGAAAGCTTTGACTGTTTATTTCAAGGGCCAAGCCTCTCAGGTTCCAGGGCTCACTCAAAGGCAGATCCAAGCCCTTGCCAACCAGATCGTGGTCCAAGATGATTTGGGAGCAAACCAAGACCAATCCTTTGCACTGGTGAATCAATTTGTAGGTACGGTTTTCTCAGCCCAAACTTATACTTGTGACCATGTTTGCTGTAACAAAAGAGCTTCTTATTATCATGATACAACACACACACATGATTGCATGCCACACAATACACACACTATATCCAAATTAAATCCGTATGCGCATCTGCTTGATATTTTTAATATCAATGTTCACACTATCATGACCGATTCTATACATAGTTATATTAGTTGCAACGTTAACAATAAGGGCACCAATCTTTTAGACGGAAAATGGATCATTGATTATGGTGCCACTGATAGTGTATGTGGAAATCTAGCTTTATATGATAACAAAACTTATACTTCTTGCACATATAAAGTTGTTATGCCTGACGGTCATATAGGCAACATTGACGGAATAGGAAACGTTATGATTTCCCCAAATTTTACACTCCATAGAGTCCTACATGTTAAGAGTTTCCAATTTAATTTGTTATCCGTTCGGAAACTTCTTATTCAATTAAATGCTCGCCTATTGACATATCATGATTGTAACACCCCAACCGTTAATCTCGTCATTACCTCTTAGTTTAACACCAATTACTCTTACTCACGCAGCGGAACTCTAACTACAACGAGGGGTGAAACAACGCCGTTAGCCACCCATATGGCTAACCAGGCCTATCTCAAATACAGTAACGGTCTGATGGACTGGATCAACCGAGTACTTCATACAAATACAATACTCATTTCACTTCTTTACTATACCGAGTCTACAATATACGGATGCCGATAACATACTCGGACTTACACCTCATTTAAATGCATAAGTAATTACGATCTAACTACCCACGCTTCATAACTGTCCCCGTCCTACTCTCTCGAACGGTGTCAGCTTCAAGTACCTGCACACTAAAACGTTCCCCCTAGGGGGTCAGCTTACGCTGCGCATGAAATTCGCATATACCGCGTGCTAACCGCGGTACGCCGACTACTTTGGGTCGGATATACATGGAGTTCATTTAATCAACAACATGCATCATGGCAATACAATATATATGTATATCACACAAGGAATCTACATCCAGTCACGGAACACGATTCCTAACTAACATAACAATGTTGTTAGTGGTAACTGGTTACTCTTAGGCATTGAGGGTTATTCCTCACTATGCCTTGTTTACTTATTCAATACCTCACCCGCTCTCTCGGGTTACTTATTCGTATACACACCCATTCTCTTGGGCTACTCATTCTTATACTTACCCATTCTCTCGGGTTACTCATACATATACTCACCCCTTTCTCTCGGGTTATTTATACTCATTATCTCACCCACACTCTTGGGTTATTCATACTCAAGCTCTTGTAGATTCTCGAGACACTACGGGTCTCCTACGTCACGCTTGTTACTCTTATTACATACTTAAGCCAAAACTCATGGCTCTCTAGCATAGTCTTACTTCCCTGGTTTCGACCCTACTCGGGTCTAGCATGGTGGGAAGGTTCAACTAGCTCACGGAACTCTCTCTTAGTTCCTATCTCTTTTACTTAGGTCCGACTACTCTCGGACTACTCTCGTTCCCATACACTCCTCTCTCGGAGTTATAGCAATATCATATAATTAGTCTAGAAGCATCATTCTCGATGTTTCTAATGACTTTGGGAACTTTACTTAAATTCGGGTAATCTTAGGTTTAAGTGTTACCCTCACAATCATATGCTTGTACTTTCGGATATTTTCTTATACCGGGTAAAATCCTCATATAAGAGGTCGACCGTATCTCAAGGGAGTCACATAGTCCCTTAGGTCTCTACCTTTCTTATATGTTTACATTATTGGACTAACTTCAATCCTCTCGATGGAGGTCATTTATCTCTCCACTCATATTTATTTCGTGGATTATTTCAATAAGGTTCTCTAACCGTTATCGGGTATATACTCAACCCGTACATCTCCTCACATTTTAGGGAGTTCATATGTTTGTGTTATCGTTATACTTTAATCGATAGCTTGTGTGTGTTTGCATATTACCATTGGTTATGTGACTACCCGTTCAACGGGTTTCTAGTCAATCAGTACTCACTAAGAGTCGGTCTATGCACTAAGTTAGACCACACCGGCATACAAGTATGTTAGCTCATACAACATACAACAATGCATGCATAATCAAACAAGGGATTATTTTCATGCTTTAATCTTGATTAAGCCGGCACACAAACACACAAATCAGAGTAACTCGGTTAGCATACGGGGCATGAGAAAATCATACCTTTCACCGGGGTTTTTACTTTTACCGTGTCACCTCACCAAGCTCGGGTCACGCACGACTCTCTGATAATGTTCCAAACATTATTATTAATACTAACATTATACGGAACATAATAAAATGTTACTCCCGTAGTTACCCGTTATCCCGTTTTCTCGGTTTTACTTTTATTAATTTGAGTTCTCACTTCTCAATCACTTCTAACACTTTCTAACACTTCTTAGGGCCTTTACATCTCACCAAACAAGGCCTTAACATCTTATAACATCATTAACATTCAAACCCCCATCATTTAAACCCTTTAAAACACTCTCTGTAGGTTTCTGGGGGTGGTCCGGGACTTGGTCCATACCTAAGTCCCGGATCAATCACAAACTAAACTCTCGGGTGAAATTCAACATTGGTCCGGGACCTTGTCCCTATCCCAAGTCCCGGACCAAACACGGCTTGCACTCTCGGCCTAAATAAATGGGGTGGTCCGGGATCTTGTCCTAATCTCAAGTCCCGGACCAAGGTGGACATTGCACTCTCGGTAAGGAAACAGGGGGTGGTCCGGGTCCTTGTCCATGGACTAGGTCCCGGACCCTGCTACAACCTGAAACAGACATTATTTTCACCCCATTTCAACCCTTAATCCACACTCAATCTTTCCCTAATCTTTCCACAAGATTTCTACATGTTTAATCACCATTAATCATGCTCTAAACCCCCTTCAAATCAGGGTTAAACCCTTACTCAAATTCTTCCTCAAAATCACTTATATATCATAACTAGTTCTCTAGTTCTTCTAAGTTGTAACAGATTTTGGTACCCTCTTTTACCATTCAAAACTCACTTACTAATGTCATTCCTAGCACCCAAATGACCTTATTTTCCTCTCAGTTTTACTCCAAGAACCTTACTCTTCCTCTTCCCAAATTCCAAGTGATTTACCACTCACTTTAATATTCGAAACATGCCTAGTTTTTCCTAGGTTTCACACTCCCAATCACCCTTGGTTTCCAAGTAAAATTTGACAGCACTTGCTTGCTTTACTAAGCACTTTCACCACACTAAACATGCTCACAAACACTTCTTCTCCTCTGTTTGGTTTACACATCAAAACCACCTCAAATTCCCCTTGTTCACACATATAAACTAGCTTAGTTCACAAACTTATTTCTCACACTTAAACAACATTAAACATTCTCATTTAACTACCATCATTGTAGTATCACAACTACACCCATTCAAGCTCTAGGTTGTTTATACAACACCAACATAAGTTTTCCCCAAGCAAATAAAACCAACGCAAGGTAAGCCCATTACCTTGTTTATTCTCGGTTTTTACTCCTCTTCCTCTTCTTTCTCTTGTTCCCTCTTTCTCTTCTTGTTTTCACAACATACCAAGGAGTATAGATTGCCAACTACAATCATATCCCCACACACACATCAACAAGTAAGTTTCAATATTTTCCACATAACCTAATATATTCCAAGGAGCTAGTTTTCAAGGTTTAGCTTAGGTTTTACCTTAGAATAACCAAATGGACAGCTTGGCAATCCATTGGAAGAGTTTCCATCCCTCCACAAGAGCAAGATGCTCACGGCTAACATGGAAAAAAATTCATCGTGAGGGAAATTTTCCCAAATTACAAGAACAAGCTTGAAATGGACAAAACTCTTACTTATTATTACCTTAAGACATTAAGGAGGTGGAGGAGAGTTAAAATCAGCTCTTAAAGCTTCAAAAGCTCCAACATCCATGGAAGTGAAGGTGGAGGAATCAAGATTTTGAGGGGTGGAAAACGTAGCCCTCGCCGACACGAATCTAACGGTACATTTTTGTGCGATTCGGTGAAGAAATGAGCAAGTGAGGAGAGGTTGAAGGTGGGCTGTTGCTCACGTATGGGAATCGCCATTACAGAGGATGAGAAGAAGAGGCTCTGTGGGGGGAAAAGAAAGAACGTGAATGAAAATAAAGAGGGGAGAGAGAGTACTAATATTACTTTTAACTATTCACCCCTTTACTTTATTTCCTTGTCATCTTATTACTAAATAGCTACCAAGCTATTAATGAGTGTGTACACATTAATTAAAACCGGCCATGTTAATTAGTAGCCCGGGTCGTTTTTCGTCTTTTCGAATTAAACGCGTCTCGTCTCCCGGTTTCGTTACTATTCACTTACCGGGTCCGTTTCCCGGAATTTTTCTCGTTTAATTAATTTTAATGGCTATTAAGCTTCCATTAATACTTATTTATAGTTATTTAATCAACTATAATTTTTACGGGTCCATTTGACCACTTAAAGTCGCGTTTTCGGGTTTTCTCGAAAGACGTGCTTTTTAAACTCCGTTAGCGTTTTAATCCATTATTTGGATCCGTTTTCTTCGGGAATCATTCCCGTATACTAATTAGGCCTAACTAAGCCTTAGGAATCCATCTCGGACCCTCTCGAGATCATATATCTCTTATACTCATTTAACGCATTTTAGCGTTTTTCGCTTTTCAAGCGTTTTCTCTTTTCTTTTGGTTTTATTCTTTTACCAATACTCTTTAGGCACCATTAGGCCCTTAATAATCATATTAGAGTAATTTAATCGCCATTTTAGATCCGGGGTATTAAAATCTACCCCCCTTAGGAACTTTGTCCTCAAAGTTGGTGAATCTAGATGGTTACTCTCAGGGCGTACTATGCCAAGGTTATAATACATGTATAACCTTACTGACTCCACAAGTCAGTCTCATTTATACTACACATACCACACACATATCACAGCATGTATAGCAATCAAAAATACTTTTTGTTCTCTCTCCATGGAATCGGTCCGAAGACAAGAAGGCACTACAGTCCTCGAATCCATTGAGTGATATACTACTGATCCCTCAGGTACCGGTCACGTTGAACACTTACTCTTTCTGGTTCACGGCCGTTTCATGACAAATGGGCACTTACTCTTCTGGCCCACGGTCCCTTCGGTTCTGATCAAAACGTTACACATATACATATCCTCAGGCACTCTGGTTGACTCACTCAACACAGGAACATCTCAGGGTACTCTCCCCGTCCCGCTGCCTTTGGAAAAATCACACACTGACACCGCCCCAACCGGTCACTTAGGACCGCCGCACGTACGGTGCAATGGTTTCAAAACTAATACACGCCCACCGTTCTACCGGTCATCAAGACTTAAGGCTCAGCCATCGGCGGGTGATAGCGGTTTCAAAACCAGTTTTTTTTTGTTTCCATCTTCACATTGAAGAAAATTCTTTTTCAAAATCTGTTTGAAAATTCTTTTTAAAACATCACACAACTCCAAATCAGATTTATGGTAGCTGTATCTTTCTTAGCGTGATTACTTGTGACCACTATAGGGAGCTTCAGGAATCATCTAACCCTGATGTGATCAGCATCAGTGTTGAACTATCCTTCCACCCCAATTTGTGTTCGGTTTCCCTTGATCGCTAGCAGATCAAGTTCCACCTCCCACGTCAGTTTCAAACAATCAGATAGTCAAACATTTTGTTTTCTATCTTTTACTCTTTCTAGTTATATTCACGAAACAATTCGTTTCAATTAATCTCTAGTTCCTAGTACTTAGGTCATTTGTCATTCTCATCGCTTCACTACTTTACCTAGGTATTCCATACTTATGGCTTCTTTTACTCAAATTGTTGCTCAATTTAAAACACATAACATACAACTCCAAAGGATGGAACTCACTCCATCTATCATTCTCAAATAAAATCACCTAGGGAACTCACTCCCTCTTAGGTTACACATCGGTTTCATGCCGATTCATACTCATCATAACTCATGTCTAATCTCACTAGACATATACTATAGGGATTCTCATTCCCCAGGAGTTTCTCTACTCCTCTTTTCATATATTACATTCTCATTACTTGCATCTCTCATGCACCATACTCATTATTATACAATGAATGGGTACCTATGTTTATGTAACATAAGTTCCAATCATCAAAACAATTTCTTTTTGTGCTATGCACATAGTAGTTTACGCACCAATACGTAAAACATACTCTAAGCGGTTTCTCGCCCTACCCCCCTTAAAAGGGGTTACGCCCGCGTAACCAACCATATGTTATCACTGAACATTGGTTCATAATTCGAGTATTTGAAGTGTTTTAACTTCAGTACGGTTAATTAACTCATAACCGGGTTCGGTTCTAGCCTCTAAGGCTTCAAGGGGTTTATGACATAGGTATACTTAACCCTGAATCACGGTCCACAAGCTTCTGCTGCGTGACCTGATAACTAGAGCTTAACTCGCTCTTTGGTATTCTCAATGTATTTCAATCGTCGCTTGGTATCTCTTACCGTATGCGAATTCGATGAGTTATAGATTTCTCTCCAACTCTCTGGAAATCTATTTGTATAACTCTGTATACCTTCGTGATTATTCATTTTTTCCCGACTTATTGTCGGTTGAGGTCAAGCTACTACTTAGCATGTAGTGCTTCCTCGTTTAATAGTGGCTCATGGATTATGTTTGTTTCTTGGTTCTGTACCAGAGTTCTTCATCACATACTACTCTGCATTTTTCCACATATCGATCCTGGGCCCTGTGGGTTACTGCCCACGTTCTTTGTGCATCTTTGGCCAATGGCCGCACGGTTATCTCTAGATTCTCACTCAACAGACTTCGTTGACATTTCTCAATTCCTGGCTCTCCCACTTGATCATTACCGCACAAGTGCAATACCAAAACACTCAGTCATACAGAGTGCAGAAGCGTAAACCCTTGTCAGTAAATCTCTCATGAGATAGGAATGATCATGTCTTCTTTACCACATTTCTTCATCAACTCTAATCACTATCCGAATATAGTCTTACAATGGTCGCTTACTACGTACCTTGTTCTTTCTTATTCCATGCATCCGCTACTACTTTAGCTTCCGCCAGGTGTTCTCGCCATTTACACGATGGCTTGCCATTCACTTGGCTCAACAATACGCTATTCTTAAAATCTCTCTGCGCACTTGCGCGCTGCTTACTCTGCAGTTCATATTGCACACTTACAGTGTTTACTACTCAACCGATTACTCTTCGGTTCGAATTGCTGCTATCGAGGTTCCTCTTTATACTTTACTATGGTTCATATACTCATTGGCAATATACACATGCTCAAGTTTTACTACACCGCTCTAGCGGTTTCACATTACATACTTAGGTGGTAGCCTTTCTCTGGAGGATTCACGCAAATGCCGCTCCATAGGCCCCATAATAACAAGTGGTATCCCCCACTTAAGGTAGTGGTTCGTTCTCCACTGTTCCTCTTATGCCTCTATGCATAGGTTTACAACGTTTAGATCTACGTATTGTAGTTGGTTTTATCGGCTTACAAGCCACCTTGCCTCGAGTCATGCTCCATGCGGGCTGTTTATATAGGTTTTTGCTTCTCCGTATACCATTAAATGGTTGGAGGTATTACTGGGTTTTCGATAGGTTGTCTCACACTCTTCCATACATGGAAGGCCCTTTTAGCAACTTGATATTTGTTGATGCCCTCTGGCAATCTAGGGTATCCCGTGTACCGTGGGATCCCTTCGGGTTCTCCCCGAGTGTTTGCTTAAACACTTGTGTTCTCAACACGATATTTCGTTCAACTACTATTGACTCCGGCACCCTTCTCGGATTGCTCCTGGGTGTTACTGAGTAATGCCATTACATTGGCTTGTACTCATGGTTATGTTCAGTTGTGACTTCGCCTTGCGGCTATGTCCTTGACTATCCCGTTTAGGGTTGTAATGTCTCCCATTATTGGGTAGATCCTTGGTACCTTCTAATACCTACTAGGTCTGGTCATATTCTCTTCAGTGAGGTATAAATGGGAATTCTATCCCGTTTATCGTACATTAATAAGTTCATTTAGGCATTCGCCGTAGTATTTACACTGGTATTCACCCAGTTATTAGGTATTTCCTGAGACATATCCAATGTCTGTACTTAATACTCTGTGCTTCTCGCACTTCTTAACGTTATGTTCTTAGCTCCATCATCCTACTGGATTCTTGACTCCTTTAGCTTAGTAAGCCTCTTTGTGTACTTCGATCATTCGAAGTGTCCAACTGTCGGTTTGAATTGGCTCTTTCGTCCGTAGTATGGAGTGGGCTACTTCCCGTGTACCGTACTCTACTTGTATACATACATGGAGTATCTTATTGATACGTTACCACTTACCCGACTAACTCATAACTGGTCTGTCAGGCCCGCAAGCTCCTTTGGAGTGCGGTGTTCCATGTCTCGTTTGTGTACACTTGTAGTGTCGGTCACGCCTAAGTGAAGTATTCTGTTGCCAACTCCTCTTATATGGTCCTATATAACTTATCGTGGTTCACTGGTTTGGTTTTAAAACTTTGGGGGTTTTTGGAAAATTTCATGTTTTGAAGAAAAGTTTGAGTCTTGAAAGTAAACTCTTTGCGGCATTTCAATGCCGGTTGCTTCTTACCAGGTCTAGCCTCTTGCTGACCGGTATATTCTTTATACAGTGGTCAGGCCTTTAGGCCTTTCCAAGGTTTCGTTTCAGAATTCATTAGGGTTTGGTTGCTATATTGGCTTCTCTTGCCGTCTTGGTACTTAGTAAGTACTGCTTGTCAAAGCTCTTCTTATTGGTCCCGCTATTACTGCACTTGCCGTGGCAAGTGCGCGGTACTGGCGGTTTTTGGGTTAACTCATACCGGTCACGGTATTGTTCACATTGTATTTGGTAGCCTCGGCTCTTCCTTGATCCCTAGTTGGATAACTGCTCCTTGGAGCTGATTCTCATTCTCTTGACATGACTGTCATTCTTAGGTGCTCTCCACTCTCGGAGTTCCTTAATTACTTTAATTCTAGGCTTTACCTCGTTGCTCGTTCCCACGTCTTTACTGTGGTTACCGAGGTTTAACTTATTTAGGTACTACTTTGTAGTCCTATTCGGGTATATCCCGTAGTTATGCTCGAAGCTGTCTAAGCTATATCAGTTGAAGTATTGAAACTTCGGGTGTGGCAGGGTGGGTGTACCTACTCTGACTAGTTCTCAGTCGGTTAATATACCATTAGTGGTATTACATATCATGGCGGTCCGTAGACATGTGTCCCGGTTCTGTTATTTCTCATGTGTCCGCCTTGTTGCACGGTTGGTGCTTTCTTCTTGCTGCTGCTCGGCCAGCTAGGTTCTCGCGACTGCTAAGCATGTCGCCCCAAGTTGCCACAGATTTCGGTCTCCTTGGATTAGGATTTCTCGATCTCCGCCGTTATGTGCGGTTATTGTCATTCCAGCGGGATCCGTCTCCGGGATTCCGGTTCTCGGGATCTACCGCATGACAGGTTCTAGTTCATGTTGAAATATTTAGTAACTGCCAGATTAGGTTTCCCCGTCTCTCTGGCGTTCTTTCCCAAGCTTTTAATGCGGGGGTTGTGGAGGGCGGGTCTGGTATTGTAGGTATCCAGATCATACTGGAAGTTCCTAACTAGCGCATCTCTCACGCTACCACTCAACCCATAGCCCTAAGTCTCTATTCCTAACTCGGTATTTCCTAAGCTCGGTATTTCCAGTCATCAGAGCGATACTTCGCTCTGATACCATTTTTGTAACACCCCAACCGTTAATCTCGTCATTACCTCTTAAACATTACTCTTACTCACGCAGCGGAACTCTAACTACAACGAGGGGTGAAACAACGCCGTTAGCCACCCATATGGCTAACCAGGCCTTCTACATACGTAACGGTCTGATGACTGGAATCAACCGAGTACTTCATACAAATACAATACTCATTCACTTCTTTACTATACCGAGTCTACAATATACGGATGCCGATAACATACTCGGACTTACACCTCATTAAATGCATAAGTAATTACAATCTAACTACCCATGCTCAACGTCCCCGTCCTACTCTCTCGAACGGTGGTCAGCTTCAAGTACCTGCACACTAAAAACGTTCCCCCTAGGGGGTCAGCTTACGCTGCGCATGAAATTCGCATATACCGCGTGCTAACCGCGGTACGCCGACTACTTTGGGTCGGATATACATGGAGTTCATTTTAATCAAACAACATGCATCATGGCAATACAATATATATGTATATCACACAAGGAATCTACATCCAATCACGGAACACGATTCCTAACTAACATAACAATGTTGTTAGTGGTAACTGGTTACTCTTAGGCATTGAGGGTTATTCCTCACTATGCCTTGTTTACTTATTCAATACCTCACCCGCTCTCTCGGGTTACTTATTCGTATACACACCCATTCTCTTGGGCTACTCATTCTTATACTTACCCATTCTCTCGGGTTACTCATACATATACTCACCCCTTTCTCTCGGGTTATTTATACTCATTATCTCACCCACACTCTTGGGTTATTCATACTCAAGCTCTTGTAGATTCTCGAGACACTACAGGTCTCCTACGTCACGCTTGTTACTCTTATTACATACTTAAGCCAAAACTCATGGCTCTCTAGCATAGTCTTACTTCCCCGGTTTCGACCCTACTCTGGGTCTAGCATGGTGGGAAGGTTCAACTAGCTCACGGAACTCTCTCTTAGTTCCTATCTCTTTTACTTAGGTCCGACTACTCTCGGACTACTCTCGTTCCCATACACTCCTCTCTCGGAGTTATAAATATCATGTATATTAGTCTAGAAGCATCATTCTCGATGTTTCTAATGACTTTGGGAACTTTACTTAAATTCGGGTAATCTTAGGTTTAAGTGTTACCCTCACAATCATAGCTGTACTTTCGAGATTTTCTTATAACGGGTAAAATCCTCATATAGAGGTCGACCGTATCTCAAGGGAGTCACTAGTCCCTTAGTAGGTCTCTTTTACCTTTCTTATAGTTTACATTATTGGGACTAACTTCAATCCTCTCGATGGAGGTCATTTATCTCTCCACTCAATTATATTCGTGGATTATTTCAATAAGGTTCTCTAACCGTTATCGGGTATATACTCAACCCGTACATCTCCTCACATTTTAGGGAGTTCATATGTTTGTGTTATCGTTATACTTTAATCGATAGCTTGTGTGTTTGCATATTACCATTGGTTATGTGACTACCCGTTCACGGGTTTCTAGTCAATCAGTACTCACTAAGAGTCGGTCTATGCACTAAGTTAGACCACACCGGCATACAAGTATGTTAGCTCATACAACATACAAAATGCATGCATAATCAAACAAGGGATTATTTTCATGCTTTAATCTTGATTAAGCCGGCCACAAACACACAAATCAGAGTAACTCGGTTAGCATACGGGGCATGAGAAAATCATACCTTCACCGGGGTTTTTACTTTTACCGTGTCACCTCACCAAGCTCGGGTCACGCACGACTCTCTGATAATGTTCCAAACATTAGTATTAATACTAACATTATACGGAACATAATAAAATGTACTCCCGTAGTTACCCCGTTATCCCGTTTTCTCGGTTTACTTTTATTAATTTGAGTTCTCACTTCTCAATCACTTCTAACACTTTCTAACACTTTAGGGCCTTTACATCTCACCAAACAAGGCCTTAACATCTATAAATCATTAACATCAAACCCCCATCATTTAAACCCTTTAAAACACTCTCTGTAGGTTCTGGGGGTGGTCCGGGACTTGGTCCATACCCTAAGTCCCGGATCAATCACAAACTAAACTCTCGGGTGAAATTCAACATTGGTCCGGGACCTTGTCCCTATCCCAAGTCCCGGACCAAACACGGCTTGCACTCTCGGCCTAAATAAATGGGGTGGTCCGGGACCTTGTCCTCATCTCAAGTCCCGGACCAAGGGGACATTGCCTCTCGGTAAGGAAACAGGGGGTGGTCCGGGTCCTTGTCCATGGACTAGGTCCCGGACCCTGCTACAACCTGAAACAGACATTATTTTTCACCCCCATTTCAACCCTTAATCCACACTCAATCTTTCCCTAATCTTTCCAAAGATTTCTACATGTTTAAATCACCATTAATCATGCTCTAAACCCCCTTCAAATCATGGGTTAAACCCTTACTCAAATTCTTCCTCAAAATCACTTATATATCATAACTAGTTCTCTAGTTCTTCTAAGTTGTAACGATTTTGGTACCCTCTTTTACCATTCAAAACTCACTTACTAATGTCATTCCTAGCACCCAAATGACCTTATTTTCCTCTCAGTTTTACTCCAAGAACCTTACTCTTCCTCTTCCCAAATTCCAAGTGATTTACCACTCACTTTAATATTCGAAACATGCCTAGTTTTTCCTAGGTTTCACACCCAATCACCCTTGGTTTCCAAGTAAAATTTGACAGCACTTGCTTGCTTTACTAAGCACTTTCACCACACTAAACATGCTCACAAACACTTCTTCTCTCTGTTTGGTTTACACATCAAAACCACCTCAAATTCCCCTTGTTCACACGTATAAACTAGCTTAGTTCACAAACTTATTTTCACACTTAAACAACATTAAACATTCTCATTTAACTACCATCATTGTAGTATCACAACTACACCCATTCAAGCTCTAGGTTGTTTATACAACACCAACATAAGTTTTCCCCAAGCAAATAAAACCAACGCAAGGTAAGCCCATTACCTTGTTTATTCTCGGTTTTTACTCCTCTTCCTCTTCTTTCTCTTGTTCCCTCTTTCTCTTCTTGTTTTCACAACATACCAAGGAGTATAGATTGCCAACTACAATCATATCCCCACACACACATCAACAAGTAAGTTTCAATATTTTCCACATAACCTAATATATTCCAAGGAGCTAGTTTTCAAGGTTTAGCTTAGGTTTTACCTTAGAATAACCAAATGGACAGCTTGGCAATCCATTGGAAGAGTTTCCATCCCTCCACAAGAGCAAGATGCTCACGGCTAACATGGAAAAATTCATCGTGAGGGAAATTTTCCCAAATTACAAGAACAAGCTTGAAATGGACAAAACTCTTACTTATTATTACCTTAAGACATTAAGGAGGTGGAGGAGAGTTAAAATCAGCTCTTAAAGCTTCAAAAGCTCCAACATCCATGGAAGTGAAGGTGGAGGAATCAAGATTTTGAGGGGTGAAAACGTAGCCCTCGCCGACACGAATCTAACGGTACAGTTTTTGTGCGATTCGGTGAAGAAATGAGCAAGTGAGGAGAGTGAGAGGTTGAAGGTGGGCTGTTGCTCACGTATGGGAATCGCCATTACAGAGGATGAAGAAGAAGAGGCTCTGGTGGGGGGAAAAGAAAGAACGTGAATGAAAATAAAAGAGGGGAGAGAGAGTACTATATTACTTTTAACTATTCACCCCTTTACTTTATTTCCTTGTCATCTTATTACTAAATAGCTACCAAGCTATTAATGAGTGTGTACACATTAATTAAAACCGGCCATGTTAATTAGTAGCCCGGGTCGTTTTTCGTCTTTTCGAATTAAACGCGTCTCGTCTCCCGGTTTCGTTACTATTCACTTACCGGGTCCGTTTCCCGGAATTTTCTCGTTTAATTAATTTTAATGGCTATTAAGCTTCCATTAATACTTAATTATAGTTATTTAATCAACTATAATTTTTACGGGTCCATTTGACCACTTAAAGTCACGTTTTCGGGTTTTCTCGAAAAACGTGCTTTTAAACTCCGTTAGCGTTTTAATCCATTATTTGGATCCGTTTTCTTCGGGAATCATTCCCGTATACTAATTAGGCCTAACTAAGCCTTAGGAATCCATCTCGGACCCTCTCGAGATCATATATCTCTTATACTCATTTAACGCGCATTTTAGCGTTTTTCGCTTTTCAAGCGTTTTCTTTTCTTTTGGTTTTATCTTTTTACCAATACTCTTTAGGCACCATTAGGCCCTTAATAATCATATTAGAGTAATTTAATCGCCATTTTTAGATCCGGGGTATTAAAATCTACCCCCCTTAGGAACTTTGTCCTCAAAGTTGGTGAATCTAGATGGTTACTCTCATGGCGTACTATGCCAAGGTTATAATACATGTATAACCTTACTGACTCCACAAGTCAGTCTCATTTCATACTACACATACCACACACATATCACAGCATGTATAGCAATCAAAAATACTTTTGTTCTCTTCCATGGAATCGGTCCGAAGACAAGAAGGCACTACAGTCCTCGAATCCATGTTGAGTGATATACTACTGATCCCTCAGGTACCGGTCACGTTGAACACTTACTCTTTCTGGTTCACGGCCGTTTCATGACAAATGGGCACTTACTCTCTCTGGCCCACGGTCCCTTCGGTTCTGATCAAAACGTTACACATATACATATCCTCAGGCACTCTGGTTGACTCACTCAACACAGGAACATCTCAGGGTACTCTCCCCGTCCCGCTGCCTTTGGAAAAATCACACACTGACACCGCCCCAACCGGTCACTTAGGACCGCCGCACGTACGGTGCAATGGTTTCAAAACTAATACACGCCCACCGTTCTACCGGTCATCAAGACTTAAGGCTCAGCCATCGGCGGGTGATAGCGGTTTCAAAACCAGTTTTGTTTCCATCTTCATACTTGAAGAAAATTCTTTTTCAAAATCTGTTTGAAAATTCTTTTTAAAACATCACACAACTCCAAATCAGATTTATGGTAGCTGTATTTTCTTAGCGTGATTACTTGTGACCACTATAGGGAGCTTCAGGAATCATCTAACCCTGATGTGATCAGCATCAGTGTTGAACTATCCTTCCACCCCAATTTGTGTTCGGTTTCCCTTGATCGCTAGCAGATCAAGTTCCACCTCCCACGTCAGTTTCAAACAATCAGATAGTCAAACATTTTGTTTTCTATCTTTTACTCTTTCTAGTATATTCACGAAACAATTCGTTTCAATTAATCTCTAGTTCCTAGTACTTAGGTCATTTGTCATTCTCATTGCTTCACTACTTTACCTAGGTATTCCATACTTATGGCTTTTACTCAAATTGTTGCTCAATTTAAAACACATAACATACAACTCCAAAGGATGGAACTCACTCCATCTATCATTCTCAAATAAAATCACCTAGGGAACTCACTCCCTCTTAGGTTACACATCGGTTTCATGCCGATTCATACTCATCATAACTCATGTCTAATCTCACTAGACATATACTATAGGGATTCTCATTCCCCAGGAGTTTCTCTACTCCTCTTTTCATATATTACATTCTCATTACTTGCATCTCTCATGCCATACTCATTATTACACAATGAATGGGTACCTATGTTTATGTAACATAAGTTCCAATCATCAAAACAATTTCTTTTGTGCTATGCACATAGTAGTTTACGCACCAATACGTAAAACATACTCTAAGCGGTTTCTCGCCCTACCCCCCTTAAAAGGGGTTACGCCCGCGTAACCAACCATATGTTATCACTGAACATTGGTTCATTAATTCGAGTATTATGAAGTGTTTTAACTTCAGTACGGTTAATTAACTCATAACCGGGTTCGGTTCTAGCCTCTAAGGCTTCAAGGGGTTTTATGACATAGGTATACTTAACCCTGAATCACGGTCCACAAGCTTCTGCTGCGTGACCTGATAACTAGAGCTTAACTCGCTCTTTGGTATTCTCAATGTATTCAATCGTCGCTTGGTATCTCTTACCGTATGCGAATTCGATGAGTTATAGATTTTCTCTCCAACTCTCTGGAAATCTATTTGTATAACTGTATACCTTGTGATTATTCACTATTTTTCCCGACTTATTGTCGGTTGAGGTCAAGCTACTACTTAGCATGTAGTGCTTCCTCGTTTAATAGTGGCTCATGGATTATGTTTGTTTCTTGGTTCTGTACCAGAGTTCTTCATTCATACTACTCTGCATTTTTCCACATATCGATCCTGGGCCCTGTGGGTTACTGCCCACGTTCTTTGTGCATCTTTGGCCAATGGCCGCACGGTTATCTCTTAGATTCTCACTCAACAGGCTTCGTTGACATTTCTCAATTCCTGGCTCTCCCACTTGATCATTACCGCACAAGTGCAATACCAAAACACTCAGTCATACAGAGTGCAGAAGCGTAAACCCTTGACAGTAAATCTCTCATGAGATAGGAATGATCATGTCTTCTTTACCACATTTCTTCATCAACTCTAATCACTATCGAATATACTCTTACAATGGTCGCTTACTGCGTACCTTGTTCTTTCTTATCCATGCATCCGCTACTACTTTAGCTTCCGCCAGGTGTTCTCGCCATTTACGATGGCTTGCCATTCACTTGGCTCAACAATATACGCTATTCTTAAATCTCTCTGCGCACTTGCGCTGCTTACTCTGCAGTTCATATTGCACACTTACAGTGTTACTACTCAACCGATTACTCTTCGGTTCGAATTGCTGCTATCGAGGTTCCTCTTTATACTTACTATAGTTCATATACTCATTGGCAATATACACATGCTCAAGTTTTACTACACCGCTCTAGCGGTTTCACATTACATACTTAGGTGGTAGCCTTTCTCTGGAGGATTCACGCAAATGCCGCTCCATAGGCCCCATAATAACAAGTGGTATCCCCACTTAAGGTAGTGGTTCGTTCTCCACTGTTCCTCTTATGCCTCTATGCATAGGTTTACAACGTTTAGATCTACGTATTGTAGTTGGTTTATCGGCTTACAAGCCACTTGCCTCGAGTCATGCTCCATGCGGGCTGTTTATATAGGTTTTGCTTCTCCGTATACCATTAAATGGTTTGGAGGTATTACTGGGTTTTGATAGGTTGTCTCAACACTCTCCATACATGGAAGGCCCTTTTAGAACTTGATATTTGTTCATGCCCTCTGGCAATCTAGGGTATCCCGTGTTACGTGGGATCCCTTCGGGTTCCCCGAGTGTTTGCTTAAACACTTGTGTTCTCAACACGATATTTCGTTCAACTACTGTTGACTCCGGCACCCTTCTCGGATTGCTCCTGGGTGTTACTGAGTAATGCCATTACATTGGCTTGTACTCATGGTTATGTTCAGTTGTGACTTCGCCTTGCGGCTATGTCCTTGACTATCCCGTTTAGGGTTGTAATGTCTCCCATTATTGGGTAGATCCTTGGTACCTTCTAATACCTTCTAGGTCTGGTCATTATTCTCTTCAGTGAGGTATAAAGTGGGAATTCTATCCCGTTTATCGTACATTAATAAGTTCATTTAGGCATTCGCCGTATAGTATTTACACTGGTATTCACCCAGTTATTAGGTATTTCCTGAGACATATCCAATGTCGTACTTAATACTCTGTGCTTCTCGCACTTCTTAACGTTATGTTCTTAGCTCCATCATCCTACTGGATTCTTGACTCCTTTAGCGTAAGCTCTTGTGCTTCGATCATTCGAGGTGTCCAACTGTCTCGGTTTGAATTGGCTCTTTCGTCCGTAGTATGGAGTGGGCTACTTCCCGTGTACCGTACTCTACTTGTATACATACATGGAGTATCTTATTGATACGTTACCACTTACCCGACTAACTCATAACTGGTCTGTCAGGCCCGCAAGCTCCTTTGGAGTGCGGTGTTCCATGTCTCGTTTGTGTACACTTGTAGTGTCGGTCACGCCTAAGTGAAGTATTCTGTTGCCAACTCCTCTTATATGGTCCTATAATAACTTATCGTGGTTCACTGGTTTGGTTTTAAAACTTTGGGGGTTTTTGGAAAATTTCATGTTTTGAAGAAAAGTTTGAGTCTTGAAAGTAAACTCTTTGCGGCATTTCAATGCCGGTTGCTTCTTACCAGGTCTAGCCTCTTGCTGACCGGTATATTCTTTATACAGTGGTCAGGCCTTTAGGCCTTTCCAAGGTTTCGTTTCAGAATTCATTAGGGTTTGTGGTGCTATATTGGCTTCTCTTGCCGTCTTGGTACTTGTAAGTACTGGTCGCTTGTCAAAGCTCTCTTATTGGTCCCGCTTACTGCACTTGCCGTGGCAAGTGCGCGGTACTGGCGGTTTTTGGGTTAACTCATACCGGTCACGGTATTGTTCACATTGTATTTGGTAGCCTCGTTGGCTCTTCCTTGATCCCTAGTTGGATAACTGCTCCTTGGAGCTGATTCTCATTCATCTTGACATGACTGTCATTCTTAGGTGCTCTCCATTCTCGGAGTTCCTTAATTACTTTAATTCTAGGCTTTACCTCGTTGCTCGTTCCCACGTCTTTACTGTGGTTACCGAGGTTTAACTTATTTAGGTACTACTTTGTAGTCCTATTCGGGTATATCCCGTAGTTATGCTCGTAGCTGTCTAAGCTATATCAGTGAAGTATTGCAACTCTTCGGGTGTGGCAGGGTGGGTGTACCTACTCTCAACTAGTTCTCAGTCGGTTATATACCATTAGTGGTATTACATATATGGCGGTCCGTAGACATGTGTCCCGGTTTCGTTATTTCTCATGTGTCCGCCTTGTTGCACGGTTGGTGCTTTCTTCTTGCTGCTGCTCGGCCAGCTAGGTTTCGCGACTGCTAAGCATGTCGCCCCAAGTTGCCACAGATTTCGGTCTCCTTGGATTAGGATTTCTCGATCTCTCGCCGTTATGTGCGGTTATTGTCATTCCAGCGGGATCCGTCTCCGGGATTCCGGTTCTCGGGATCTACCGCATGACAGGTTCTAGTTCATGTTGAAATATTTAGTAACTGCCAGATTGGGTTTCCCCGTCTCTCTGGCGTTCTTTCCCAAGCTTTTAATGCGGGGGTTGTGGAGGGCGGGTCTGGTATTGTAGGTATCCAGATCATACTGGAAGTTCCTAACTAGCGCATCTCTCACGCTACCACTCAACCCATAGCCCTAAGTCTCTAATCCTAACTCGGTATTTCCTAAGCTCGGTATTTCCAGTCATCAGAGCGATACTTCGCTCTGATACCATTTTTGTAACACCCCAACCGTTAATCTCGTCATTACCTCTTAGTTACAATTACTCTACTCACGCAGCGGAACTCTAACTACAACGAGGGGTGAAACAACGCCGTTAGCCACCCATGGCTAACCAGGCCTCTCACATACGTAACGGTCTGATGACTGGAACAACCGAGTACTTCATACAAATACAATACTCATTCACTTCTTACTATACCGAGTCTACAATATACGGATGCCGATAACATACTCGGACTTACACCTCATTAAATGCATAAGTAATTAATCTAACTACCCATGCTCATAACTGTCCCCGTCCTACTCTCTCGAACGGTGGTCAGCTTCAAGTACCTGCACACTAAAAACGTTCCCCCTAGGGGGTCAGCTTACGCTGCGCATGAAATTCGCATATACCGCGTGCTAACCGCGGTACGCCGACTACTTTGGGTCGGATATACATGGAGTTCATTTTAATCAAACAACATGCATCATGGCAATACAATATATATGTATATCACACAAGGAATCTACATCCAATCACGGAACACGATTCCTAACTAACATAACAATGTTGTTAGTGGTAACTGGTTACTCTTAGGCATTGAGGGTTATTCCTCACTATGCCTTGTTTACTTATTCAATACCTCACCCGCTCTCTCGGGTTACTTATTCGTATACACACCCATTCTCTTGGGCTACTCATTCTTATACTTACCCATTCTCTCGGGTTACTCATACATATACTCACCCCTTTCTCTCGGGTTATTTATACTCATTATCTCACCCACACTCTTGGGTTATTCATACTCAAGCTCTTGTAGATTCTCGAGACACTACAGGTCTCCTACGTCACGCTTGTTACTCTTATTACATACTTAAGCCAAAACTCATGGCTCTCTAGCATAGTCTTACTTCCCCGGTTTCGACCCTACTCTGGGTCTAGCATGGTGGGAAGGTTCAACTAGCTCACGGAACTCTCTCTTAGTTCCTATCTCTTTTACTTAGGTCCGACTACTCTCGGACTACTCTCGTTCCCATACACTCCTCTCTCGGAGTTATAAATATCATGTATATTAGTCTAGAAGCATCATTCTCGATGTTTCTAATGACTTTGGGAACTTTACTTAAATTCGGGTAATCTTAGGTTTAAGTGTTACCCTCACAATCATATGCTTGTACATTCGGATATTTTCTTATACCGGGTAAAATCCTCATATAAGAGGTCGACCGTATCTCAAGGGAGTCACATAGTCCCTTAGGTCTCTTTTACCTTTCTTTATGTTTACATTATTGGACTAACTTCAATCCTCTCGATGGAGGTCATTTATCTCTCCACTCATATTTATTTCGTGGATTGTTTCAATAAGGTTCTCTAACCGTTATCGGGTATATACTCAACCCGTACATCTCCTCACATTTTAGGGAGTTCATATGTTTGTGTTATCGTTATACTTTAATCGATAGCTTGTGTGTTTGCATTACCATTGGTTATGTGACTACCCGTTCAACGGGTTTCTAGTCAATCAGTACTCACTAAGAGTCGGTCTATGCACTAAGTTAGACCACACCGGCATACAAGTATGTTAGCTCATCAACATACAACAATGCATGCATAATCAAACAAGGGATTATTTTCATGCTTTAATCTTGATTAAGCCGGCACACAAACACACAAATCAGAGTAACTCGGTTAGCATACGGGGCATGAGAAAATCATACCTTTCACCGGGGTTTTTACTTTTACCGTGTCATCTCACCAAGCTCGGGTCACGCACGACTCTCTGATAATGTTCAAACATTATTATTAATACTAACATATACGGAACATAATAAAATGTTACTCCCGTAGTTACCCCGTTATCCCGTTATCTCGGTTTTACTTTTAATTTGAGTTCTCACTTCTCAATCACTTCTAACACTTTCTAACACTTCTTAGGGCCTTTACATCTCACCAAACAAGGCCTTAACATCTTATAACATCATTAACATTCAAACCCCCATCATTTAAACCCTTTAAAACACTCTCTGTAGGTTTCTGGGGGTGGTCCGGGACTTGGTCCATACCCTAAGTCCCGGATCAATCACAAACTAAACTCTCGGGTGAAATTTAACATTGGTCCGGGACCTTGTCCCTATCCCAAGTCCCGGACCAAACACGGCTTGCACTCTCGGCCTAAATAAATGGGGTGGTCCGGGACCTTGTCCTCATCTCAAGTCCCGGACCAAGGTGGACATTGCACTCTCGGTAAGGAAACAGGGGGTGGTCCGGGTCCTTGTCCATGGACTAGGTCCCGGACCCTGCTACAACCTGAAACAGACATTATTTTTCACCCCCATTTCAACCCTTAATCCACACTCAATCTTTCCCTAATCTTTCCACAAGATTTCTACATGTTTAATCACCATTAATCATGCTCTAAACCCCTTCAAATCATGGGTTAAACCCTTACTCAAATTCTTCCTCAAAATCACTTATATATCATAACTAGTTCTCTAGTTCTTCTAAGTTGTAACAGATTTTGGTACCCTCTTTTACCATTCAAAACTCACTTACTAATGTCATTCCTAGCACCCAAATGACCTTATTTTCCTCTCAGTTTTACTCCAAGAACCTTACTCTTCCTCTTCCCAAATTCCAAGTGATTTACCACTCACTTTAATATTCGAAACATGCCTAGTTTTTCCTAGGTTTCACACTCCAATCACCTTGGTTTCCAAGTAAAATTTGACAGCACTTGCTTGCTTTACTAAGCACTTTCACCACACTAAACATGCTCACAAACACTTCTTCTCCTCTGTTTGGTTTACATCAAAACCACCTCAAATTCCCCTTGTTCACACGTATAAACTAGCTTAGTTCACAAACTTATTTCTCACACTTAAACAACATTAAACATTCTCATTTAACTACCATCATTGTAGTATCACAACTACACCCATTCAAGCTCTAGGTTGTTTATACAACACCAACATAAGTTTCCCCAAGCAAATAAAACCAACGCAAGGTAAGCCATTACCTTGTTTATTCTCGGTTTTTACTCCTCTTCCTCTTCTTTCTCTTGTTCCCTCTTTCTCTTCTTGTTTTCACAACATACCAAGGAGTATAGATTGCCAACTACAATCATATCCCCACACACACATCAACAAGTAAGTTTCAATATTTTCCACATAACCTAATATATTCCAAGGAGCTAGTTTTCAAGGTTTAGCTTAGGTTTTACCTTAGAATAACCAAATGGACAGCTTGGCAATCCATTGGAAGAGTTTCCATCCCTCCACAAGAGCAAGATGCTCACGGCTAACATGGAAAAAAAATTCATCGTGAGGGAAATTTTCCCAAATTACAAGAACAAGCTTGAAATGGACAAAACTCTTACTTATTATTACCTTAAGACATTAAGGAGGTGGAGGAGAGTTAAAATCAGCTCTTAAAGCTTCAAAAGCTCCAACATCCATGGAAGTGAAGGTGGAGGAATCAAGATTTTGAGGGGTGGAAAACGTAGCCCTCGCCGACACGAATCTAACGGTACAGTTTTTGTGCGATTCGGTGAAGAAATGAGCAAGTGAGGAGAGGTTGAAGGTGGGCTGTTGCTCACGTATGGGAATCGCCATTACAGAGGATGAAGAAGAAGAGGCTCTGGTGGGGGGAAAAGAAAGAACGTGAATGAAAATAAAAGAGGGGGAGAGAGAGTACTAATATTACTTTTAACTATTCACCCCTTTACTTTATTTCCTTGTCATCTTATTACTAAATAGCTACCAAGCTATTAATGAGTGTGTACACATTAATTAAAACCGGCCATGTTAATTAGTAGCCCGGGTCGTTTTTCGTCTTTTCGAATTAAACGCGTCTCGTCTCCCGGTTTCGTTACTATTCACTTACCGGGTCCGTTTCCCGGAATTTTCTCGTTTAATTAATTTTAATGGCTATAAGCTTCCATTAATACTTATTATAGTTATTTAATCAACTATAATTTTACGGGTCCATTTGACCACTTAAAGACGTTTTCGGGTTTTCTCGAAAACGTGCTTTTTAAACTCCGTTAGCGTTTTAATCCATTATTTGGATCCGTTTCTTCGGGAATCATTCCCGTATACTAATTAGGCCTAACTAAGCCTTAGGAATCCATCTCGGACCCTCTCGAGATCATATATCTCTTATACTCATTTAACGCACATTTTAGCGTTTTTCGCTTTTCAAGCGTTTTCTCTTTTCTTTTGGTTTTATTCTTTTTACCAATACTCTTTAGGCACCATTAGGCCCTTAATAATTATTAGAGTAATTTAATCGCCATTTTAGATCCGGGGTATTAAAATCTACCCCCCTTAGGAACTTTGTCCTCAAAGTTGGTGAATCTAGATGGTTACTCTCATGGCGTACTATGCCAAGGTTATAATACATGTATAACCTTACTGACTCCACAAGTCAGTCTCATTTATACTACACATACCACACACATATCACAGCATGTATAGCAATCAAAAATACTTTTGTTCTCTCTCCATGGAATCGGTCCGAAGACAAGAAGGCACTACAGTCCTCGAATCCATGTTGAGTGATATACTACTGATCCCTCAGGTACCGGTCACGTTGAACACTTACTCTTTCTGGTTCACGGCCGTTTCATGACAAATGGGCACTTACTCTTCTGGCCCACGGTCCCTTCGGTTCTGATCAAAACGTTACACATATACATATCCTCAGGCACTCTGGTTGACTCACTCAACACAGGAACATCTCAGGGTACTCTCCCCGTCCCGCTGCCTTTGGAAAAATCACACACTGACACCGCCCCAACCGGTCACTTAGGACCGCCGCACGTACGGTGCAATGGTTTCAAAACTAATACACGCCCACCGTTCTACCGGTCATCAAGACTTAAGGCTCAGCCATCGGCGGGTGATAGCGGTTTCAAAACCATTTGTTTCCATCTTCATACTTGAAGAAAATTCTTTTTCAAAATCTGTTTGAAAATTCTTTTTAAAACATCACACAACTCCAAATCAGATTTATGGTAGCTGTATCTTTCTTAGCGTGATTACTTGTGACCACTATAGGGAGCTTCAGGAATCATCTAACCCTGATGTGATCAGCATCAGTGTTGAACTATCCTTCCACCCCAATTTGTGTTCGGTTTCCCTTGATCGCTAGCAGATCAAGTTCCACCTCCCACGTCAGTTTCAAACAATCAGATAGTCAAACATTTTGTTTTCTATCTTTTACTCTTTCTAGATATTCACGAAACAATTCGTTTCAATTAATCTCTAGTTCCTAGTACTTAGGTCATTTGTCATTCTCATGCTTCACTACTTACCTAGGTATTCCATACTTATGGCTTCTTTACTCAAATTGTTGCTCAATTTAAAACACATAACATACAACTCCAAAGGATGGAACTCACTCCATCTATCATTCTCAAATAAAATCACCTAGGGAACTCACTCCCTCTTAGGTTACACATCGGTTTCATGCCGATTCATACTCATCATAACTCATGTCTAATCTCACTAGACATATACTATAGGGATTCTCATTCCCAGGAGTCTCTACTCCTCTTTTCATATATTACATTCTCATTACTTGCATCTCTCATGCACATACTCATTATTACACAATGAATGGGTACTATGTTTATGTAACATAAGTTCCAATCATCAAAACAATTTCTTTTGTGCTATGCACATAGTAGTTTACGCACCAATACGTAAAACATACTCTAAGCGGTTTCTCGCCCTACCCCCCTTAAAAGGGGTTACGCCCGCGTAACCAACCATATGTTATCACTGAACATTGGTTCATAATTCGAGTATTATGAAGTGTTTTAACTTCAGTACGGTTAATTAACTCATAACCGGGTTCGGTTCTAGCCTCTAAGGCTTCAAGGGGTTTATGACATAGGTATACTTAACCCTGAATCACGGTCCACAAGCTTCTGCTGCGTGACCTGATAACTAGAGCTTAACTCGCTCTTTGGTATTCTCAATGTATTTCAATCGTCGCTTGGTATCTCTTACCGTATGCGAATTCGATGATTTAGATTTCTCTCCAACTCTCTGGAAATCTATTTGTATAACTCTGTATACCTTGTGATTATTCACTATTTTTCCCGACTTATTGTCGGTTGAGGTCAAGCTACTACTTAGCATGTAGTGCTTCCTCGTTTAATAGTGGCTCATGGTTATGTTTGTTTCTTGGTTCTGTACCAGAGTTCTTCATTCAACTACTCTGCATTTTTCCACATATCGATCCTGGGCCCTGTGGGTTACTGCCCACGTTCTTTGTGCATCTTTGGCCAATGGCCGCACGGTTATCTCTCTAGATTCTCACTCAACAGGCTTCGTTGACATTTCTCAATTCCTGGCTCTCCCACTTGATCATTACCGCACAAGTGCAATACCAAAACACTCAGTCATACAGAGTGCAGAAGCGTAAACCCTTGACAGTAAATCTCTCATGAGATAGGAATGATCATGTCTTCTTTACCACATTTCTTCATCAACTCTAATCACTATCCGAATATAGTCTTACAATGGTCGCTTACTACGTACCTTGTTCTTTCTTATTTCCATGGCATCCGCTACTACTTTAGCTTCCGCCCAGGTGTTCTCGCCATTTACACGATGGCTTGCCATTCACTTGGCTCAACAATATACGCTATTCTTTAAATCTCTCTGCGCACTTGCGCTGCTTACTCTGCAGTTCATATTGCACACATACAGTGTTACTACTCAACCGATTACTCTTCGGTTCGAATTGCTGCTATCGAGGTTCCTCTTTATACTTACTATGGTTCATATACTCATTGGCAATATACACATGCTCAAGTTTTACTACACCGCTCTAGCGGTTTCACATTACATACTTAGGTGGTAGCCTTTCTCTGGAGGATTCACGCAAATGCCGCTCCATAGGCCCCATAATAACAAGTGGTATCCCCACTCTAAGGTAGTGGTTCGTTCTCCACTGTTCCTCTTATGCCTCTATGCATAGGTTTACAACGTTTAGATCTACGTATTGTAGTTGGTTTTATCGGCTTACAAGCCACCTTGCCTCGTCATGCTCCATGCGGGGTGTTTATATAGGTTTTGCTTCTCCGTATACCATTAAATGGTTTGGAGGTATTACTGGGTTTTGATAGGTTGTCTCAACACTCTTCCATACATGGAAGGCCCTTTTAGCAACTTGATATTTGTTGATGCCCTCTGGCAATTAGGGTATCCCGTGTACGTGGGATCCCTTCGGGTTCTCCCGAGTGTTTGCTTAAACACTTGTGTTCTCAACACGATATTTCGTTCAACTATTGACTCCGGCACCCTTCTCGGATTGCTCCAGGGTGTTACTGAGTAATGCCATTACATTTGGCTTGTACTCATGGTTATGTTCAGTTGTGACTTCGCCTTGCGGCTATGTCCTTGACTATCCCGTTTAGGGTTGTAATGTCTCCCATTATTGGGTAGATCCTTGGTACCTTCTAATACCTTCTAGGTCTGGTCATTATTCTCTTCAGTGAGGTATAAATGGGAATTCTATCCCGTTTATCGTACATTAATAAGTTCATTTAGGCATTCGCCGTATTATTTACGCTGGTATTCACCCAGTTATTAGGTATTTCCTGAGACATATCCAATGTCTGTACTTAATACTCTGTGCTTCTCGCACTTCTTAACGTTATGTTCTTAGCTCCATCATCCTACTGGATTCTGACTCCTTAGCTTAGTAAGCTTCTTTGTGTCTTCGATCATTCGAGTGTCCAACTGTCGGTTTGAATTGGCTCTTTCGTCCGTAGTATGGAGTGGGCTACTTCCCGTGTACCGTACTCTACTGTATACATACATGGAGTATCTTATTGATACGTTACCACTTACCCGACTAACTCATAATGGTCTGTCAGGCCCGCAAGCTCCTTTGGAGTGCGGGGTGTTCCATGTCTCGTTTGTGTACACTTGTAGTGTCGGTCACGCCTAAGTGAAGTATTCTGTTGCCAACTCCTCTTATATGGTCCTATAATAACTTATCGTGGTTCACTGGTTTGGTTTTAAAACTTTGGGGGTTTTTGGAAAATTTCATGTTTTGAAGAAAAGTTTGAGTCTTGAAAGTAAACTCTTTGCGGCATTTCAATGCCGGTTGCTTCTTACCAGGTCTAGCCTCTTGCTGACCGGTATATTCTTTATACAGTGGTCAGGCCTTTAGGCCTTTCCAAGGTTTCGTTTCAGAATTCATTAGGGTTTGTGGTGCTATATTGGCTTCTTGCCGTCTTGGTACTTGTAAGTACTGGTCGCTTGTCAAAGCTCTTCTTATTGGTCCCGCTATTACTGCACTTGCCGTGGCAAGTGCGCGGTACTGGCGGTTTTTGGGTTAACTCATACCGGTCACGGTATTGTTCACATTGTATTGGTAGCCTCGTTGGCTCTTCCTTGATCCCCTAGTTGGATAACTGCTCCTTGGAGCTGATTCTCATTCATCTTGACATGACTGTCATTCTTAGGTGCTCTCCACTCTCGGAGTTCCTTAATTACTTTAATTCTAGGCTTTGCCTCGTTGCTCGTTCCCACGTCTTTCTGTGGTTACCGAGGTTTAACTTATTTAGGTACTACTTTGTAGTCCTATTCGGGTATATCCCGTAGTTATGCTCGAAGCTGTCTAAGCTATATCAGTGAAGTATTGAAACTCTTCGGGTGGCAGGGTGGGTGTACCTACTCTCAACTAGTTCTCAGTCGGTTATATACCATTAGTGGTATTACATATCATGGCGGTCCGTAGACATGTGTCCCGGTTTCGTTATTCTCATGTGTCCGCCTTGTTGCACGGTTGGTGCTTTCTTTTGCTGCTGCTCGGCCAGCTAGGTTTCGCGACTGCTAAGCATGTCGCCCCAAGTTGCCACAGATTTCGGTCTCCTTGGATTAGGATTTCTCGATCTCTCGCCGTTATGTGCGGTTATTGTCATTCCAGCGGGATCCGTCTCGGGATTCCGGTTCTCGGGATCTACCGCATGACATGTTCTAGTTCATGTTGAAATATTTAGTAACTGCCAGATTAGGTTTCCCCGTCTCTCTGGCGTTCTTTCCCAAGCTTTTAATGCGGGGGTTGTGGAGGGCGGGTCTGGTATTGTAGGTATCCAGATCACTGGAAGTTCCTAACTAGCGCATCTCTCACGCTACCACTCAACCCATAGCCCTAAGTCTCTATATCCTAACTCGGTATTTCCTAAGCTCGGTATTTCCAGTCATCAGAGCGATACTTCGCTCTGATACCATTTTTGTAACACCCCAACCGTTAATCTCGTCATTACCTCTTCTTTAACACAATTCCTTACTCACGCAGCGGAACTCTAACTACAACGAGGGGTGAAACAACGCCGTTAGCCACCCATGTGGCTAACCAGGCCTATCTAATACCGTAACGGTCTGATGACTGGAACAACCGAGTACTTCATACAAATACAATACTCATTCACTTCTTACTATACCGAGTCTACAATATACGGATGCCGATAACATACTCGGACTTACACCTCATTAAATGCATAAGTAATTACGATCTAACTACCCACGCTCATAACGTCCCCGTCCTACTCTCTCGAACGGTGGTCAGCTTCAAGTACCTGCACACTAAAAACGTTCCCCCTAGGGGGTCAGCTTACGCTGCGCATGAAATTCGCATATACCGCGTGCTAACCGCGGTACGCCGACTACTTTGGGTCGGATATACATGGAGTTCATTTTAATCAAACAACATGCATCATGGCAATACAATATATGTATATCACACAAGGAATCTACATCCAATCACGGAACACGATTCCTAACTAACATAACAATGTTGTTAGTGGTAACTGGTTACTCTTAGGCATTGAGGGTTATTCCTCACTATGCCTTGTTTACTTATTCAATACCTCACCCGCTCTCTCGGGTTACTTATTCGTATACACACCCATTCTCTTGGGCTACTCATTCTTATACTTACCCATTCTCTCGGGTTACTCATACATATACTCACCCCTTTCTCTCGGGTTATTTATACTCATTATCTCACCCACACTCTTGGGTTATTCATACTCAAGCTCTTGTAGATTCTCGAGACACTACGGTCTCCTACGTCACGCTTGTTACTCTTTACATACTTAAGCCAAAACTCATGGCTCTCTAGCATAGTCTTACTTCCCCGGTTTCGACCCTACTCTGGGTCTAGCATGGTGGGAAGGTTCAACTAGCTCACGGAACTCTCTCTTAGTTCCTATCTTTTACTTAGGTCCGACTACTCTCGGACTACTCTCGTTCCCATACACTCCTCTCTCGGAGTTATATAATATCATGTATATTAGTCTAGAAGCATCATTCTCGATGTTTCTAATGACTTTGGGAACTTTACTTAAATTCGGGTAATCTTAGGTTTAAGTGTTACCCTCACAATCATATGCTTGTACATTCGGATATTTTCTTATACCGGGTAAAATCCTCATATAAGAGGTCGACCGTATCTCAAGGGAGTCACATAGTCCCTTAGGTCTTTTACCTTTCTTATATGTTTACATTATTGGACTAACTTCAATCCTCTCGATGGAGGTCATTTATCTCTCCACTCATATTTATTTCGTGGATTTTTCAATAAGGTTCTCTAACCGTTATCGGGTATATACTCAACCCGTACATCTCCTCACATTTTAGGGAGTTCATATGTTTGTGTTATCGTTATACTTTAATCGATAGCTTGTGTGTGTTTGCATTTACCATTGGTTATGTGACTACCCGTTCAACGGGTTTCTAGTCAATCAGTACTCACTAAGAGTCGGTCTATGCACTAAGTTAGACCACACCGGCATACAAGTATGTTAGCTCATACAACATACAACAATGCATGCATAATCAAACAAGGGATTATTTTCATGCTTTAATCTTGATTAAGCCGGCACACAAACACACAAATCAGAGTAACTCGGTTAGCATACGGGGCATGAGAAAATCATACCTTTCACCGGGGTTTTTACTTTACCGTGTCATCTCACCAAGCTCGGGTCACGCACGACTCTCTGATAATGTTTCAAACATTATTATTAATACTAACATATACGGAACATAATAAAATGTTACTCCCGTAGTTACCCCGTTATCCCGTTTCTCGGTTTTACTTTATTAATTTGAGTTCTCACTTCTCAATCACTTCTAACACTTTCTACACTCTTTAGGGCCTTTACATCTCACCAAACAAGGCCTTAACATCTTATAACATCATTAACATTCAAACCCCCATCATTTAAACCCTTTAAAACACTCTTGTAGGTTTCTGGGGGTGGTCCGGGACTTGGTCCATACCCTAAGTCCCGGATCAATCACAAACTAAACTCTCGGGTGAAATTCAACATTGGTCCGGGACCTTGTCCCTATCCCAAGTCCCGGACCAAACACGGCTTGCACTCTCGGCCTAAATAAATGGGGTGGTCCGGGACCTTGTCCTCATCTCAAGTCCCGGACCAAGGTGGACATTGCACTCTCGGTAAGGAAACAGGGGGTGGTCCGGGTCCTTGTCCATGGACTAGGTCCCGGACCCTGCTACAACCTGAAACAGACATTATTTTTCACCCCCATTTCAACCCTTAATCCACACTCAATCTTTCCCTAATCTTTCCACAAGATTTCTACATGTTTAATCACCATTAATCATGCTCTAAACCCCCTTCAAATCATGGGTTAAACCCTTACTCAAATTCTTCCTCAAAATCACTTATATATCATAACTAGTTCTCTAGTTCTTCTAAGTTGTAACAGATTTTGGTACCCTCTTTTACCATTCAAAACTCACTTACTAATGTCATTCCTAGCACCCAAATGACCTTATTTTCCTCTCAGTTTTACTCCAAGAACCTTACTCTTCCTCTTCCCAAATTCCAAGTGATTTACCACTCACTTTAATATTCGAAACATGCCTAGTTTTTCCTAGGTTTCACACTCCCAATCACCCTTGGTTTCCAAGTAAAATTTGACAGCACTTGCTTGCTTTACTAAGCACTTTCACCACACTAAACATGCTCACAAACACTTCTTCTCCTCTGTTTGGTTTACACATCAAAACCACCTCAAATTCCCCTTGTTCACACATATAAACTAGCTTAGTTCACAAACTTATTTCTCACACTTAAACAAAATTAAACATTCTCATTTAACTACCATCATTGTAGTATCACAACTACACCCATTCAAGCTCTAGGTTGTTTATACAACACCAACATAAGTTTTCCCCAAGCAAATAAAACCAACGCAAGGTAAGCCCATTACCTTGTTTATTCTCGGTTTTACTCCTCTTCCTCTTCTTTCTCTTGTTCCCTCTTTCTCTTCTTGTTTTCACAACATACCAAGGAGTATAGATTGCCAACTACAATCATATCCCCACACACACATCAACAAGTAAGTTTCAATATTTTCCACATAACCTAATATATTCCAAGGAGCTAGTTTTCAAGGTTTAGCTTAGGTTTTACCTTAGAATAACCAAATGGACAGCTTGGCAATCCATTGGAAGAGTTTCCATCCCTCCACAAGAGCAAGATGCTCACGGCTAACATGGGAAAAAATTCAACGTGAGGGAAATTTTCCCAAATTACAAGAACAAGCTTGAAATGGACAAAACTCTTACTTATTATTACCTTATGACATTAAGGAGGTGGAGGAGAGTTAAAATCAGCTCTTAAAGCTTCAAAAGCTCCAACATCCATGGAAGTGAAGGTGGAGGAATCAAGATTTTGAGGGGTGGAAAACGTAGCCCTCGCCGACACGAATCTAACGGTACAGTTTTTGTGCGATTCGGTGAAGAAATGAGCAAGTGAGGAGAGGTTGAAGGTGGGCTGTTGCTCACGTATGGGAATCGCCATTACAGAGGATGAAGAAGAAGAGGCTCTGGTGGGGGAAAAGAAAGAACGTGAATGAAAATAAAAGAGGGGGAGAGAGAGTACTAATATTACTTTTAACTATTCACCCCTTTACTTTATTTCCTTGTCATCTTATTACTAAATAGCTACCAAGCTATTAATGAGTGTGTACACATTAATTAAAACCGGCCATGTTAATTAGTAGCCCGGGTCGTTTTTCGTCTTTTCGAATTAAACGCGTCTCGTCTCCCGGTTTCGTTACTATTCACTTACCGGGTCCGTTTCCCGGAATTTTCTCGTTTAATTAATTTTAATGGCTATTAAGCTTCCATTAATACTTATTTATAGTTATTTAATCAACTATAATTTTTACGGGTCCATTTGACCACTTAAAGTCGCGTTTTCGGGTTTTCTCGAAAGACGTGCTTTTTAAACTCCGTTAGCGTTTTAATCCATTATTTGGATCCGTTTTCTTCGGGAATCATTCCCGTATACTAATTAGGCCTAACTAAGCCTTAGGAATCCATCTCGGACCCTCTCGAGATCATATATCTCTTATACTCATTTAACGCACATTTTTAGCGTTTTTCGCTTTTCAAGCGTTTTCTCTTTTCTTTTGGTTTTATTCTTTTTACCAATACTCTTTAGGCACCATTAGGCCCTTAATAATCATATTAGAGTAATTTAATCGCCATTCTTAGATGGGGTATTAAAATGATCATTGTTAATTGCAAGACCTTGAGTCAAAAGCCCATGTCACACTTGGAGTAGAGACTCAAGGCCTTTACATCTTGCATGATCATGCTTTAGAAAACTTCATACATGAGAGAAATAAATACCAGGCTTCTAAGACTATTACTTTTAATAGTTTGTTTTCCAATAATGTTGTTCCTACGGATTTTATTCCATGTTTTGCTACATATAGGGACACCATCTTATGGCATTACCGCCTAGGTCATGTACCTTTACCAAAACTTACCAGACTTGATATTGTTGACAATAAAAGTATACCCATGGATTTTCATTGTGATTCATGTGATAAGGCTAGGAACCATCGCCTACCATTTCCTATCTCCAATAGTCGATGCGATGCTATATTTGATCTCATCCATTTGGATGTGTGTGGCCCCTTTAGACAACCCACACACGATGGTAGTCAATTCTTTTTATCCATCGTTGATGACTATAGTAGAGCTCTTTGGGTCAAATTACTCACAAACAAATCCGATGCTTTCCCATTCATTAAATTCTTCATTGCTTATGTCAAGACTCAATTTGGGAAGACCATAAAAATAATCCGATCTGACAATGCAATGGAGTTAGGATCCTTGAACAAAGGGAAACTATTTTTTAACAATCTTGGCATTATACACCAAACTTCCTGTGCCCATACGCCCCAACAAAACGGGGTTGTTGAACGTAAACACAGATACCTCATGGAGACAGCTCGTGCTTTACATTTTCACTCCAACATGTCTCTCTTATATTGGGGGGAATGCATTCTACAAGCAACATACATAATCAATCGTCTCCCTAGTAAAGCTAACCAAGGAATATCTCCTTACGAACGCCTACACAACCATAAACCCGACTATAGAAATATTTGTGTTTTTGGGTGTCTTGCATATGCCATGGTCCTTGGAACCAACAAAGGAAAATTTGATCCTTGATCAACACCTTGTATTCACTTAGGCATTGCAAATAGACAAAAAGGTTACAAGTTGTTACGTCTTTCTGATCACAAAATCATTATATCTCGTGATGTCATATTCCATGAGTCTACATTCCCTTTCAAAAAGGACAATATATCTCTTGATACTCATTCTCCCATTCTACCACATGGTGACACTACACCATACCACATGGACCAGGATCACTTACGTTACGTCTTACCTGATTCCTCAGATACTTTCACATCTAACACCAACACACCACCTTCTAGCTCCCATTCTCCCAACGATCATGCACCTTATACGCATGATACACAAGACGACCATGTTGCTTCGTACGACAATGATCAGTTTCAAACACAACATGCACCTTATACGCATGACATACATACTGATCACACACATACTTCTACGAACGATCAACACATCATCTCACAAAATGACAACAATGACAATCTTGATACCCAAACTCTTCGACGATCTCCACCACACTTTGATCTATTTAGTGATATCCTTTATGATAGACTCAACAAAGTTCATACCACCATTGTTATCACTAAAAAAACGATTATATCCATACTCTGACAGATCTTACACCAAATAAACTATATATACAAATGCCATCACCAATGCTATGCACTATGACACAATTTTAAACTTACACGAACCCTCTTCATATGAGGAAGCTTCCAAGAGCCAACATTGGATAGATGCTATGAACAAAGAACTGCATGCCCTTACTTCCAACAACACTTGGGAACTTACTAAACTCCCAAAACATAAAAAGACAATCGGATGTAAATGGGTTTACAAAACCCAACTCAATGCTGATGGTTCCAATGAATGCTATAAAGCTCGTCTTGTAGCCAAAGGCTTTAGTCAACGATTTGGATCCGACTACACAGAAACTTTTCTCCCGTTGTCCGTATGTCCACACTCACTACTCTTCTTGCCATTGCAGTTAAAAAGGGATGGCATTTACATCAACTAGATGTCAACAATGCTTTTATACATGGAGATCTCCATGAAGAAATATACATGCCACTCCCCCCAGGTTTGGCACTGCTACTGCATGTCGCCTTCGAAAATCTTTTTATGGTTTAAAACAAGCATCCCGTCAATGGTTTTCTAGACTGAGTGATCTTCTGGAGACTCTAGGATATACCAAATCCGACAACGATTATTCTCTCTTCAGCAAACGTCAACACAATCATGTTACACATCTCGCCATATATGTAGATGATATTCTCCTAGCTGGAGATGACCTTGCCGAAATGAAAAATATTAAACAACACTTAGACAAGGAATTCAAAATCAAAGACTTGGGAAAACTAAGCTACTTCCTTGGCATGGAATTCCTTCACACAAATTCAGGACTTGTCATATCCCAACGAAAATATTGTAACGACCTCCTTAAGGAGTTTGATACCCTACATGGAAAACATTCTCCTTCTCCTTTGTCTTGGGTGCAAACTACATCGAGACCAAGGGGAACTCCTTGAACAACCATATCTATATCGTAGCCTCATCGGGAACCTGAATTTTCTCACTCATGTAAGACCCGACATCGGTTTTACGACTCAACTTCTTAGTCAGTTCCTAAAAACACCGAGAGTTACTCATTATAATGCAACTCTTCATACTTTACAATATCTTAGAGGTACCACTAATTATGGTATCCTTCTAAACAATACTCTATCTCTCTCACTAGCCGTATATTGTGATAGTGATTGAGCTAGTTGCCCAACCACAAGAAAATGTGTGCCTGACTATATCATTCTCCTAAGAGGAAGCCCCATTGCATGGAAATCAAAGAAGTAGAAGAGTGTTTCACTATCCAGTGCCGAAGCTAAATACCATGCCATGCGGAACGTCACATGCGAGCTTGCTTGGCTGACAAGAATCATCCACGAACTGGGCGTCGACGGCTTCATTCCGGTTCCCGTCAACTGTGACAACAAGTCTGCCGTCTACATTGCCCGCAATCCAGTCCAACACCAACGAACCAAACACATTGAGATCGACATACACTTTGTTCGACAGAAGATTCGCAAAGGGCTTATCTAGGTTCAACATATATCTAATACAAAGCAACTTGCAGATTTTCTGACGATGAGCCTTGGAGGCACAGATTATACAAAAATTTGACATAGAGTGGGTTTATATCTCATAGATGATTAGGTTTGTACGGGGTACACTTAAGGGGGGCTGTTGGTTTATTTTTCCTAAGTTACCTCTCTTATGTTCTCTTATTAACTACTCTATATCCCTAAGTATAAATATGTCCCCACTCTATACTCTGTAAACATCGATTCTCATTAATTTAATACAATGAGACCATTACTCGCCGCCTCAAGCCTTGCTCCACCTCCTCACCATCAACATTGCTGCCCGTCTTATGCCGCCATCGCCGATGTTTTCATCTTGCATGTTTTCTCTTTTATGTGTAGAAATAAGTAGGTGGAGGACTAGCTTCTCTTCGTACTTCATGGTGGTCGAGCAGAAGCTGGATTTACAGCAGGTGGAGAATGTTTCCTCCTTGTATGTTAGAATAATTTTCAGATTTTTTCTTAGCGATCACTGAATCTAGTTATAGATATAGGAAGGTTGTTGGCTTTTGGGGTTTTAAACACCCGTTCTTTGTTTTGCTATCAGATTTTATTCCACTTTTCTTTGGTTTTGCTATCAGATTCTCTTCCACTTTCTTTGGTTTTGGATGGTGTTGGTTTTAAAGAGCATATCAAGCTTTTATCTTGTTTAGTGAGTTTGGATTAATCTCTAATCATAGATGTTCTTAAAGTTCGGACAATTGGGCTTCTTTGCCAAACTTGTCATTGTTTACTTGGGCTTCTTTAAGCCCAGCTCTGTACACTTGTTGATTCTAATGGAAAGTGGTTCTTTAGTTTTTTAAAACTTTTTTTCTGAATAGAAAGCACACAGCTTGGGTATGTAGCAGGTAGCTTTTGTCGACCGAGTGATGAGAAGTTCCACAATCTGGGAACACGGTAGTACGTAGTCGCATTGATCCATGGTGTATGGTCTGGGATATCAGGCAATGGATGATTCCCCTTCTTCAACTCACGCATTGCCCCTTGTATCATTACTGATTTTAGCGCGCAAGTTTTTCTCAAATATTATTGTAAAGTTTCCTTGAATTCTTATTTACATTTATGGAGGAAAATTAAATGGTCTACATTTATAGTGGAAAATTAAATGGTCAACATTTAAGGTGGAGACTTTAATGTTGACATTTATGGTGGAGGCTTTAATGCTGGAGAGTTTGACGGTGGAAGTTATATGTCAACTTATGGATGTTATGTTATTCCATTTACTGGCGCTGATAGTCATACATTAAATGTGCATTTAATGGTCAGTTAATGTGGTCAGTTTTATGTGGTTTATTTCCATAAGGCATGGCTGTTCTAGAAGACTCCAAGGACCACCCACGACTATAAATAGAGGCTCATTCTTGGCACTTCTTATCCATCAATCCATCCATCCAAGCATCAAGCAATCTTCTCCATTTTCTAAGAGTTAGAGAGTTTCGTGTGAGAGAAAATATAAGAGAGTTTTGTATATCACTTCTCAAAGTGATTTGTGTTTTTTTATGAGAGTTATCTCCCCTATGAGATCTGAGCACCTCATCTCTCTTTTGTAACTTGTAATTCTCTCTACACATATAGTGAATATTGTTCCTCATCGGCCGTGGAGTAGGCATAGCCGAACCACGTAAAATATTGTGTCTCACTTCTCACTTTACTTTATTTTTCGTAGTCATCGTTATATATCTACCAACTCGTCTTTCCGCTGCGCCACAAACCCCTAACAAGTGGTAACAGAGCTTTTGCTCGTTGGTGGTTTGTCAAGATGACTACAAAATTTGATGTTGAGAAGTTTGACCGTTCTGTCAATTTCGGCTTATGGAAAATTAAGATGCAAGCCATTCTGCGCCAAAATGATTGGCATCCGGCTTTGGGAAAAAGACCTGCTACCATGAGTGCAGAGGATTGGGAGGAAATTGATCAGAAAGCCTTGACAGCTATTCAGTTATGTCTCTCTAACGATGTTCTTAGAGAGGTTGCCAAGGAGAAGACTACATCGGCTTTGTGGCTGAAACTAGAGTCGTTGTACATGACGAAGAGTGTCACTAATCGTCTCTATTTGAAGAGGAAGCTTCAAGATCTCCGTCTTTAAGAAGGTAAACCGATTAAACCTCATCTTGATGAATTCTTCTCAACTGTCATGGACCTTCAGAATATTGATGTTGAGATTGAGGAAGAGGATTTGGCTATTATCTTATTATGCTCTTTGCCCAAATCTTATAAAAGTTTCACCGAAACTTTGTTGTATGGGCGTGAGGAAATAACGACGGATGAGGTAAAACAAGCTCTCCTTCAACAAGATCTTATAGACAACCAGATTGCCAAAAGTGTAGAACCTTCTGGTGAGGGTCTGGTTGCTCAGGGTAGAACCTATGAGAAAGGTTTCAAAGGAAATCGTGCCGAGTCCCGCTCAAAGTCAAGGTACCACAAGGATGTGATTTATAATTATTGTCGAAAGAAGGGCCACATTAAAGCAGACTGTTGGAAGCTACAAAATAAGATGAAGAAGCAAGAGAAGACCGATAAGGAAAGCATCTCCGATCAAACTAATAGCCAAGTTAGTTTTACGAATGATGAAGGGGATGTACTCACAGCCGTGAGCCATTATGAAGATAGAGATACGTCACGCTGGATCATGGACTCTACATGTTCTTACCATATGACGCCTCAAAAGGATTTCTTTCATACCTTAGACATGGTTGAAGGTGGAGTTGTAATGATGGGTAACAATGCTCCATGTCAGGTCCAAGGTATTGGCATAGTGAGGATTAAGATGTTTGATGGTATGGTACGAACTCTATCTAATGTCCATTATGTTCCAGATTTGAAGAAGAATCTTATCTCTTTGAGTGCTCTTGATAAAATTGGGTGCAAGTACGTCAATGACGGTGGAGTTTTGAAGGTCTCTCGTGGTAATCTTGTGGTGATGAAAGCAGAGCTAGTTAACACTTTATATTTGTTGTGTGGTAGTTGTGCGCTTGGCTCTGTTTCTGCTTCTTCTAGCTTATCTGTTTTGGATACTACCAAATTACAGAATTTAAAGTTGGCCCATATGAACAAGAAGGGCATGGTGGAGCTGACCAAGCGAGGTCTTCTTGGAACCCAGAAGTTGGTTGATCTCGATCTCTGTAAGCATTGTGTCTCTGGTACACACAAGCGTGTCAGCTTCAAATCAGGGACCCGTTTTGCCAAAGGTATTTTGGATTAGCCCCGAGTGGGGTTTTGGAGGTGAGGAGATATTTTGATTATTCACTATTCTGATTGAATTCAAGTCAAGGTGGAGAATTATGAAGTTGCCTTCGAATTCAAGTCAAGGTGGAGAATTGTAAAGTTGCCTTGAATTCTTATTTACATTTATGGAGGAAAATTAAATGGTCTACATTTATAGTGGAAAATTAAATGGTCAACATTTAAGGTGGAGACTTTAATGTTGACATTTATGGTGGAGGCTTTAATGCTGGAGAGTTTGATGGTGGAAGTTATACGTCAACTTATGGATGTTATGTTATTCCATTTATTGGCGCTGATAGTCATACATTAAATGTGCATTTAATGTGCATTTAATGGTCAGTTAATGCGGTCAGTTTTATGTGGTTTATTTCCATAAGGCATGGCTGTTCTAGAAGACTCCAAGGACCACCCACGACTATAAATAGAGGCTCATTCTTGGCACTTCTTATCCATCAATCCATCCATCCAAGCATCAAGTAATCTTCTCCATTTTCTAAGAGTTAGAGAGTTTCGTGTGAGAGAAAATATAAGAGAGTTTTGTATATCACTTCTCAAAGTGATTTGTGTTTTTTTATGAGAGTTATTTCCCCTGTGAGATCTGAGCACCTCATCTCTCTTTTGTAACTTGTAATTCTCTCTACACATATAGTGAATATTGTTCCTTATCGCCCGTGGAGTAGGCATAGCCGAACCACGTAAAATATTGTGTCTCACTTCTCACTTTACTTTATTTTTTGTAGTCATCGTTATATATCTACCAACTCGTCTTTCCGCTGCGCCACAAACCCCTAACAATTATTCTGCTGATTTTTCTACTCCCCACCGCTTTCTTAATACTAGTATGGACTATCCATGTGCCAGTATGTCGGTGCTTAGTCCACCAGTAGTCTCGTCTGTTGGGTGGATATCCAATTAATTTCATGGATAGCACAATTTCCTTTTTTTCTGATGTGGTTTTTGTTTTTAACTATTTTCACCGCCATTTGCTAACAATTACAGTACATTTTTTTTGGCTGAATAATATCTGCAATACCTAGCTATATATGATTGTCCAGGGTTTTTAGTCTAGCCAGGGACATCCGAGAAACTTTTTCCTCCGGTAAAAATCATCTTTTGATAAATTATATACTACAGGGAAATGAGTCATTTGTGACCAAATACAAAGACAAAATATTTATCATGGTCGTAATTGGTTAATTAATTATGATAACAGTATATGTTTGTCGTTATTTGGTGAGAATCGTTGAAAGTATTCAAAGTGGTGAGAATCGATGTTTCTGATAAGTGGCTTAAAGTTCAGCTTAGGAGCGATACTGAGGTTCTAAATGAACCTTTCTCGCAATACGGTAGTAGTGAGTTTTGAAGTGGTGAGAATCGTTGTAACAATTCCCAGAGGTGAGAATCATCGACATCAATTCTCAGTGGTGAGGATCGCAAGGTTAACTTCAAAACCTAAAAATTTCCTATTGATTGTTCATATAATTCTGGCTAGCGACTGAATTGCATCCGTCTGTTAGGAGCAAAAAATCTATAGTGCACAGATTAATTCTTACAATCATCGTTTTCAGCCTTGAGCAGACAATATTCTTTGCCAGGTTAGTATGCAACATTGAATTCGCTCTATATATAGCAATTAGTTGTACATGTATTGCTCTGTGCCTATATATATATATATATATATATATATTGTTATCGGATGCAACGATTTTAAGACATTCAAGAAAGATACAAGGGATACAAACCATCACTTTAGGCTTGGTAAAGCTTACGTATATAAATTTTTTTTGCTTCAGAATCTCATGCTCTGTTATTCGCTCCACTTACATCTCTCAGTTAATGGATAGAATCAGTAATCTACTGGATAATGTGATCAATCTTAACTGGGAGAGGTTAGATTTTGTCAAAAGAGTTGAAACAAGTGCTTTATATATCTAGAAGACGGAGATTTAGATGAACTTGCCTTTCATCTTTGGCATGCCTATAAATTTGTCCTCTGTTGAACAATAAGATTTGCAAATTTATTTTACTGTAGTCTACATCTTTTGAGTGCTTATTCAAAACTGGGAAACTACAGAAATTAAATGAAGAATCAACCAAGATCTCTGCCTATCTTTTGCTCTAAGTTTGCATTCCTCCTAAAAACATATGCATTTCGCTGCTGATTAACAATACATATTTTAGGAAACTTGCAAATATTCTGTTCAAAATTGAATACAAGATTGTTTTCTGTTCTCTGGTTTTACGCTCCTATGATGATCATTACCTGAACCTTCTCCCTGAACACATATGACGTGGCTATTTATGTCCACTTGTCTAAAAAAACATCAACATACATTTTTTAGCTGTTAAATTCACTTATTTATGATAAGTTGCTGCATGCTTTGAAATTCTATTCACAAATTCAGTCTTTATATATATTTTCCTTGCTTTAATTGTTACTGCTTCTCAGCAGTATCTAGACTTATGCTTACCTCTAACTATGCCTGATATTAGTTGAGATATCTACAACTGGACAAAAAAGGACAATATTAAATTAAGCGTACTGTCTCATAGATAAACTCATAGAGCAAATGCAACACATTGTAAAGCAACAATATACATTCAGACACCTGTAAGCCAAAGCAGGTGTGAAATACCCCAAACCTTAATAAGTTAATTAATCATGTAATTATGATTTTCTAAGGCTAATTAAGTCCTTAAGATCATTGGTGAAGAAATAAAAACCAAAAAGAAAAAGAAAATACGTAAAAGTCACAAAATGTGAAAACACGTATTTAATTATTTTAGGAGGTATATAACCTTCACTAGGGTTATAAATATATTTTTATACCCTAATTACACACTAAGAACATGTGGGAAAAATTCTGGAAGAAAACGGATCAAAATAATGAGTTAAAACGCTAACGGAGTCTTAAAGGACGTTTTTCGAGAAAACCCAAAAATGTGAATTTAAGTGGTCAAACCGACCCATAAAAATTATGGTTGACTATATAACTATAATTAAACATTAATGGAAGCTTAAGCACCATTAAAATTAAAGAAACGAGAAAATTCCGGAAAACGGATTCCGGTAAGTGAATAGTGTAAAAACGGGGACTTATGGGGTGTTAATTGTAAATAGCCCAAAATAATCCTCTCCCCTTGCAATTAAAAAGCTGGAATTCTTATGGGTGGGTATACCCACGTTCCAGCCCCCTTTCAACTCCCTCACTCACTAAAAACAAAAGTAAATAAAGCAAAAGTAAAAAGTAACCTCTCTCCTCTCATTTCTCTATTCTCTCTCTTCTCTTTTCCTTATTTCCCACCGTGAGTACTCCCTCCTTCCTGCCCCTCTCAGGCGATTTTGAAGCTCCAAAATAGCTCCCATGGCAGCCTCTCTTCATCCTCTTGCTCTAGCCACATAAATGCTCCAAATCAAAAACAAACACATATTTGTGTTCCTCTCACCAAGGGCTACACTTCCCTCTTTTTCAAATTCCAAAACAGTGAAGTTGACCACCATGGGTATACCCCCATTCTTGAAGAAAATGGCATTTTCTTGGAGCTTGGGGTCTCCTCTTTCTACTAAGGTAAAAATATCCAAGAAAAATTCAATTCTCCTTTTTTGTTAGGCTTGGCCGATTTTTCCCTTTGTAATGCCTTGTTTTCTTTCTTGATTTGAGCATTGGTTCAACTCTCCAATGGTGGAGGAACCCTCCTTTTGATTCAAGGCTTGAAACCTCTTCAAGAACTCCAAAGGTAATGACCCAAATTGGTGCTTTAACACTCTCCTTTGTAGTTTAGAATTTCCATGAGCCTAAGGGATATACTTAGTTCTCATTTCCCACTGGGGCATTGAAATAGAGTTTGGGCAACTCCATGGCCTTTGGCTGATTTTCAAGGAAGAAGAGAAAGGAAAAGAAAAAAAGAGAAAGGAAAGAAAAGAAGAGATTTGTGAAGCAAGGTAAATAATCTACCTTAACACCTATTCCTAATGTTGTAGTATATTGGGTTGGGTAATGAAAAGAATGAACCCAAATAATGGTACAAGAAATGTGTGGTAGCTATTAGAGAGAATTGTGATTGAATGGTGATTTAAGGGCCTAAGAGCCATGCATTTTATGATTATGCATTATGTTGTGTTTGGAGGATTATGGATGAATTTTGAATGGTTAATGTGTGCTGGTAGGACCCTTATATGGGTGTGGCTAGTTTAGGATTGTTGTAAGAGAATTGGTGAGAATTGATGAATTGTGGATATGTTAGGTTTATGGGGAAGTTGTGGTGAAATTTCGGTAGAAAATAAGTGTTTTAAGACGACTTAGTGAATTGGAGAACTTAGGTGTTTGTAGTGTTGAGTAGAGTGGTTTAATAGCCTTATATTGGTACATGGAGAATGGATATGTGAGTGTATAAAATCTGTAGCAAATGAGTGTTGTAAAGCATTGATATTTCAAGAAAAAGAGTTAGTGCTTGTAATCTTGGAAATGAAGTTGGACTTGGGTTCTAGAAGTGCAAAGGTCTAGGGATGAGTTGGAATGGTCATGAGGTAGTTTGGTAAGTTTGGTAGGAGGTAGACACTAGCAAGAAGAAGCTAGAAATGCACAAGTGTGCATAATGTGGAAGAGGGAATGAAATTTTGTTGAAAATTGAGCAAGAATTGGAGTAAGGATTTAACCAATGATTTGGAGAGGTTTAATGCATGTTTTAAGGTGTTTAAACATGTAGGAAACATGTGGAAAGATTGTGGAATTAGTGGAAAAAAATTGGGGTGAATTTGGAGTTCAGAATGTGTAGAAAAACGGTTTTTAAAATAGGGTCTGTTCTGGACCACCCCTGTGGGGAGGTCCAGTGCAGAGAAGAGAAAAAAAACCGTGTAGCTTCTGTTGTGGACCGCCCCAGAGGGGCAGTCCAGACCAGAGAAGAATTTTTTTTTGTTTTAAGCCTTCTAAACATGGGGGATTGAATGGTAATGGTTTTAGATGATGTTTAGGCCTTGTTTGGTGACATGTAAAGGCCTTAGAAAGTGTAAACAAGTGTTAGCTTGATGTGAGAAAATTGTAAGTTTAAGTACACAAAGTTAAACCGTAATAACGGGATAACGAGGTAAGTATGTGAGTAATAGAAGTTTACATACCGTAATGTCTTGTTGTTAATAAGACGTTTTAATAATAATACCAGTTGTTTCAGAAACTACCCGGGGAGCGTGAGGTGATGCGTTGGAGTAAATCCTCGGGAACAAGGTAGATAACCCATGGTGTAAGGTATGGTTTTTTGCAACCTGGGTCCTACCGGGTTACACCGGCTTGTATGCCAACTTGTTTTTCTGCGTGTTTGCCACCTTGCAAGATAAAGCATGAAATGAGTTTATAGTAATTCATTAATGTGGCGTAAATAATTTCGATACCGTTTAACCTTATTTATGTGTTAAACCGTAGCTAACCGTCTCTAGGATCACATAAGAGTTCGGTATCCGGATTAAACGTCCCAACCCACGGGAATGTACTAACTACGGCTATCCGTGCTTTAGTTGTACATTGTGGTTATGTGTGTTGCCTTTGTTTAATGTATCGTTGTTTAACGAATGTTGTTGTCCATGCTTGTCGAATGGGATGATACATCCCTTGTGTGTGATTAACCAAACTTGTAACACCAAAAGGTGTATGTATGTGATAAGTTCCATAAAGGAACTTCTAACTAATATGTATATATTATGTGGGTTAGAATCCCGGTCGTTCCGGTCGCGCGTGTTGTTTGGGAGTTGATGTATATATGTGAATTAACTCCCACTCTGTTATGTTATGGTTGTTTTTCCTTCTTGGATTACAACCACCCTCATGCTTAACCAAGACTATTATTCTGACTCACGTCGGACTAGGGGGATATGTGTATAATGTGTACGGTTCTATATTAAGACCGGGATAGCTTAACCAAAGCTATTTATCTGACTCACGTCGGACTAGGGGAATATGTGTATAATGGGTGAAAATACATAATTGTTCCTTTCAACTCACAAACGAATTGTTCCTTTCAACTCACAGACGAATAGAATATCGAGATCTTTATTCCTTTCTTTGATATTACAACCTTAGAGAGCTTTCTAGTGTTTTCTCTCTCTTCTAATAATGTGTCCCTTTACAAATGAGCCTCTCATCTCTATTTATAGACTTTCTAGGGTGAAGTCTATCTCTTAATCCTTGTACCATGTGGTATTACTTTATTGGAGCAAACCCCCTAATTTTGGCACTTCTCTCCTTGTAAAGCCTTCCGGTCCCATAGTGTAGGATGTGGGATTCGGTCATAGAGCACGGGGCCGGAATACGGGACCCGATCATAGAGTGTGGAGCCGGAATACAGGACCCGGTCATAGAATGCAGGGCCGGAATACGGAGCCCAGTCATAGAATGTGTGGCCGGAATGCGGGACACAGTCATAGGGCCTAGGACCCGGATTTGGTGCTTGGTGCCCAAATTGGAGCCTGAACAGGGTCTTGAAGGAGGCTTCGGGTCTGGGCCGGGATCTAAGGTCTGGACCGCTTTGTCCTTTTGTCTTCGTCACATTCTTGCCCTTCTCATCAGTCCCACAAGTTCTACTTTTGGTACTTAAAAAAGTGGAACTTACAAAAAAGAGAGATAGACATTTATATTTTTCTCCTTTCTCCTATCTCCTAGTCCCACAAGTTCTTTTTTCTTTAGTTTTTTTCAAAGAAACATGAACTTACAAAAAATCGGTACAATTAGTACAACCAAAAGTCCCACAAGTGTTTATGAATCTGACAAATTGGAAATTCTGGGACATAAATCTTTGAGATAATATATCTTGATGGATGAATCCCATGGTATCTTCATAAAGAAGACCAATGGTTCTTTTAATAAGAACCATTCCCTTTTTGAAAGGGTGAAATAATATGATGATTAAATCTTTGCTTACACTAGCCAAAGGATGATAATTCCCTTAAAGGGAGAAAAAAGATAATATATTTCCCTACTTTGCTTATGCTAGCCAAAGGATGGTACTTTCAAGTATGGTGCGGCGTCCCACACCTAACAATGCACCCATTACAGGCGACCAGAGCTCCTGATGGGTCCAGAGATGGGTTTTTTTGTTGGCTCGATGGCCGGGTTTCATTTCAACCCAAAGTGTTACTTTTCAAGGCACAAGTGCCTGTGGCTCGTTGGCCGGTGCTTTCTTTCAAGGCATATAGCCTGCGGCTCGTTGGCCGGTGCTTTCTTTTTCTTTCAAGGCATGATAGCCTGCGGCTCGTTGGCCGGTGCTTTCTTTTACTTTCAAGGCATGATAGCCTGCGACTCATTGGCCGGTGCTTTCTTTTACTTTCAAGGCATGATAGCCTGCGGCTCGTTGGCCGGTGCTTTCTTTCAAGGCATATAGCCTGCGGCTCGTTGGTCGGGTGTTACTTTTCTCCATGGATATGCAACTTCATGCAGAAAGTCCATAGGTAGGTGTTACTTTCTTGGCTCGGTGGCCTTTGTTCTTGCTTTCTCTAAATACTTCAGGGGGTGATCAATCCCCTGGCAAAAAGTACCTATACCTTCTTTAAAAGCTTTCGTTATCTCTTTTAAGATAGAGAGTGGAAGATAATGGTATGTTACAAGTGCTGTAACTAAACATATTCGTAGTTCATGACTTCTAATTACCATTTATCATGTGCAACATGATCAGTAATAGTTTATGGCATCAAATCAGTTTACCCTTTCAGATGACATGCATTGGTGAGGGTATCATACATATTCAGAATCATGAATCTAGTTAATGGTGAATGAAGCATAAAAATAATCAGGAGCTTGATTCAAGGTGGTTTTATGAGTTTAAACATTCTCATCATGCCTGTTTGTCAGCTGGAAACATAGGCAATACATTAGCTTAGATACTGTTTGTGCAGCAGCTCAATATTTGTGACATAGTGCCGGGAAGAATAAGACAAGTGGGTGGTTACGAATGCTATATCCAAAAAGCATGATAGGAGTAGGCAAGGTATGCTGTTTTTCCATATGTAAAATTTTAACAGCAATATTATGGATAGAGAGCAGCAAGCATTCTAGTTGATAGTTTAAAGCAGAAAGACTGTTGTGTAAATATAATAGAGAAGAAATTTAAGCAAAAAACACTTTCGTACTGCCTACCTCAAAGAGCAGAATAAAGAGCGGGACAAAAAATATTCATGCGAAGAGCTTTTATAGAAATCAGAGCCGAGCTGTTGCTGTAGCCTCTATAACAGCAGCATGATGCACAAGAAAATTTAGCAAAAATTGCTAGTACCAAGGCCGTACATCAGATTCATGAGCAGTAGGGTTTAGAGACAATTGCAGGTTGTAAAATTTGTAACTAAACATAGCTAAAGAAGATACCATGATGAGCAATGAAAACAATAAGAGGCTCACATTGTTTTATCATCACTGAGGCTGGATATAAAATGTAACTCTTTTAATGGTTTTGCAGTAACAGCACATACATACAAGGCATGAGAGTTATTTTATAGTGCTCAAAGACTGCTATTTGTGATATAACAAGGACACAACCAGACATAAAAAATTTCAAACAGATCACGCAATATGTATCTTGCCTCCTTTTATCTTTGCTGCTGGTTTTTATTATGCAAAAAAGGTGATCATGATTGGAAAACTAAGGCAAGCGATATATTCTGTTTGTTCAGAAACATGATAAAAACATTCTAAATTTTGCAGAACTGGTCATAATAGCAGCAGTAAGTAGTTACACAAAAGGAGCAAAGACTGAGCAGGAATCAATCAAAATTATCATCATATTTGTCTCCCCTTAGATAGAAGGAAAGGCAGCTAGTAGATTTATAACTTACCATTTTCAATTTTATATTTACCAGAGCTTCTGCGGGCTTGAGTTTGTATCTAAGTCTGACCCCTATTTTTAAACGCTTGCTTTTGGACGCTTTCATGAGCTACCAATCATCAGCCCACAAGATCATTGCTCGGGTGGTAATGACCTTCCGGCTTTGGAATTTGAACACTGGCCCTTTGAATTGAGTACTTTCCCGTCATGCTTAATACCGGTCTTTTGAAGCAGTCTGAGCGAGCTCGAATATGCAGAGAAGTGCTTTTAGATTGTGAATCAGCCTTTATGTTCTTTCTTGAAGGACTCCAGAACAATTTTCAGTGAACCTTAATACAGCTGCATCTTTAGAAAGTAAAAGCATAGAGGTGATGCTGGAAGAGATAGCCAATTTACAGCATATGCGAGACTAACATTAATCGAAGGAAAATATGTTTTTACTAAACAGGACTGTTCGTGAGGAATTTCAACAGATTTCAGATTTGTGCCTCAGGTATCAATTCATAGCAGCAACAAATATAGGCTTGAACTAATCTGAAACCAAAACTGGGGCTGTTGATAGCTTATTTGAGCAACGAAATATAAGTAGATAAAGCATACAATCCTATCATATTCCTAGCGTGATGCTGTTTTAACTTTAGACCCCATGTTCTTATAGATTTGTACTGTCTAATCTAATAATCACCTAATACAGTGCAGCGGTCCGTTATCTAAACAACATAAAACAACTCAACAGAAGACAATTCTGAAAGTTTAAAGTACTGCTGTAAGAAGAGATAGGCAAAACAGAAACAATTCATCTTCTTGTCAAATATTAGGAGCATTCCAGGAGAGAAAAAACAGTAGCTAGATCGGGCTGGATTTGGGGGTCTAAGCAAGTAGTCAAGACATTATCTAAACAAATTATAAAACAAAGGGCAAAATTGATTTTTTAGAAGAAGGTCATCATAGCAGCAGCAAGGCAAAGAGGAACGATTGAGTTAGAACCAAACTGAAAATTCAGAAACAGCATACTTGGAAAAACATTAAGCAGGAATCTTTGGCCGTAGATGAAGTACACTCCTCATAGATAATCAGAAATAAAGGGGAATCTAGATACCCTTTAGCTGTCGACAGTTAAGCAGGTGACAGTAAATACACTCAAACAGAAAACATATTAGTGGTAAAATAGAGGATAAAACTTTGTCTTAGTTTCCCCAAACCGCCAGTGTAACTGAGCAAAACATTTGATCTTGGATATTAGGAAGCTTTTGGATGTGTAATTCAGAAAAGAATTCTGGCAAAGCTACCATTTAAAGTTAGAAATATGACCAAGATTTGTAACAGATGACATAATGCTCTTTAAACACGTTTCAACTTATCTTAGCTAAAACATATTTCAAATTGCCTAAAACATGATATCAAGCAATAGTTGAAACATGGTTATCAACTCCACTGTCTAGACACAACGTACTTTCTGAAATTAGTGCAAACTCTTACGAAGAAACAATAGTAGTAACAGTAAAAAATGGGTTTTAGGCTTGCACCGTCATCTTAAATCCCAGTTTCAGGCTTTTTTGTTGGTGGAGCTCATAAACAATGCCGAACGCAAAATCGGATGTGTGCCAGAAAATGCACATTATCTTTGACCATGAAGGTAGTAATCAGCAAGAGGGAAAACTGAATTAAAATCTGTTTCAGATTGAGAATGTACTGCACCCGTCAATGTTTCGAGGATTGGTTAAAATCGAGGACATACCCTGAAGATTTTGAACCAGAAACAAATAAAAGGCTTTGATATATTTTCTCCAAAATATCACAGCTAGCTACCAAGCATTTTCGGTTTTGTATTACTGGAAACATGGGCAAGAATTCAGAATTTGACGCTGATATTGGTCTTTATTCACATCTCTAAAAACTGGGCGTATCAGAAATTTTGGAATTGCCGATTCTGAGAAGAGACAATCATGCTTAACACATCACAAGATTAAGTTATCTATTTAAGGATTAATGAACTTATCTTAGCAATCAGCCTCGGAAGTTCTCTCTTTTACTTTGTCATTGATTGTTTGATTTAGGATCTTGTCTTGGGGTGCTTACTTCAAATCTTTTGTCGATTGCCGGTGCCTTGGGGAATTCGCGCTTGAGCCTGAATTTGAAGCCCCAGTTAGTCTGGAAGGAAGATGCTGCGTGGCTTTTAGTTGATGACATCGTCCGGCCCTTTTTTTTTTGAGGATGCGGCTGAGGAAGTTGTGTTGTCTTCCGGTCATGGATATGCAAAATTGCCACAACAGGTCTAGCCAAGTACAATTCAGGATTGAACTCAAATGATTTATGTAGATCAAAATAGAAACAGAAGTTGGAGTAAAGATAGTGCAGCTGTTATATGAAAAGAGAAACTTGTTGAGAAAAGCATTATCAACAGTATCAAAAGCAGAGGTAGAGCAATATATTTTACAAGTCTTTGAAGCATAGCAAGATCATCATAAACAGAGGAAGAAAGGGTAGCCCAGAGACCAAACACTTTAAATATTTTGCAAACAAGCATGCTACCAGCTCCTTCCTAAATCAGAATCCTTGAGAAAGGTAAGAGTGAAAGTTATGCTTTTGATAAGACCAACCATAGTAATGTTTATATATGGGAGACACAAACAATCATCATAATTGTGCAGAAATCTGATCTGTTCATACAAAAAGTGTAAGAAAAAACAGAAAACTGAAGTTAATCTGAAGTAAAACATCGTTTCAGAAATAGGCTGAATGATCTAACAAGGTTTATCTTTTACCAGACATTTATTAATATGAAATCCTGTTACAACGGAAATCAATGTGAAACAAAGCCCTGAATGACCTTATATCTGTTTAATGAGTGCAAAAGTATGGTGCTTAATATGGAATGCTTAAAGTAGCAGCACAACTTAGAGTTAAATTATTATGAAGCACAACGAAACAGTATAAAACCATTTAAAGCAGTAGTGTAACGCAGAAGAAAGACTTCACTTAATTATTTAGGTTCGAATTATTCAAGAATAAAGCTGGAGCAGTTCTTGACAAATGAAGAATATCATTACCCAATCTCAGAAAATAATTGAGGAAGATGAAGAGTGTGATCTCATCATACTTGTTTGATAACCATATTACACGGAATTTTCAGAAGCTTGCAAAATGATAAAGGCATAACTGAAATCAGTTTTGTTAACATAATTAAAATTTACATTATTGAGCAGTAGAAAACATGAAGTAAACATATAAGAGATACATGACAGCAAAGAAATTTTGATTTTAAATAGACTTTATCACGTTTAGACCTATTGACCATATCAGCTATGTAATCAGCTAGCTAATCACATTTTTAGTTTAAAGCAGACTATAAAAGGTTATACGGCAGCGAAGATTCATTCAAGAGCTTAGCCAGTAAAAAAATGCAGTTTGTATTAAGAGGTAAAACCTTTATGACAATCTTTGCCACGAGTGGTCGTATATTTTTTGAATAGGAAGCACCTCAGGGAAGAAGTTCAGAAGAAATTTTGTATAGATCTTCAGATAATCGTCAAATAGATGAGTAGCAATAACAACATTTTCTGTAATAGTAGTAGTAAGATGTAACATAATAGTTGTAGTAACAGGGCGAGCAGTAAAGGAAGTTTTCAGAGCCTGCTCTAGATTGCATAAGTAACTATTAGACTAATACACACTCAGGCCATTATATATCCTGACAAAGTAACAGGAAATCAGAAAGAAGCTTGGATGAAATGCAGACTAATAATATAGCTCATAATTTGCTGAAACACATGTTGTCCACCACGGCAATAGCTAATAGGGAAGATGTTAATACCGCTCAGACAGAAATATGCACATAAAGGTCATATCGTGGCCTTAGATAGAGACATAATACATCAATGATCAGAAATGTTTTTACCCAAATTCACACAAGGTTCAAACGATTTATCTCAGAAACCCGGGCACATGTCCACAATAAACCTATTTGTTGAATGACCAAACAAATAGCACAGTCTTTAGCTCAGAATTTGACTACGTTCATATTCTGAGTTCTCAGCTCAAACCTTATCCTTTATTAAGAAACTTGCAATAAACTAAATCACACAGAGAGTGGTAAAAATTCAGTATGGTAACATTGCTGAATAACAACAACAGGGGGGGGGGGGTAAGAAATAGCATATGGTGTGCTTTTATGATCAGCAGAAACTCATAATCTTAGTTCTCAGGAGATGAATATCAAAGTGCAGTGTTTAAAATGAAGCATAGAGTTGATAGCAATGTGATATTAAAAGGTTTCAAACAGCCAGCAAATTCAGTGACCAGATTCACACAAAAAGCTCCAACAGAAAATCAAATGATAGCCGCTTGTGTATCCTTATCAGTGACAGCATCATAGGATATTTAGGCTATCAACTGCTCGATCCCATCGACAGTCTAAATTATGCGGCAAATTAAACAGTTTTAAGACTAAAGTGTACGTATGTGATTTCTACTCATCAGGATACTTGGAGAGAAATTCTTCAATTTACTAACTCAGGATTCGAATTACCACCACTGATGTTAAATGCTCTTTAAATGGAGTTTTTAGAATTGTTACCTTGATTTTGAGGAGAAGAGAGGGGATGCTTATACCGTTAAGAGCTGTGACTCTTCGACTTCTAGCCCTCTCTTTCTTTGTTTTAATCGGCTCTCAGTTCTGCCGGAGGGAAGGTGCCGTTTGGTTTTGTGTTGAGTATTCTGGCTTTTGTACATGAGGATTCGGTCTTGGTGCGGCAAATGAAGCTTGGTGCGGCAAAGGAAACTTGGTGCGGCAAAGGAAGCTTGGTGCGGAAGGGAAGCTTGGTGCGGCAAGTACCGCCGCCGCCGCATGTCCCTTCCCAATCTTTGGTTTTTCTTCATGAATTTCCCCGAATCATTGAAGCTCGTGGCTTTTGAGGTGGAGTTAGTCTCCCATCTTGGTTGACCAAAACCTTTTTGTTTGCGGCAGAAAGGATTGAGAGGCAAAAACTGATGCGGCCATGGAGATGTGGTGCGGGCAAGGAAATTTGCTACGGCCAAGGAAGTCCGGTACGGTCAAGGCAATCTGTTGCGGCGGTATTGCTCTAGTTTTGAAATGAGGCGTCGCCTGCTCTTGGAGCTAATGCATCGCTCGAGACTTGTTGGTTGCGTTGCTTCAGAAGTTACTTCGGCAGTGATTCAAAATCTTCCAAACTGAGAGTAAATCGAAAATTAGATTAAATGTTTGTACGCGAAATATTTGAAGACGTTGTTCAATCAGAGAGAATGAATGAATTGGAAGGAAATAGAAAGTTAATCGTCTGCTGCTTGAATTAGCGTTTGGAATTGTGCTGTTGAGATTCTAAAATGGACGGCGATGCTGATTGTGCCGTCATGATTCTCGTCATCCGGCGGTTCATGCCTTCTTGATTGAGTTTCGCGCAGACTCGAGGCATTGCTTTTAGGAGTAACAGACCACTTTGTTGAAGAAGCTCTTTATCTTTCCTTCGCGAGCTGCTACAGGATCTCTTCATTCTTTACCGGTCCAATCTCTTCTGTTCTTTGACGCTCTTTGGATCAAGATCCTCGATTCCGATTTTCTACTTTGCTTTCGCCGCTGGTGGTCTCTGGCGACTCTTTTCGCCGCAGAAATTGATTCTTGTAACAATGCGTTGTCTCACCATATTAGGACTAATTAATTAATCCTCTTTTGACGACTAATTCACAGAATTCTTCTGTTTGGCCTTGCGATTGGGAGTTCCGCATCTTGATTCTCCGCTTTGATCTCGTTTTGAGTTTCGTTGCCGTGAATTCTATGATTTCCTTTCGTCAAACTTCACTTTGATTCTGTTGAGAGAGTCGAATACCAAATTCTAAAACTCTCGATCCTTTCCCTTGTTAATAATTCTATCATCCCTTCGAACAGACTAAAGAAATTCAGTGATGCTGCCAAGGAGTTGAAATGAAAATACATAATTGTTCCTTTCAACTCACAAACGAATTGTTCCTTTCAACTCACAAACGAATAGAATATCGAGATCTTTATTCCTTTCTTTGATATTACAACCTTAGAGAGCTTTCTAGTGTTTTCTCTCTCTTCTAATAATGTGTCCCTTTACAAATGAGCCTCTCATCTCTATTTATAGACTTTCTAGGGTGAAGTCTATCTCTTAATCCTTGTACCATGTGGTATTACTTTATTGGAGCAAACCCCCTAATTTTGGCACTTCTCTCCTTGTAAAGCCTTCCGATCCCATAGTGTAGGATGCGGGATTCGGTCATAGAGCACGGGGCCGGAATACGGGACCCGATCATAGAGTGCGGAGCCGGAATACAGGACCCGGTCATAGAATGCGGGCCGGAATACGGGGCCCAGTCATAGAATGTGTGGCCGGAATGCGGGACGCAGTCATAGGGCCTAGGACCCGGATTTGGTGCTTGGTGCCCAAATTGGAGCCTGAACAGGGTCTTGAAGGAGGCTTCGGGTCTGGGCCAGGATCTAAGGTCTGGACCGCTTTGACCTTTTGTCTTCGTCACATTCTTGCCCTTCTCAATGGGTACGGATCCATATTAAGACCGACTCATCTAAGTAAAGTAAACATGTACGGTGTGCGGACTTATATTTAGTCCGACACACCTTAAGTAAAGTGTACGTACTCTAAGAAGAACGGAGGTGTGTTGTGTAGGTGTTGTTACGGGATATGTGCGGTGTTGTTGTGTAAGTTGATAACCAAAATCAACCCAAATTCAGTGAAAGAAATAGTTGTTGCCCGATCAATTCAGTGAGTGTTGCTTAGTAAGAATTAAGTCCCGTTAAGGTAGAGCCCTCAAGGGACAAGGAATACAATAAGGTGATCTAACCAATGTGATGTGTGAATGTTATGTTATCCTTTTTATTGGATGTGTGTGCTTATAAGTATGTTATGTGTTTATAGTTTTCTTACGTGCTTAAAATAAAATAACCTGCATGCCCACTCGACCATTAGTTGTGCGTGTCCCGGTAGCATGCGGGCTGCAGGATTACCATACCAGCAAAGGTGCTGACCCCCTCTGGGGGCCCCCATTACTTTTCAGGTACAATGAAGCTGGTAGCCGTTTGAGAGTAGGACGGGGTAACTGTTATGTATGGGTGGTTATTTAGATTTAGCGTGATATCGATAATGGAATGTATTAGACTCGGTACAGTTTGGATTGTAGATGTATTTGTATTCAGTTTATAATGGATTTGTAAATGTAAAGTGTAGTGCTCGAAATCTTGTCCATCAGACCGGTACATTGTGTAAGTAATAGCCTTGTTAGCCATGTGGGTGGCTAACGGCGTGTAATACCCATTGAATTAGTCAGTGTTTATGATGTGATTTCCCCCTACGATTAAAGGTTAAGTGTACAGTTTGTAGTTGGGGTGTTACAAAAAGTGGTATCAGAGCGAAGTATCGCTCTGATGACTGGAAATACCGAGCTTAGGAAGTACCGAGTTAGGATTTTAGTACTTTGGGGTTAAGGGTTGAGTGATAGCGTGACAGATACGCTAGTTAGGAATTACTAGTGTGTACTGAAAACCTACAATCTCCTTCCCACCCTCAACAGTCCCTGTTTTATAACCTAGGAAACAATGCCAGAGAGATGGAAAGTCCTCTCATACTCGGGAACAACCCGACCTGGCTGTTATGAATTATTCCTGTGAGAACCAAAACATGTCATACGGTAGATTCCAAGAACTGAATCCCAGAGACGGAACCTGGTTGAACACCTTTACCCGCACTTAATAGCGGAAGATTAAGAATCCTATCTACAAGAGACTGAAATTTCCGGCGACCTGGGTCGACATGCCTAGCAGTTGAGGAAACCCAGCCAACAAGAATGAAGCACTAACTGTGCACAAAAGCGGACAATGGAGGGGCAACAAACCCGAGACACATGTCTACGGAACCACAATTTAAATAATAATACCGACAATGGGATAGTAACCGACTAAGGAACTAGTCAAGGTTGGATGATTCCAAACGTACATCGCCAAAGAGGCTGTAATACCCGATTATCATGGTTTAGACCACGATGGGAATATGAGTGAAACATACTTCAATAGGACTACGACGTAGTACCTGAACAAGAATCAAGTCTCGGTAACCATGGCAAATGCGTGGGGACGAACATTAAGGAAGAACACAGAGTTAAGTGAATGGAGAGACACCCTAGTTAACGACTACCATGTCAGGACCAATGAGAGTCGCTCGAATGTTCTATTATCCAAACCATAAGGTCAAAGAAAGACCCAACAAGGATACAGAATACGGTAGTGATAAGAGTAGTATCGCAACCAGCACATGTTGAACCGATAGCCAGCCAGCATGGCGCACTTGCTATTGCAAGTGCTGCTAGGACAGGGCTATACGGGAAAGTTTTAATGACTTTAAAGTACCTAGTGAGGTACCGTATTGTTGAAGGAAGTGATTATAGAATCAAGAATCCAAGAATTTGAAGAGTGAAACCTGGAAGGGCTCAGCGGCCTAACCATTGTATGCGAAGATGTACCAGTCAGCAAGAAGCTAGACTTGGTCAAGGCATGAAGACATTATAAATATCGTGAAGAAATTCTTTTAAACCTAATTTTTTTTCTTCTAAGCTCAGACTTGTTTCAAACCTTTTTCAAAACCAAATTTCCTTCCAAACTCATGTATAATTCAAGCCTTCTTTAAAACCCAAATTTTCCTCAAACTTTGTATTTTCTTTAAAAATCAAAACCATAGGACCTACACCGGCCTTAGCGCCATGCAGTAGGAAAGTTATATGCAGTTATACACAGACAGGAATCGGATAACCCGAGGGAATGGATTGAGTTCATACTAAACACAACAGTGGATAAATTTCCCCTTAATTAAGTTCAGAAAGCACCAAGGTGCATCATCATCGGACGAGATAAGGGGAGTTGACAACAGGATACTTCACCTAGGCGTGTGACGGACACTACGACTGTACTAATTGAAATGTGGGACGACTGCATCCGATAGGAGCTTGTGGGCCTGACAGACCTTCTCATGGGTTAGTCGGGTAAGTAGCAATGTATCAGTACGGTACCCCACATATGTATACGAGTAGAGTCGGGAACACGGGAAGTAGTCGACTCCATACTACGGTTAGCGGTAAAAGTCAAACAAGAGCAACGGATTACCAAGAATGGTTGAAGTAAAGGAACCCAGTTGAGTTAAAGAGACTAAAGGAATTAGTGAGCTTATTCCAAAGGAATGTTTAAGAGTCAGGAAGTGCGAAGTGCACTGGCTAGTAAGTAAAGACATAGCATATGTCTGAAGTGTCACGAGAGATAAACATGATAGCTGGAGCGGTGACCCAGCCTATACATGGCAAGGCAGATGCCTGGTATGGACTTGATAATGTACATTGAACGGGATGAAACTCCCAGAGTGATCACCTAGACTATGAGGGAATATCAATCTTCATAGAAGTGGATAGTAAACCCAGCTAAGAACACAAAATGGCGTTGTTAACTAAACATACCAATAAGTACAAGCCAGATGTAATGGCATAACTTAGCAACACCCAGGAGAAATCCTTGAGGGGTGTTTGGATCAACAACTGTTGAATGAAATGTAGTGATCGAAACACAAGAGTTGAAACTAACACCCAGTTTAGACATAAGTCGTCGGGAGGCAGACTGAGACTCCTAAGGGCATCCCATGAAAGGAAGCGTGTTGCAACGACCTTGTCATGGAGCCAATACAACCTCCAAACCATGTGATGACGTATGAAGAAGTAAAATGTGTGTGAATATCCTGCAATGAGCTGAGCTCGAGGCAGTAAGGCTTATAAGCCACAAACTAAATGTGATATGTAAATTTAATTGATTATGGAAGTTATGTTATATGAGTGAATAGAGTGGATAACGAACCACTGCATTAAGAGTGGGGATACCTCTCGATATTGTGAAACCATAGGAGCGGTAGTTATGTGAACCGAGTTCAATAAATATGTTAAGGATTGACCAGATTGTTGTTACCCCAGAATGATATGAATAAGAAAAATACAAAAAGTAATGTTCATACCAGTTGTGGAGACCGGAGGAGTAATAAGTCTAATAGCAACCAGCATAGGTGTGTGATGCTAAATGAAGAGTGAACAACGCTCAAAGAGCATAAAGACTCAAAAAATAGTGTATTCAGTAGTCATCCAAATGAATGATGAACCATAATACGAATGATGGAAGTACATGAGCAGAAGCTAATATGGGAGTGGATGCCATGTAAGTTAGTGTTGTACAAGAAGTAAGAATACGGTGCGCAATAAGCGACCGTTGTATAAGTATGGTTAAACGAAGTATGGCAACTAAGCAGAATTATGAGTTAAACTCAGTGGAAATACAAGGTAAGTGATAACAAATAAACTAGGCAGTGAGCCAGTAGCCAGTATTATGAGATAAACACCTCAGTGAAACACCGTGTTCATTTCCATTGCAATCACATAAGAGATTTACTGCCAAGAGTTTACGCCTCTACACTCTGTATGACTGAGTGTTTCGGTATAGCACTTGTGCAGTAATGATCGAGTGGGATAGCGAGGAACTTGGGAGAATGTTAATTGTGGTAGTAGTGGAAAAGACTTATAACGCTATAAGGACTAGGCATAGGAAATGCAAGGTCGTACCAATGAAAGAGTACTTGTACAAAACCAAACATGGAAGCCTGGTTAGCAATAAGACTGGAGTTACGCGGAATACCAAATATCGGTATAGTATATACCTCAAGTGTGGGAAATAACCGAGAGAGCACTACACATTAGGTAGTAGCTCAATCTCAACCGACAATAAGTCGGAAGAAATCAAGTTAAACATTGTGAAATACATAGCAGTATACCAGTAAATTATCATGGAGGTGGATGGAAAGGTTGTAACTCACCGAATTAGCGCACGGTAAGAGATACCATGCGTAGTTGAGAAACCGTAATTCACAAGATAAAGGTGATGAATCGGAGATGTGCAATACATTATGAATAACGAATTGAGCAAACTAAGCTCTAAATTATCAGAGTTGCGCAGCAGAGGCCAGTGATTCAAATGTGGAATGTGCATAGTGAATATGAGTAAATGGCTAATTATCAATGCCTAGAAGTGTGACAGGCCAGAATCGAAACCGATTATGAGTTAAATAAGCTCCAATGACAATTCTTGGTTTAGGGACTAAACCGCCAATATGGTTAAGATCCTCTAACCAGAACGCATTGTATAACAGATCGCGTGGAAGTTAAGACTTCACGGCAGCAAAACATTTTAAACCAATGTTCAGTGATTGATTACGTGTGCGTAATCCCTTTTAAGGGGGGTAGAGCCTAAAACCGCTTAGTGTGTTTTAATGTACAAGTGTACGTGAATTATGTTGTGCATAGCACAAAATAACTTGTGTTGATGATTGGTGTAATGTATGAACATGCGCATTCATTCATGGTTTAACTGTGGTAATTACGCACAGAAGATGCGAATACCATTGTGATAAATGTATATACCTCGTTAACTGTTATGTGTGAGAGTACAAGTGCAAGGGAGTAAGAAACTCCCGGGGAACTAAAACCCCGACTATGTATGTTCATATAATACTAAATGTAAAACCGTGTATTGTATTTTGATAAAAGCATATATATACAATATTGTGATTTATGAAGAGGTATGACACCAACATAGAACCTAGTGAGAATTAAACTCCTAGGTAACATGATTTAAGATGAATCTAGAAGATGATTGATGGACAGAGTTCCACCCTTAGAGATGTAATGATTATGACTAGATGAATTAAATAGATAGAAAATGGTACATGCATGAATTAGTTGCTGTTTGAAAATGAAGTGGGAGGTGAAACTTGATTATCATGAGATCAAGGGAAGCCGAACACAAATTGGGGTGGAAAGATAGTTCAACATTGATGCTGATCACATCAGGGTTGGGTGATTCTTGAAACTCCCTATAAGTGGTCACAAATAATCACGTTAAGAATAAGATGCAATTAGCATAAATTGGACTCGAGTTGTATTGCGTTTTCAAAAAGAATTTTAAATTGGTGTCTTCAATTTTTCAATTGGTAATTTCAAGACTTCAATAAATATTTCCAAAATTCTTAAATGGTATTTTAAAGGAAGGATTCCTTTTACTTGACCTTGTAGAGGATTTTCAATTAGTATCCTTCCAATAAAGGATTTGTTCTACTCAACCCCATAAAGAATATTTTCGTATTACTTGCTCACGAGCCGAGGACGTATGAGCCTTTGTCTTTGGACCGGTGACATGAGAAGTATATTTTAAGATGTATGTGATTGTTTGATCTCCCAAAGGAACGGGGACCAGAAGGTGTCCATCGCGACCGGGTTCTGCGGGATCACAGTGTATATGTACTCAACATGGGAATCGAGCCCATGGAGAGATGGAAAAGGTATTTCTGTTTGTTTATACATGCTAAGACATGTTGTGTGATATGTGTAATAAATATTATCCCGACCTATGAGTCTGAATGTTGATATATAACCCAGACCTGAGAGTCTGAGGGTTGTTATGTAAGTACAAATGTTGTTATGTTACCCGGACCATTGAGTCCATGGTTATTATGTAAGTATGTTATGTATGGATGTGGATATTGTGGAGGGTGATTTTTCGGTATGAGGGGGGTCTATCTAAATATGGTTCTTGACTGAAAAGCCAAGACCCTAGAATCTGCCATTCTGTGGAGGGTGAAAACCCGTTATTTTGGCATCCCTCAAATACCTACTACATCGTCCGTCTTTCCCAGAAAGCATGAAGGGGAGTGCAAGTGCGCACTACACCCCTCTCGATGGGCTCCACGCGGACTTATGCCTCTATAAGGCCGAATTGACTAGAGTCGCCACCTAGTTTGACCTATGATAACTAGGAAGGAAGAGAGGGAGGGTTCTAAGAACCATTGGTTGACTCTGAAATTGTGGATGGCCTTATCTGGTCACGTCAAGATTTATGTGGGTTCGCACTGGGTTACACCCTTAGAAGTGGCAACACCACGACTTTGGCTTGGTGCCCGAGGAAAACCTCTGTCTCCAATTGTCGGATGCCTTCTTTCAAAACCTTTTTAGAGAGATTCATTTAAGAGCCAAGGATAGGATTAGGATGAGAAGAGGAGAATAGATGAGGCGAGCTTTTCTGCCAAGCTAACGCCAAACGAAAGGGTTGACAGGCCGAGAGTTGATTAAATGTAGAATAGAAGATCGAGAAAAGGAGCAAAGGTTAAATGGATGAAGAAAAACTGAAGTTTGGAGGTATGTGAGTCGGAAGAGTTTTGAGTGTTTAGTGGGAAAAGGGTTTTTTGATTGGAAAGGGGTCGCACCCTAGATGGGCTGCCTACGTACTTAACTCCCTGTTGAGATCAGACCTTACGTAGTTCAGGATTTGGGATTTTAGGAGTTTTGTGATGGTAATCGAGGGTTGGGAGCGCCGGGATTGTTTGAAGGTGAGATGGCTGAATGCAGAAGGGTATTTTGATTGGTGTGGGGTCGCACCCGTGGGTGCCTACGTACTCAATTCCCTGTCAAGATCAGACCTTACGTAGTTCAGTTTTTGGAGGTTTGGGAGTTTTGGGGTTTTGAAGGAATTGGGGTTTTGACCTTTTGGGTCTTTGAGGAGTCAAAGAGGTTTTGTGGTCATTTTTGTGAGGTTTGACAGATTGTCTGGTTCGTTTTGGAGTTTGAGGTGTGAGAGTCTGTGAGACTCTCAGGTTGTGAGGCATTTAAAATCTTGAGTGACGGAGTCTGTGAGACGCTCGGGTCTGTAGGACAATCAAGGCTTGAAAAGGGTTATGATTTGAAGGTGTTCGGTGTGAGAAGCTGAGGGTTTTTGAGGTGTTTAAGTTTGCTGAGTCTATGGAGATATTCGAGTTCGTTGAGCTGCTGAGACGGTCGAATCTTGTTGAGCTGTTGAGACGGTCGAGTCTGTTGAGCTGCTGAGACGGTCGAGTCTGTTGAGCTGCTGAGACGTCGAGTCTGTTAAGCTGTTGAGACGTTTGAGTCTGCTGAGCTGCAAAGACGGTCAAGTCTGTTAAGCTGTTGAGACGTTTGAGTCTGCTGAGCTGCTAAGACGGTCAAGTCTGTTAAGCTGTTGAGACGTTTGAGTCTGCTGAGCTGCTAAGACGGTCAAGTCTGTTAAGCTGTTGAGACGTTCAAAGATTCGAGATGCTTGAGTTCTCCGGAGTTTGGAATTTCAAGGAGTTTGAGATTTATGATGTTTGGAATTATTTGGGATTGAAATGAAGATGAATTGAATTGGGAATGAAAAGAATTTTGAAATGAATTGGATTGAAATTGAGATTGAATCTAATTGAATTAAGAATTGAATTGAATTGGGCTTGAATTGAAATGAATCGGGTTTGAATTGAAATGATATGGGTTGAATGAATTGAATTGCATCGGGTTCGAATTGAATCAGGTTTTGATTGAAATGAATTGGATTGAATTACATGGGCTTTAGAAAATGAGTCAGATTTGGGCCTTGAAGAAATGGCCGAATTGGTTTTGAAAAAGGGCCCAGATTGGGCTTTGTAAAAATGGGCGGATTGGGCCTTGGTTTGGGCTTGATTTTTGGACCAGACAATGGGATAGAGATTGGGCAGAATGGGCCTTGTGATTAGGGTCCGATTTAAGATTTGAAAATTGGGCCGAGGTTTGGTTTCAAATTGGGCCTCAGCTGGATGATTTGAAGTTGGTATTGACAATGAATTGGAATGAGTTTTGAATTGTGTATGAAGAATGTTGATGAGTGAGTGTGAGAAGGATTGTTTGAAAGAGTGTTTGATGAGAGAGTTGAAAGAGACTGATTTGAAGTATGTTGATGAGAGAGTGTGAAGAGACTGATTTGAAGTATGTTTGATGAGAGAGTGTGAAAGAGACTGATTTTTGGAGTGTGTTGATGAGTGTGATGAGAGAGTGTGAAAGGGATTGATTGAAGTGTGTTTGATGAGAGAGTGTGAAAGGGATTGATTTGAAGTGTGTTTGATGAGGAGAGTGTGAAGGGATTGATTTGAAGTATGTTTGATGAGAGAGTGTGAAAGGGATTGATTTGAAGTATGTTTGATGAGAGAGCTTGAAAAGAGTGATTGATTTTGTAGGTATTGATGAGAGAGATTGATTTGAAGGGTGTTTAGATGAGAGCGCATGAGGGAGATTTTTGTAAGTGTTTGATGAGAGGGCACGAAAGAGATTGGTTTTGTAGAGTATTTGATGAGAGGAATTGATTTGAAATTGAATTTTTGGACTGAATTTGGAATTGAATTTTGGATTTTGAATCGGATTTCATTGGTTGAAACGAATCATTGATCGTGAGTTTTATATGACAATTATGGATTGTTGGAAAATTTTATGAAGGATGGTATTCCCCGCGACCAGACTCTACGGCCCGTTTGAGTGAGGAACATCCCTGAGCCTAGAAGCTTCTCTAAACTGGACTCGAAGTGTCCAGAAATAAGTGGGCAAACCTAAAAGCTATTCTATGGCCACCTGCTAAGCCAATCTATCAATTTATAAGACGAAACTGACAATATAAAAACGTTCAATGTATAACGGAGTCGAACATGTATAAATAAGCATTCAAGAAATGTACAAAAGATAGTCAAGATAAAGATAATCTGGCTAGCAACCATTCAAGAATATGTACCAAAGATAACCAGGAAAAGATGATCAAGGCAATAATACACAAATTATGAAATAGAAAACTATAATAGATAGTACAACTAACTGACAGATTACAACTCATGATAAGAATTAAAGTGCTGAATTAAAGCCAAATTAAAAGAGCTGCTATGGGGGGTCGCATCGACGCCGCCTCACTCGAGCTGAAGGGGATCCGATACACCAACCGTTTTTGTGTTTGAAGGGAGAGGCGATAGTCCTAGCCAAAGTCCAGCTCCTTAGTCCCCAAGCGGTTCCTCGTTCCTCAAGCAATATACATGTCATGGAACACAAACAAAGAGACACAAGATTAATTAGTAATGAAATAAGAGGGTTGGGTGTGTGCAATGGGATCATACGGCCCCTCTCAATGGGAGGAAAGGGGGCAATTTAATCATCTCCCACACTCCAACCGAGAACATAGAAAAGAGTTTCAAACTGCCGACAAATGCTAAGGATTGTAAGATAAATCAAGCATTGGGGTTGCTACTCAAATTAATTCGTCATCTTAGATTATGACTCAAACAAAGTGTAGTATCAAAGATAGGGGTTGTGAGTCATGTGGGATCATACCTAGAAGGGTTTATATCATTTCCCTCTAACATGAAAAATTAATGAGGAGCATCCAACCAATGAGTGATTTATGTACAATTATAGCATAGGGCAACTATCACTCGATTCTATGTTCTTATCTAAGCGCAAAAGGAACAAATCATGTGCTAGTTTCAAACTGATTCCCAAACCATTATCAATGCGCAAGGAGCAATTAAATATCAAAGCCAATTGAATTATAGTAAAGGGGAGAAAGATTGAATTTCCAAACCCATAAAAGGTAAGCCCAAAGCGCAAAGGTGTAGCATGATCTGAAGTCAAACCACAAGTCCATTAGGCGCAACTCAAGTAGACCCTGCAATGTTCAATTGTATATGTACCTCGGTCAAGACATGAAACCAAAGGTAAGAAGCATGAAAAGGGTCAAGATCAAACACCACCAATCAACATGAGTTTAAAGCCAAAAGTAATGCACAAGGGTCCAGCTAGTGACAAGGCAGTGGGCTGTATTTCCAAACCCAATATTAATGCGCAAAGGGACAATTAATCGCAATTGTATAGTAAAAGCTGACAGATAGAAGATCCAAACCCGGAAGGCCACAATGAAGCTCAATTTCTGAAAGCCCAGTACGCAACCCAATACGCAAGCCCAGTCATATTGAACCCTCAAAGTAATGTACCTCAGTAAAAAGTAGAAGCCAAGGTATAAGCAGTGATAGAATTGAACGGATAGCGCAATGTCAAAATGAAATCGGATACCCACATCGACGGGCCCATAATCAGCCAGGCCAAATCAGATAATAATAGTATAAAAGTCCAGCAGCTGTACAATGGATAACCTCAGCAATGAATCTCGTATATTTTATTTGATCTAATACAGAACCAGTAAACATATGAGCGGGAGAAATTGGGCCTCGATACCCAAAGGCCGGAAAGGGAGGGCCCAAGAATCGTATCAACCACAAACGAGGGCAAACGGGAACATGTGGGCCCCTACTTTCCAAAAGGCCGGAAAAGGGTTAGGGGCACTCGTTGAAATTCGAATCACTTTACTCAAGTTTCCATACTAACACAAGAAAGATCAGATTTCCTTAACCAGTGATCACGATATGCAGAGACCGACAACCAAACTGCCCATGTTGTTATCCAAATCGCACCAAAAGAACCAAAGAGTTATCACCCACATCAATACAAAGATTTAACAAGGTTTTATTCTCAGATAAGTGTCAGGTAGCGCAGCGAACAGCGAATGACCAAACAAATTCTCCGATCAGGTATGTGAAAACAAGGCGACAGAGGAACTGAGCTAAACGGTGGCATCGGTCATATCCTAAAGAGGATTTTTGAACCGACAAGAACGCAAAGAAAAATAGTATCCAGAAAGCCTACTTCCCTGTGAATTGATTCCTGAATGCCTCAAACCAATACTTAACAATGAATCGACAGATGGACTAATTAAAAGAGCAAGGGTTCAGAAAACCGAAATAACACCACCTGAAAGAAGTATCGAGAAGAATCGCCGGTGAGAAAAATCAAAGCCGAACGATTTGAGCAGTATCGCTCAGAGCATAAGTGAACCTCGGATGGAATACTGATGCAATGGTGCCTGAGGGCTGAAGAAAATGGTCGAACTCGAAAATAGAACTTCCCCGTTTGTGGGTTGTAACAAGCGAGAGAGATGACCACTTCTTCAACAGTGAGCGAAGGGATTCTCGGTGAGGAGAGCGATTGAAATCGGGAGGGAGATGGGTGTGGATACTGATTTTTCTTTGTGAGGAGAATGAGAGTTTGTCGAAACTCCGAAGACCCAAACGAAAACGAAGTAGCAGAACCGTGTGCTAGTTCCGAATTAGGCAAGAGCAGGAGCTTCGTGATTGTAGTGAGTTTGGTGGATAAGCTTTGACCGGATTTATTTTTAACACTGGAGAGGAACCGGCACCAAACTCTGGTTGCTTTTGTTCTTTGGGTTTGGGAGAATTGGTGATAGAATGAGGGGGAGGCGAGGGGGAATGAGGCACCCAGGGATTCATTTTGTTGTGACTGAAAATTTGGATGGATTCTTCCGAGGCGATGGAAGTGAATACGAAGACGACTGAGAAGCAAATGGAGTGGATGAAGGTGGCGGCGATTTACCAGGGAGGAGATCCTCGATTTTTTTTGATAGATGAAGGGAGAGAGGTGTTGAGAAGAACAGATTTCGGTGATGAGGAAGGTCAGTGGCGGCCGGTCCTCATGGAGGGGGCTTCTGGTTTGCGAGAGATGAAATCGAGAGGGATCCAATACTGCTCCTCCGGAGTTGGGAGACACTAGGGTTTAGTAGATAAATTGGATTTTGAGGTGGGCTTTGTGTTGTTTGGGCTTGGTAGGTCAATACTAGGGGCTGGAATGGGTTTAAGAGCTTGGGCTAGGCCAGAGTTCAACTAAGTGTGGATTGGGTTTGTAAGATGAAAATAAAAGTGTCTCATGAACTGAAATGATAAAAAATATCAATGTTAATAGTAGAATAAAATAAAATATAAGAAAAGGTGTATAGATGAATAAATAAAAAAATAATAATAATAAATAAATAGAATATAAACAACAAAAAAATAAGATAGTAAAATAAGTGAATAAACAAAAAGGGACGACCTTGAAACTGGACTGTCGATGGATATTCATTTTCGAAGAATTTTTTTTCCTGAAATGCTTTGAAAAAGCTTATAAAATGATGGTTTCGTCTTAGCACGCACGCTAATATGTTTTGAAAAAGAAAGGCAACAATCCCTCTTATTATTTCTGAATTTGCTTTATGGGGTGAGAATTTTTGGTGTTTACAGATGGCTCCCCTTGATTTAATTCTGCAAGCCCTTGCATAATTGGATCAAGGTTGACGGGACGCCAAAAATTCTCACTGCGGTTTATGATTTGTTCCTATGGATGCGGGTGCACGGGGACTTATGACGGGCCCCAGATTGCGGAGATTGATGGTATGAGGACTATTGACGGGCCTCAACTAGAACTCGGGGTCTAGCTCTAGGACTAATGACGGGCCTAGAATACGATCAATCAACCTATGCATGAGGACTAATGACGGGCCTCAACTAGATCTCGGTGTCTAGCTCTAGGACTTATGACGGGCCTAGAATGCATCTTCGAAATGTATGAGGACTAATGACGGGCCTCAACTAGATCTCGGTGTCTAGCTCTAGGACTAATGACGGGCCTAGAATACAATCGGTATATGGGTTATGCATGAGGACTAATGACGGGCCTCAACTAGAACTCGGTGTCTAGCTCTAGGACTTATGCCGGGCCTAGAATGCATCTTCGAAATGTATGAGGACTAATGACGGGCCTCAACTAGATCTCGGTGTCTAGCTCTAGGACTAATGACGGGCCTAGAATACAATCGGTATATTGGTTATGCATGAGGACTAATGACGGGCCTCAACTAGAACTCGGTGTCTAGCTCTAAGACTTATGACGGGCCTATAATGCATTTGAAATGTATGAGGACTAATGACGGGCCTCAACTAGATCTCGGTGTCTAGCTCTAGGACTAATGACGGGCCTAGAATACAATCGGTATATGGGTTATGCGTGAGGACTAATGACGGGCCTCAACTAGAACTCGGTGTCTAGCTCTAGGACTTATGACGGGCCTAGAATGCATCTTCGAAATGTATGAGGACTAATGACGGGCCTCAACTAGATCTCGGTGTCTAGCTCTAGGACTAATGACGGGCCTAGAATACAATCGGTATATTGGTTATGCATGAGGACTAATGACGGGCCTCAACTAGACCTCTTGATGTCTAGCTCTAGGGCTGATGACGGGCCTAGAATGCATTGAAGGAGTTGTACGAAACTCACTGCGGCCAGTGGTTAATCTGAAGTTGTTTGTGGTGGTAGATTGATTTGAGGATGGCTTTGATTGTGGATTGATCCGGGATTGGATGCTTTTCGGTTGTTTTCATGAGGGATGTGATAATCGAATGTTTTTTGTTGATGTGGCCCTTGACTTTGTCAGGGACTTGTGCTTTGGTTTTGCTTTGATAGTCTCGCCCGATGTGCGCTATAGTTTCGGGATTTGATAGAACTCTTGGCTCCAGAGTTTCGAGATGGCTCCGGTATGGCTCCTGAGTTTTTTTTTTGTTTTGGTTTTGGTGATTTGTGTAATCGGTCTTTGAATGGATTTTTTTTTAGAAGAGTGACTTTTAGAACTCGGCGGTTTCGATATGATTGGGTGACTTCGATATGATTTGAGGGCTCCGGTATGATCGGATGGCTCTGGTGCGGTCAGATGGCTCCGGTTTGATTTGTGATTCCCTTGTGAGCAACGACTCTGGGACGGTTGAGTGGGTTTCGATTTGGATTGAGATTTTGGGTTGAATGGTGGGTTGATGTGATTGGTGGACCGTTGTTGTGTTTGACGTATTTTGATGTGGTAGATAACTTCTTAGTCATGGATTAATGGTTTCGGTCCGGTTATGACTTTAGGGTTCTCTCATAATGGCTCCAAGATAGCTCGGGATGGCTCCAGGAAAGGCTACAAGATGACTCTGTTTGGTGATGGTGAGGAACAAAAGGGATTTTTTCCTTTGAGGTGGTCGCACCCTGGGCGGGCTGCCTACGTACTCAATTTTATATTGAGATTAGACCATACGTAGTTCGAAACTGTGTAGGCAAGACCTTGGTGATGATATAACCCGTGACGTGGATTTGAGGTGGCTCCCGTATTGTTCTCGGACTGTTAGGATGCTCCCTGAGTAGCTCTAGGGATGGTTTCAATGTGGGATGATGGCTCCCGCATGGCTCCAGTTTGGTTCTGGATATGGTGTTGATGAGGCTCGAGCATGACGTTGGATGGCTTCGAAATGGTCTTCGTATGGCTCCGGATGGCTCTAGTTTGACAGCTTTTGATTCAAGGTTATGTTTCAACAACTGCAACTGAAGTCGATTTTCAGCGAGACTAGGTAGAATTCTTACCAGTCGGATGTTGAGGGTGAAATGGTTATGAAGCATGCAAATACTAAGTGCTAGATGGGATGTAAGATGCATATATAGTTTTTTTTTGAGAGAGAAGGTATGGCTTTATCTCTATTACTATGAGGTTTATGAATATAAGACATCTTCGGTCCGATCTTGAGTGATTATTGAACTGAAATGCGTGGATCGTTTTCCTCTCATGGAGGGATGTGGGTCAATCTTTCGTGAGTATGGCCGTGTGTGCTAAATGGTGTGATGATACTCTCGATGGTCGGAGCAGTATTTTCCTGAGAATTTCTTTTCGAGGTTCTGGACTTTCCAATTCTTACAATTTCCTCACCTGCAACGGGGTAGGCTGCTTATGATTTTGGTGCTCAGATAAAAGGGTCGCTCACACTCGAAGACCTTGTGAAGAAAGGTCGCGCTCATTCACTCACGGTCCCTTTGGTATGATGGGACATGTGACAACAAGCACGAAGCTTATGATTCATGTTTCAGATCCGATACTTTCAGTTAACGCTCATCGACTTATGAGTCAGAGGTCTTTATTGGGTTGTAATGGGGTTGAGGGGTATGATGTATGTCATATGGGACTGGAGGATTTGTTTGGAAGTTGTGGAGTTTTTGTGCAATAGAGGATAGTTTCACCTTTGCCATGGGTGGAATGGTTGGACAGGTTTTGATAACCTTTTTTGGTTTCTTCGGGACATCATTGGTCCTTTTGGTTTGGATTTCTCCTTTTGTCTCTTCTGGTGTTTGATTTGAACTTTCTTGTTTTTTGAAATTGCATTTGGCTCATCAACTTTCTCAAGCGTTCTCTACTTTGTATTTTGGCTTTCAGCTTTGGAGTTGCATTGACTCATGATCTTCTTGAACATTTTGATGTTCTTTTTGGAGTTTGGCTTTGGAGTTGCATTGACTCACTGATTTCTTTGAACATTTCATTTGTTGTTTTTGTGAAATATGGGGGGGAGAGACCATGGCTCCGGCTCCTTTGAGATCCTTATTGCAAGGGCAAGTAAGTATATGTACGTGAGTTGGCATGTTGTGGAGTTCACAGAAAAAGGTTTATCGTGAAAGGCTCAGCGGGGCTCACTAAGGGATTATGTACAGGGCAGTCAAAGCTTTTTGGTTTTGTGGAGATTTTTATTCCTAAGTGCCTCATTCTCATTAGTCAATGATTGTTTTCTTACTATTCTGGATCTTTGCATGAATCACAGTTCATATCTTGTTATCAACATTGATCTCGCTATGAATTGTGCCTCTCCATGTGCTGAAGGAAGCACAAGTCGCTCATGGTTTTACCTCCATGGAATCTCTTACCTTCCCTCATCGCTCATGGATTGTCCAACGCCCTCATTTGAAATTCAAGGGAAAATACCGCTTTCGCACGCTACTCACTTGTTGTGGTGCTGATTTGATTGATCAAACCCTTGTGTGAATTGACGGGTCGAGAGTTTAGTGATTCAAGCATTTTGTTCAATCAATCTCTCAAGGTTTTCCCCAAAGATGTCGTTTCGATACGAGAGTATGAAAGTGCAACTATCTACAATGCAATCTATTGTGGTAATATGGAATTACTATGTATAGGATGCGCGAAATGCTGAAAGTGATAATGAAGATGGTTGAATGAATGTTTTTTTGTGTTTGTTTTGTTTTTTGATGCAATGCATGAGTGGTAAGGCTACATCTAATCTCGCTTGAGTCGAATTCAGCTCATGGCTCATGAAGCTCATCCCATTACTATCGGCCTTGAAGAGGGTTTAGCTGTTGGGGTCGCTGTCGGGGTAGTGATTCTCAAGTGAGGTCGGCTTGGTGATTGGCTCCTGGATCTTGGGACTTTTAGGGAGTGACAACTCCCGCATGGTGACCCCACGATATGGAAAGGACTGCTTCTTTTCATTTTGGTCACTGATGCACATGGTAGTTCTGTAGTGGAAGAGGCTCGATCTCTTTGATTTTCTGCTATCCCTCTGAAGATCAGGCTTTGGATGTTTAGATATTGGGCTGAAGGGGGATGTGTAGTGGGTGAGAACAAAGCATGCGATTATGCAATTTTTGAGGTGAACAAGACGTGTTTGTTTGACCAATTTGAACTAACCGAGAATGCATGTAACCTTTTTTGTAATGAATGCAATGCATGCGGTTTGCTTCTCGCTTGGTTGTATTTATTGGTGTGTTTGTTCAGGGGATGCCTTCTGTAGATACCGTGAATTCTCGCCCCATAAAGCAAAGTTAATGAATGATATATAACTGTGAGGAGTCGTTCCTTATTCATTCTTCTCTTTATTCGTGCATGCCAAAAGAAACCAAGTTTTAGAAAAACAATTTTGAAAACGCGTGTTTTCAAAGTGGTGGATTTTCTCAATAGAAATTTTGATGCTCGATCATTCGCAAATAAAATAGGGAGTGGGGAACCCTATACACTTTGATCTAAATAAATTCAAAGGGAATGTGTAAACCTATACATGTAATCTATTCAGAAATGGACAAGAGAGAAAAGAATGCTAGGGGAAAACCTATACATCAATTCTAAAAGTCATTAAAGGGGGGAATTTTGAGCTAAACTCCTTCTGAACTCTTCCGCTTCGTCTTCGGGCTCTTGCTTCGAAGTGGTATTGTGATCATACAGAACGGGTTGGTGTTCTTCTGACTCTCAACAGTTTGAACTCGAACAGGTGTTCCTAATCTTCATGTCGCTTGATCCGGGTTGGTGCAACTCTAATATTGTATTTGAACGGTTGGTGTTGGTCTTCCTGTCGCTCGGCTAGCTCCACGGGCAGGTGCGCCTCTAGCTTTCGGCTCAATCCGCTAGTTGATCTTCATGTTGCTTCACTTGCTCCGTTGAAGGAATGAGGGATATGTTTGAGAAAGGAAAGGTGGATGATCGAGCACAAAATCATTGTGAAAATCCACCACTGTTATGAAAACACGAAATGATTAGTACGCTCCACAGTAATAACCGCTGCTCTTGAAGGTGGGTTGAGCTTCAAAAATAGCAGGTCGCAACATGGGGACTAAATCATTTATTTTGAAATACATTTGTGAAAATCAACTTTGAAAACTATTTTCGAAAACCATTAAGAAACAAAGTTGGTGAAGAATGTTGTTTGAAATTCGTTTGTAAAAAGTAGGTTTTTGAAATGAAATTCATGGGAAGTAGTGTTTGAAAATAATTTGTAAACAGTAGATTTTTGAAATTTGTTTTTTGCAAGCTGTTTGATAAAGTTTGTTTTCTGGAAGACTTTGATTGAATCTGGTTTTGAAAACTTTTTGGAAATAACAATTTTGAAAATCATTGTTTTTTGAAATCATTTGAAATGGATGATTTTGAAGATGTTTCATTAGAGCAATCGACATGATTCATTTTCTGATTTTTGCTAATTTTTGAAACGTGATCACACATAGATATAAGCGCAAAGTGAAAATCGTGGCTGATTTTATGTGGAGCTGAGTGTGAATGATTGGGATAATCACCTTCCAGGTCAATCAATGCTTCCATACCACCGGGGGAACCGTCGTCCCTTCACTGTTCATCTCTCGGGATTTATCTCTGTTATGCCTTGTGGGGCACGTCGTCAAGAAAGTCCGGAGTGCTTAAGTTCGAAAGGTCAGGATACCCGAAGTGATACAGTCACACGAGCCACGGCCGGGGATTATCACAACATACTCACTTTTCAGGAAACTTGGGGAAGTACTGCATGGGGTCCGGTCTCCCCTCGTCTGCACGATAAGGTGTGTCTAAAGTCCAAATTATTCGCTGACTACGCTATGTCATGTATGGGTATCCGTAAATACGGGATCCTCTATGAATTTGTAGCGCGACATTGGGCTTTAAAGACACCCGTGGTGCAGAGGAATCATGGAGAACTGAGCCCATGCAATCTTCAGGGTAAACAAAAGGGTGGTCAGACATGCGGCATACAAGGAGGCAACTACCCATAAAACCCATCCTAGACACTGGATAAGGCAGCTGGACACTGAAGGCTCATAGCTTACTATATGCTGGCTTTGACTCGAAAAGGTGTTTGAAAGGATCCTGAGTTGTTTCAAGGTGTAGACAACTACGGCCATACCACCTCGTGGGTTTACTCCTTAACTACGAAGGACCCATACTCAGAGGGAATCAATTGTGGACCAATTGTTAATCCCGCCCGCAGATAGTAAAGGTGACACAGAGGAATGCATGCTCCTAAACTACCCGATGCAACAATGGGTTGGCTCCTTTCTACGAAGGCCCCATTTACAAAACCGTAAACAAGCAATTATATCATGAATGAAGGGCAGTGAACATAAGACAATAAACACACAATAGTAAACAAGAGTGAAGCATGCAAAGCTCAAAGCACACATGTGGTAATCAAAGTCAATTTCGAACTCTAAACATTTGTCCTAACTATCCTCACAAAGCACACTCTAAGTGTGGAGTAGAGTAATCCTAAAGGCTTGAAATGAATCTCTTGAAGGTTTTGAAAGAAGTTGGGGAATCCGACAATTTTGAATGGAGTTCAGTCTTCCTTGACCAAGTTTATGAGAAAAACTTACTCAAGTTTTCCCCAGCAGAGTCGCCATTCTGTGGAGGGTGATTTTTCGGTATGGGGGGGTCTATCTAAATATGGTCTGACTGAAAAGCCGAGATCCTAGAAATGCCATTCTGTGGAGGGTGAAAACCCGTTATTCTGGCATCCCTCAAATACCTACTAATCGTCCGTCTTTCCCAGAAAGCATAAGGGGAGTGCAAGTGGCACTACACCCGCTCTCGATGGGCTCCACGCGGACTTATGCCTCTATAAGGCGGAATTGACTAGAGTCGCCACCTAGTTTGACCTGATAACTAGGAAGGAAGGAGGGAGGGTTCTAAGAACCATTGGTTGACTCTGAATTGTGGATAGGACTTATCTGGTCGTCAGAGATTCTGTGGGTTCGCACTGGGTTACACCCCTTAGAAGTGGCAACGACCACGACTTGGATTGGTGCCCGAGGAAACCTCGGTCTCCAATTGTCGGGATTGCCTTCTTTCAAAACCTTTTAGAGAGATTCATTTAAAGCCAAGGATAGGATTAGGATGAGAAGAGAGAGATAGATGAGGCGAGCTTTTCTGCCAAGCTAACGCCAAACGAAAGGGTTGACAGGCCGAGAGTTGATTAAATGTAGAATAGAAGATGAGAAAAGGAGCAAAGGTTAAATGGATGAAGAAAACTGAAGTTTGGAGGTATGAGTCGGAAGAGTTTTGAGTGTTTAGTGGGAAAAGGGTTTTTTGATTGGAAAGGGGTCGCACCCTAGATGGGCTGCCTACGTACTTAACTCCCTGTTGAGATCAGACCTTACGTAGTTCAGGATTTTGGGATTTTAGGAGTTTTGTGATGGTAATCGAGGGTTGGGAGCCCGGGATTGTTTGAAGGTGAGATGGCTGAATGCAGAAGGGTATTTTGATTGGTGTGGGGTCGCACCCTGCGTGGGTTGCCTACGTACTCAATTCCCTGTCAAGATCAGACCTTACGTAGTTCAGTTTTTGGAGGTTTGGGAGTTTTGGGGTTTTGAAGGAATTGGGGTTTTGACCTTTTGGGTCTTTGAGGAGTCAAAGAGGTTTTGTGGTCATTTTTGTGAGGTTTGACAGATTGTCTGGTTCGTTTTGGAGTTTGAGGTGTGAGAGTCTGTGAGACTCTCAGGTCTGTGAGGCATTTAAAATCTTGAGATGACGGAGTCTGTGAGACGCTCGGGTCTGTAGGACAATCAAGGCTTGAAAGGGTTATGAATTTTGAAGGTGTTCGGGTGTGAGAAGCTGAGGGTTTTTGAGGTGTTTAAGTTTGCTGAGTCTATGGAGATATTCGAGTTCGTTGAGCTGCTGAGACGGTCGAATCTGTTGAGCTGTTGAGACGGTCGAGTCTGTTGGCTACTGAGACGGTCGAGTCTATTGAGCTGCTGAGACGGTCGAGTCTGTTAAGCTGTTGAGACGTTTGAGTCTACTGAGCTGCTAAGACGGTCAAGTCTGTTAAGCTGTTGAGACGTTTGAGTCTGCTGAGCTGCTAAGACGGTCAAGTCTGTTAAGCTGTTGAGACGTTTGAGTCTGTTGAGCTGCTAAGACGGTCAAGTCTGTTAAGCTGTTGAGACGTTCGAAGATTCGAGATGCTTGAGTTCTCCGGAGTTTGGAATTTCAAGGAGTTTGAGATTTATGATGTTTGGAATTATTTGAGATTGAAATGAAGATGAATTGAATTGGGAATGAAAAGAATTTTGAAATGAATTGGATTGAAATTGAGATTGAATCTAATTAATTAAGAATTGAATTGAATTGGGCTTGAATTGAAATGAATCGGGTTTGAATTGAAATGATATGGGTTGAATTGAATTGAATTGCACCGGGTTCAAATTGAATCAGGTTTGAATTGAAATGAATTGGATTGAATTACATTGGGCTTTAGAAAATGAGTCAGATTGGGCCTTGAAGAATGGCCGAATTTGGTTTTGAAAAATGGGCCAGATTTGGGCTTTGTAAAATGGGCCGGATTGGGCCTTGGTTTGGGCTTGATTTTGGACCAGACATGGGATAGACCAGGATTGGGCAGACAGTGGGCCTTGTGATTGGGTCCGGATTTCAAGATTTGAAATTGGGCACGAGTGTAGCTTCAAATTGGGCCTCAGCTGGAGATGATTTGAAGTTGGTATTGACAATGAATTGGAATGAGTTTTGAATTGTGTATGAAGAATGTTTGATGAGTGGTGTGAGAAGGATTGTTTTGAAAGAGTGTTTGATGAGAGAGTGTGAAAGAGACTGATTTGAAGTATGTTTGATGAGAGAGTGTGAAAGAGACTGATTGAAGTATGTTTGATGAGAGAGTGTGAAAGAGACTGATTTTGGAGTGTGTTTGATGAGAGAGTGTGAAAGGGATTGATTTGAAGTGTGTTTGATGAGAGAGTGTGAAAGGGATTGATTTGAAGTGTGTTTGATGAGAGAGTGTGAAAGGGATTGATTGAAGTATGTGGAGAGAGTGTGAAAGGGATTGATTTGAAGTATGTTTGATGAGAGAGTGAAAAGAGTGATTGATTTGTAGTGTATTTGATGAGAGAGATTGATTTGAAGGGTGTTAGATGAGAGAGCATGAGGGAGATTGATTTTGTAAGTGTTTGATGAGAGGGCACGAAAGAGATTGGTTTTGTAGAGTATTTGATGAGAGGAATTGATTTGAAATTGAATTTTGGACTGAATTTGGAATTGAATTTGGATTTGAATCGGATTTTCATGGTTGAAACGAATCATTGATCGTGAGTTTTATTATGACAATTATGGATTGTTTGGAAAATTTTATGAAGGAAGGGTATTCCCCGCCGACCAGACTCTACGGCCCGTTTGAGGTGAGGAACATCCCTGAGCCTAGAAGCTTCTCTAAACTGGACTCGAAGTGTCCAGAAATAATGGGCAAACCTAAAAGCTATTCTATGGCCACCTGTGCTAAGCCAATCTATCAATTTATAAGACGAAACTGACAAATATAAAAACGTTCAATGTATAACGGAGTCGAACATGTATAAATAAGCATTCAAGAATATGTACAAAAGATAGTCAAGATAAAGATAATCTGGCTAGCAACCATTCAAGAATATGTACCAAAGATAACCAGGATAAAGATGATCAAGGAAATACACAAATATGAAATACAGAACTATAATAGATAGTACAACTAACTGACAGATTAACTCATGATAAGAATTAAAGTGCTGAATTAAAGTCCCAAATTAAAAAGAGCTGCTATGGGGGGTCGCATCGACGCCGCCTCACTCGAGCTGAAGGGGATCCGATACACCAACCGTTTTTTGTGTTTGAAGGGAGAGTTCCGATAGTCCTAGCCAAAGTCCAGCTCCTTAGTCCCCAAGCGGTTCCTCGTTCCTCGCAATACGTACATGTCATGGAACACAAACAAAGAGACACAAGATTAATTAGTAATGAAATATAAGAGGGTTGGGGTGTGTGCAATGGGATCATACTGCCCCTCTCAATGGGAGGAAAGGGGGCAATTTAATCATCTCCCACACTCCAACCGAGAACATAGAAAATAGTTTCAAACTGCCGACAAATGCTAAGGATTGTAAGATAAATCAAGCATTGGGGCTGCTACTCAAATTAATTCGTCATCTTAGATTATGACTCAAACAAAGTGTAGTATCAAAGATAGGGGTTGTGAGTCATGTGGGATCATACCTAGAAGGGTTTATATCATTTCCCTCTAACATGAAAAATTAATGAGGAGCATCCAACCAATGAGTGATTTATGTACAATTATAGCATAGGGCAACTATCACTCGATTCTATGTTCTTATCTAAGCGCAAAAGGAACAAATCATGTGCTAGTTTCAAACTGATTCCCAAACCATTATCAATGCGCAAGGAGCAATTAAATATCAAAGCCAATTGAATTATAGTAAGGGGAGAAAGATTGAATTTCCAAACCCATAAAAGGTAAGCCCAAAGCGCAAAGGTGTAGCAATGATCTGAAGTCAAACCACAAGTCCATTAGGCGCAACTCAAGTAGACCCAGCAATGTTCAATTGTATATGTACCTCGGTCAAGACATGAAACCAAAGGTAAGAAGCATGAAAAGGGTCAAGATCATAACACCACCAATCAACATGAGTTTAAAGCCAAAAGTAATGCACAAGGGTCCAGGCTAGTGACAAGGCAGTGGGCTGTATTTCCAAACCCAATATTAATGCGCAAAGGGACAATTAATCACAATTGTATAGTAAAAGCTGACAAATAGAAGATCCAAACCCGGAAGGGCCACAATGAAGCTCAATTTCTGAAAGCCCAGTACGCAACCCAATACGCAAGCCCAGTCATATTGAACCCTCAAAGTAATGTACCTCAGTAAAAAGTAGAAGCCAAGGTATAAGCAGTGAGTGATAGAATTGAACGGATAGCGCAATGTCAAAATGAAATCGGATACCCACATCGACGGGCCCATAATCAGCCAGGCCAAATCAGATAATAATAGTAATAAAAGTCCAGCAGCTGTACAATGGATAACATCAGCAATGAATCTTGTATATTTTATTTGATCTAATACAGAACCAGTAAACATATGAGCGGGAGAAATTGGGCCTCGATACCCAAAGGCCGGAAAGGGAGGGCCCAAGAATCGTATCAACCACAAACGAGGGCAAACAGGAACATGTGGGTCCCTACTTTCCAAAAGGCCGGAAAAGGGTTAGGGGCACTCGTTGAAATTCGAATCACTTTACTCAAGTTTCCATACTAACACAAGAAAGATCAGATTTCCTTAACCAGTGATCACGATATGCAGAGACCGACAACCAAACTGCCCATGTTGTAATCCAAATCGCACCAAAAGAACCAAAGAGTTATCACCCACATCAATACAAAGATTTAACAAGGTTTTATTCTCAGATAAGTGTCAGGTAGCGCAGCGAACAGTCGAATGACCAAACAAATTCTCCGATCAGGTATGTGAAAACAAGGCGACAGAAGAACTAAGCTAAACGGTGGCATCGGTCATATCCTAAAGAGGATTTTTGAACCGACAAGAACGCAAAGAAAAATAGTATCCAGAAAGCCTACTTCCCTGTGAATTGATTCCTGAATGCCTCAAACCAATACTTAACAATGAATCGACAGATGGACTAATTAAAAGAGCAATGGTTCAGAAAACCGAAATAACACCACCTGAAAGAAGTATCGAGAAGAATCACCGATGAGAAAAATCAAAGCCGAACGATTTGAGCAGTATCGCTCAGAGCATAAGTGAACCTCGGATGGAATACTGATGCAATGGTGCCTGAGGGCTGAAGAAAAATGGTCGAACTCGAAAATAGAACTTCCCCGTTTGTGGGTTGTAACGAGCGAGAGCGATGACCATTCTTCAACAGTGAGCGAAGGGATTCTCGGTGAGGAGAGCGATTGAAATCGGGAGGGAGATGGGTGTGGATACTGATTTTTCTTTGTGAGGAGAATGAGAGTTTGTCGAAACTCCGAAGACCCAAACGAAAATGAAGTAGCAGAACCGTGTGCTAGTTCCGAGTTAGGCAAGAGCAGGAGCTTCGTGATTGTAGTGAGTTTGGTGGATAAGCTTTGACCGGATTTATTTTTAACACTGGAGAGGAACCGGCACCAAACTCTGGTTGCTTTTGTTCTTTGGGTTTGGGAGAATTGGTGATAGAATGAGGGGGAGGCGAGGGGGAATGAGGCACCCAGGGATTCATTTTGTTGTGACTGAAAATTTGGATGGATTCTTCCGAGGCGATGGAAGTGAATAGCGAAGACGACTGAGAAGCAAATGGAGTGGATGAAGGTGGCGGCAATTTACCAGGGAGGAGATCCTCGATTTTTTTTGATAGATGAAGGGAGAGAGGTGTTGAGAAGAACAGATTTCGGTGATGAGGAAGGTCAGTGGCGGCCGGTCCTCATGGAGGGGGCTTCTGGTTTTGCGAGAGATGAAATCGAGAGGGATCCAATACTGCTCCTCCGGAGTTGGGAGACACTAGGGTTTAGTAGATAAATTGGATTTTGAGGTGGGCTTTGTGTTGTTTGGGCTTGGTAGGTCCAATACTAGGGGCTGGAATGGGTTTAAGAGCTTGGGCTAGGCCAGAGTTCAACTAAGTGTGGATTGGGTTTGTAAGATGAAAATAAAAGTGTCTCATGAACTGAAATGATAATAAAAATATCAAGGTTAATAGTAGAATAAAATAAAATATAAGAAAGGTGTATAGATGAATAAATAATATAATAATAATAATAAATAAATAGAATATAAACAAAACAAAATAAGATAGTAAAATAAGTGAATAAACAAAAAGGGACGACCTTGAAACTGGACTGTCGATGGATATTCATTTTCGAAGAATTTTTTTTTCCTGAAATGCTTTGAAAAAGCTTATAAAATGATGGTTTCGTCTTAGCACGCACGCTAATATGTTTTGAAAAAGAAAGGCAACAATCCCTCTTATTATTTCTGAATTTGCTTTATGGGGTGAGAATTTTTGGTGTCTACAGATATGTTACCGGATTGTTAATTCCGAGGGTTTATGTAAAAGAGTGTTTTAGTGTGGAAGTTGTATCTTGTAAGTAAACCCGGTATGCTAATTAACGGATGCATGTGAAGTGTGAACTTTAGGGACAAAGTTCTTTTAAGGGGGGTAGATTGAAATACCCCAAACCTTAATAAGTTAATTAATTATGTAATTATGATTTTCTAAGGCTAATTAAGTCCTTAAGATCATTGGTGAAGAAATAAAAACCAAAAAGAAAAAGAAAATACGTAAAAGTCACAAAACGTGAAAACACGTATTTAATTATTTAGGAGGTATATAAACCTTCACTAGGGTTATAAATATATTTTTATACCCTAATTACACACTAAGAACATGTGGGAAAAATTCCAGAAGAAAACGGATCCAAATAATGATGAGTTAAAACGCTAACGGAGTCTTAAAGCACGTTTTTCGAGAAAACCTGAAACGTGAATTTAAGTGGTCAAACTGTAACACCCCTACTACGTACTTAACAACTTACCAAAATTGCAGCAGAAATAAACAACTAAACAATAACTAAACGATTCGGTGCTACAATGCCGTTAACCACCAAGTGGTTAACAAGGCAGAATAAATACAAGTGTGCTGGTCCGATGATCAGACTCCCGAGCATAGAAACTAAACCATAAATACATAATATACATATACCGAGTATTTATTTACAACCATCACTGTAAACTGTCACTGTAATGTATTCATTATCCAAAATATACCGCCACAGGAGCACAGGCGCATCCCGGGCCTACCGACCAAAAGGTACCAAAGGTATATCTACAACCTAGGATCTACAGCACACTTGCTTCTTCGATCCTCATCCTGCAAAATAAATATGGAGCCCCTGAGGGGGTCAGCAACCCTTGGCTGGTATGGTTAACGCGCAGCCCATCGCCTACCGGGATACGCGCAACTATTTGTCATGATGACATGGCATTCATTTTAAACATACAACATAT